>OX104068.1:102127804-102506744 GCA_944474145.2 Dicrocoelium dendriticum | reverse complement strand
ATCCAAACAAGCAGAGAAGGCGACGAGAACCGGAAATCAACACTTCGGCCTTCTTCGCAGAGCCTTCGGTCGGTTTGAGCCATCAATATTTCCTCAAATGCTTAATGCCTACGTGTGACCTCACTTGGAATATGCTATTCAGGTGTGGCAGCCGTGGCAGAAACAGGATCTCGTTGTTCTCGAGACCTCTCAACGAAGAGCAACCAGGAATGTCAGGGGCTCTTTCATCTGCCTAATCAGCTAAGGCTGAAATCTCTAAGAAACTGCAGCAGTCGAAATCGGCTTTTGTGGGGGGATCTCATAATGGTTTACCAGATTCTGAAGAACCCAAACCACATTTGCCGTCCGCTGCTGGAATTGAACCACAACACTAAACTAAGAGGTCACCCTCTGAAACTGACAATTCATTATAGCCGGCTTGAATGCCATAGAAATTTATTTTCTCTCCGCGTGTGCCAGCCTTGGAACGCTCTCCGTAATTATTTCGTCTCTGCTCCCAATCTGGCGATTTTTAAAAACGTGTTGACGATGCGTTGTATCACTTACATTTCCTTTTATGACTTGTTAGCCAGGGGCTACAAAACGCAATAAAACGGTGTCTTGTCAAACGCCTAACCAATGGATTTGTGGATTTATATGTTTAATACGCGAACATCTCCGTTATTCCGCATAAGTCCATGATGAGTCCACCACAACGCTTTTCGCTTTATCATGCAGTTGATTTTCACAATAATTTCCATCCTACGGGACTTGTTAAGCAACGCTTTTTAACCCGTAATAAACCATTGTTCCATTGCTCAGTTAGAGAAGGCAAATAACGGTCTATAGTGATCTAATGACCAGTGGGAGGATTCCATCTGACCGGGCAGATGTCCTTCCGTCAAGATATGCCAGCAGATTGCGCACATCTTCAATGGTGTAATTCAGGCTGCCAAGATGAGCGAGGGCGGTACCGGTTTACCACAGTACAGATAGTCACTTGTAAATGCACAGGCGAAGTGCGCCGCCAGTATGGACGCACGCTTTGTGCTGAAGGTTAGGGGCTGTCTGCCTGAGTCTTCCAACACTGGCACATTTGAAGGCAGGCCACTGGCGCTGCTTCGCTTAGGCAGAGAACATCTTGTGAGCAGTTCTTGCGGCGGCAGCATGCAGTTCTTCGAAGCCTCTGCGAGTTTCTTTTTCGTGTTGCTGCAGAGATTGCGCTGTATCTTGTAGCCTTGTAAGCGTCGTCAAAGCCAAATAAGAGAAATTTGTTCCACAGCCTACGCCGTCGTCAGGCCAGGTTGCTGGGGCTTGACTAGTCCAACTTTCCGATAAATGTGGGGGCACGAATCGGGCGTGCAACGATTTCACTTGCTCTTTCCTGATGTTCCAACAAGTTTAAACAGACGACAAGTATGGTCCAGAACAGTCTATTGGCGTCCCTGCTTCAGTGAGGCAATTAAAGTCTGCCTCCCAATACTCGACGACTGGTTCCATTGAAAGAGAATAAGGCAGCTGCCGTTCACACAGGGCTATTAGGATAGAGTACTCACTCGCACCTTGATACTCCAAGACCTGAATGTCATGCACACATTGATCACAGCTGGTCAAATGCAAGGATAGATTTGAGTTTGTGGATACCGTGCGTGAGGTAAATGTTTCCAATCTAACTATGTGCTCCCTTGACATTAGTTCACTCTTCATCAACGTAACATTAGTTGAGACCATAAACTACATATGTGAGTATGTTGATGCAAACCACATTAATGTTAGCATACCCACACTGATCCTAAAGGAACTATTGCTCAGATGCACGTCCAATGTTCAGTTCCTATCCAATGGCGATTTAAACCGGCAGTGCGATGGGGTAGCGATGGGTTCCCCACTGGGCTCGTTCCTCGCCGACGTCTTCATTGCATTTTGGAACAGGTGAAGCTAAAGCCAAGGATCTCAAGTCTAGTTTTATTTTGCCGTTACGTGGACGACATTTTTGTCTATGTTCAGTCGTCTCGAAGTATTGAGGAACAAACAAACACGTTCAACCAAGGCCATCTAGCAATAAAGATCATCTGCGAAGTTGAGGAAAAGAGTCGCTTTCATTCCCTCGATGTCGCCATGAAAATACTAGATGAGGGTGCGCTACAGCGCTGCGTCTATAGGAAAAGTACGTGGAATAGGCAGTATACAAAATTCTACAGCTTTGTGCGACTAAGGTTTTAACGGAACATGATAAATACCCTAGTCAGCCGAGCTGAACGTATCTCCACGAATGACAAGCTTGCGGAAGAATTAAAGTGCATTCGCTTAGTGTTAAGGGAGATCGGCTATCCGGAAAGCTTCATCAGAGCCAACATGGAACATAAGAAGAAAAAGCCTGTAGTTTTAACAGTAGAACGTAAACCAATCTTCCTACAGCTGCCATACAAGGGCGAGGTTGCGGCGGAGCTTCTGTCTCGTCGTCTTTCGTTTGCATTCAGACGCACCTATCCAGCAGCGCAGATGCAGATACAGTTCACTAGCATTTCGATGGTGAGACAAAACTCAAGTTATAAGAGGCCTGTCCACACCAACTCAATGTGTATCTACACATTTTCACGCTCCTGTGGGGCAGAATACATTGGTCGTACGACACGGCGTCTATCTAAAAGAATGAAGGAACACCATCCGGTCGGACTTAGAAATGGAAGTGAAAATACAGCGAATTCTTCGATAGCCGCGCACCTTGCCGATACGGGGCACGCCACAAAGTTCGCTGATTCGTGCAAACTTATCAATCAGGCCCCGAAGCACCGCTCAAACTACGTCCGCAAGCGACTACTAGAAGCCGATGAAGCAATTGCGATCCATCTGTATGAACCAGAGCTATGTGTTCAGAAGAAGCTAACTAAAGGATTGGGACTGCCCTGGCCCAAACGGCCGGGGACCTCTGACCCACGAGGTCACACGCGGTCGATTGTCGTGGCTTAACAGACAGCGCTGTCAGCATCCAATTAACTCGCTCCAATAGTAGCGACTTGTAATGTCTGTCTGCACATTTTGATTTGCATATAGTTGTATGAGCCTGAAGATGAAGTATGGAAAACATATGTTTGCTCGCCCTGACCTCTGATCATACTATGGGATTTTTTAATTTGGAGTTTATGATTTTTCGATTTTGAGCAAAAATTCCGCAGCCTATACTGGTCATGAAACTTTTTATATTTGGCCTGTGCTTGACTGACATCCAGTTTTTTCATGTATTCTTCCTCTATCTGAATTTGCCTAGCGGTTTGATCCTAGCACATGACCTTAGATTTACGACTCGGTGGCTTACAAATTGTATGAATGTTTGACGGCGACTCACAGCTGTTACTGGTGTCTGAGTGCGATATGACGCTTCGCTTCCTGAAATCTGCTGCATGTTTAGACCGAGCAGTTTTGTCTGTGATTCCCGAAGCTACGAAATGTTTATTCTCAGCCACCAATGTATGTAAATTTAAAGTGCTACATTCGCAACCTATTGATTTGTCCAAGTTGTAACTTTCGTCCGCTATGTAACTACCTGGATAACTGCTATCTCTATCTTCCTTCGATTGAAATGCGCTTTCCCTGTAAAACATCAAAATATACATTTTGATTACACAGATGCCTTCTTCTGATCAAGATTGCTTCAATCATTCTTTATAAAATTTTTATTTAATACCATGATGCAGTGTGTTTTCAGTCCGTAGAAGAATTTTGAATCAACACAGCTGTCACCTGGTTGTTTGTGGTCCGAAAAATGGAGAAATTGCATTACTATATTACCCTCACGTCAATACGTTATCTTTAAACGATCAGGTTTGCTTTGTAACGTTGTCATTTTAATTTATTTTGTCATGAGAAATTTGCTTGCGACTACTTATAAACAGGTAGCTCTGGTTTACTGATGCTGAAACTAGATATATGTCATCCTATATATAGAGCAATTAATAAACTTTTTGTCAAATTTGAGGGTATCGGTGTTGCTTACTTCCATGCCTCCCATACACTACTGCCGGTTTCGTCTTTTTGGAATCACAAGGTAGATATCCTAAATTTGGACTGAAATTCTGCATATTGTAGTTGGCAGCTTCTTCGTGACACAAATCATTGAGCTTCGAGACCACAGACTCACACAACAGTTCTAACTTCTATGTCCAAGGTAAAGCACCTCAGAATTTCCTCAAAATCTAACTTAGTTTCTGGGTGCTTCCTTTAAAATTTAGTACAGGGTTTTAACTGTGGCGCGACGAACATAATGCTACGAAGACTATCATTCTATGTTCTATTATACATAGGTAGCGAAATAGAATAATTCAGAAAATTTCAGGACAACTAACGTTTCATAACTGTGGTCAGAGTACTTCTACAGCAAACACGCGCAGTTATGTTTGCACGCAATCAATTTTCATATCGAACCCCTATTTACTTGCTTCGTACAAACTACTATATGTTATACAACGTTACATACACCTTTGATAGAAACTATGTATGTTTGCTAGGCAATTCCGTTCTTTTTGGTAGCAATTAATCGTCAAACTGTATTTGTTAGTTTGAGTGTGAAATGGAAATCTTTTTCAAGTGTTAATAAACATAAGTTTAATAAGTACCATACCCAAATAGGACAGACACATTTATCCGCATTTGGAGAAACAGATAACACGGTGCAACAAAAAATAATATTTGCCATCACATAAATGCTAACGTCTCTAAATTATATAACGCACTGCACTGATTGTAGAAATGTATTCTGATGTTTTCTAGCCCGTTAATTTACATTGATATATGCAAATTATTAGTTTCAGTTTTGGCAAGGCTACGTCATACGGATTGCAAATATATTTAATTGATCAAAACATATACAGAATGTATCTATGCATCAAATACGTGTAAACCACCTCTGTTATGCTCGACTTTAACTACTGACTACAGCTGCGCACTGGGAAATGATGACCGCCGAGATTGTCGCTTGTATTTTCCAGAGCCCTCGCGCTGCGGAAACCAGCAAAAGTCACCCAGTATAGAAGCCAGTTGCTTGTCACTGTAGCGCTGCTCCATGACTGAAATGTATTTGTGAAAGCGCACACCATGCTCATTGCTAACAGATCCTTCGTTCAAATGAAATGGTCAAGGTTATCATGCAAAAGTGCAACTTGAGTGACATTCGAGAACCAACAACCCGACGGTCCCCAATGAGAAGGTATATGACGTCTTTGTAGTTCTCTACCTTTGTACTACCAAAGATTTTGTACATGTTGCTTTGAAAGATATCTACGCTTCTAAATCAAATTAAGTCAACTGGTATTCAAAAACAATGGCTGTCATAATCCGGCGGATATCAAACCTAGTAACTTTGATCTTCTCATCACTGATATTCGGAAAACTTGTTTCATGTACCGGAACGAAAAAGCATCTCACTAAAGGGATTTGATGAAGAGTTAAATCATAACAAGCTTTATTTTCAGGGGGTAGATTAATATGTTCAGTTTGCACAGGAGGTGTATGCTTTACACGCATTATCACTGCAGCATAGTCCGCCTTCTCTGGCCCATTTTCGGTTATGCCATGCTGTTGGTTTGACCTACTATCCCATAAGCACAAGAAACAGCAATATTTTTTTCAGCCTTCTTGCATACCCATTAGAACAATTACTTAGAATTCAGTACAAACGCTCTAACAGTATTTGTCGTAGTTTAGTGCAGCGAGTATCTGTTAAATACTTCGTTCGGCTTCTTCATATAAGTGGTATGCAACAGTGGCAAAGTTGGGTACACCTTTCCATTTTGGGGCAGTGTGGCCCTAAGACTACTTTATTAGGATTCAATGAACAAGCGATATTTATCAATAACATGCCTCAAGCTAAGCTCCTTCATCAGTCCTTCCACGACTCTAGAGTAAAAAACTGTTTCTATCGTGTAATAGAAACCGGACAATTTGGCACTTTGCTGTATATATACAGTAACCTTAGTGTTTGCAAAAATAAGTGTCACTGCTGCAGTCGAGATGCCAGCCCCTCGCCTTTGTCCTTAGGCAAGCGCATGCAACGTACCAAGTCATTCAGCTCTGGTTGTTCGATAAGCTGTGTGTTTTTGTGCAGATTCGTCGCGGTTAGACAAAGGCAGACAGCCACCACACATCCAGAAATACGCTAGACGGCCGTTTCGTCCTACTGGGATTCGTCAGTAGCGCGCACCCGCCGAATCCTGTCGGATTCGAACCCACGACCTTACTCTTGCGAGTCAGCGACTTATGTCACTGAGCCATGGGCGACAGCAGCGGACCGTCATGACTGATATCTAACTGCGATATAGCGCGGCTCATCCTCCACTTTCTTGCATGTTATGAATGTGCAGAGGACAGAGCTGGCTTCATTGTTTTCACAGATGTCAGCATCAGGGGGAACTTGAAAAATGCATAATGTTTACTAACAATCGGTGACAAATTCACTAGAGGTACTGGAATGGGTAAGGTGCAATCGTAGGGGAAAAGTCGAATAACTGATGGAATATATGGGTACTGAATTTTGGGCTTGTTTCGGATGTAGAGTCCAAAACACTGGTCAGGCAGAAGTAGCAGTATGTCGTGTGATCCTTTGGCTCCCTCCATACCATGAGGATTGCAAAGGGTATCTTGACTTCGCGTTTGAGCCAATGACTCAGATTAAGATTGCACGACAAAATAATATGCGGAGCTTACTTGTTATCCTTATCTTCCAGTTTCATCCCGAAATATGGTGGTCAGCGTTAAAAGTGAATAAATGGGTCTGCACTGCAACTCTGAAGTAAACTGTCCACAATCGCAAGGTATATGATTTCGGTCAGTGAAGCGGCAGTAATTTTCAGCCATGATCATGACATCAATTAAGTAAACAGATTTAAATTGACTTTCAGTGTCAGGTGGATACCGTGTTCTAGAGTACTCATTTTCTACGATTAGAGGGAGCGAATGGACCAATAACAAGCGAGAATTCGACGTGCGGAACGTACTGCTTAACGGAAATTAAAAAAATTGAAAATTATCAGATGTGTGGAAAAACTTGGTTTGCATAGTTGTACTCAGCTCACTTGCTACTATTAGAAACCACATAGCTCATTTATGTCTTAAAAATGAAGCTGCCAGTTGCAATTAGAAAACTTATTTTTATTCCATAATCATTAAAGGTTGTTAATGAATATTCCTCAATCAGATTTAATAAGCCATTTTTAATGATGAAATTTCTACGCCTCATGCAATCTAATTCACTGAATATAATTTCTTCATTGCGTGAAGTAAAATTTAGCTTTCATTTGAGTCCTTAGTAGGTGTCACTTTACGACACCGGTAGAGCGGAAAACAAATGACCCCGTGATGGAGAATTACGCTCAGCGAAGCGCATCAACTGTTGTTCATCAAACAAAGAACCAATCAAAAGTTCAGATTTGAGCTGTTCACCGATCAAAAGTATTTTAGCGTCCGGAAGTTCACTCATGGACAACACACCTCTTGCTATTAACCTTGCATTTGCTCGAATTCGTCAGAAAAGCAGCAGGGTACATTGCCCTTAAATTACAATAACTATGTGAATGCAGTTGATTGACAAATGAACTCGTGATAAATTCAAATCTGTTCAAGTGATGGGGCTCAACGTCTGTCCACTATCGGTGCAACATAAAGTAATATGCAACATTGCTGGTCCGTTTCTGATTTCTCGGTTTGTATGCATTTAACACATATTTAACAGAAGTAAACAGTGGTGACAATACATTTCTACTATAAAATTTTGCAGGCGCGATTCCATTATGATTAGTATGCGCCATGTGACCATGCTTAGAAGTCGTGGAACTTGAGAAAAATAACGGATATTAAAATTTAAAACATATTACATTACCTTTATATTTCATTGCAATTGTGGCAAAAGCAATGCACCTATACTGTCAAAACTATGGATCTAGTTGATTAGTTTTGCTCAAATTGGAATAGTGTTCTCCCGTGTGTCATATTTATCAAAATAGCCCTGCAGCCATTATCTAATTGGAATGTCAACCAAATTTACAGTATCAAACCGAATCTGGTTTCCAAAAAGTGTCCCCTACACTCACAGTTAAATCAATTGCATAGCATAAGGAATATTAATTAGTTAGCTCATAATGTTTTACACAACCAGAACTGTTCATTGTAATGAAACTATCTGAAAACACAGTGTAGGAAAACTTTGTTACACAATAAATTTACGCATATGTAGAGTATTGTTCAGCAGATTAATGGTATATTGCTATATCATCAATGAATTGTAGTTAACAAGTTCTGTTGGATCATCAAGTTAAGCGCAAGTAATATTGCAAACTTGGCGATGAAATAAATGTTTTCCGTGATTTCATCACAGTTTCAATCCAGAACCTATGAAATAGAACCAAACTCACTTTCGTAATGAAATGCTACTTGTTGCATTGTTTGGTGTTTTAGCACTTTCCTTTTTATATGGGATATATTTAATACTTCAAGCTAGTTTGCATAACCTTACTGTAATTTTTGAAAGAAATATAATTTGAGGAAATAAGCATCATGATTAGGAAGGAGTTTCATGGGTGACAGTTAAACAATTTGTAAAATTTTAGGGAGAATGTTAACTGGCTGTTTATCAGGGCCAAATTTGTCTTGTATTCTCTCGATATTACAGTGTGACTAAGTTGTATAAGTTGGCAACAGACTTACTTAGACCTCCACAATACCAGATAGATAAATAGTAGACCCATCTTGATAGTCGATACAAAAAGTTGAACATTTAGCAGTGCGCCGAAATACAGTATTGCCAACGTTAGGAAATGGTTGTTAATTGCAATAAAAACCAATGTCAGAAAGCACATTTTGTGTCATAACAATACTAAGCGGCAATCTCAGACGTAGCACTTAACTTCTGACCGATCACACATAATTCTTGATTTAATATCTAACTTTGAATTTTGCTTGTCGTTCCAAGATAATAATAAAATACGACTTTGATCAAATGGTTGTTGACCTGAACATAAAGTAATTAAACTTAAAAAAATGTTAGCTTAATTTGTAAAGTTATCATACATTGTAAGCATCAGTGCTAAGCCTCAAGTTTTTATCTTTAATTTCTTGCATGTGAGTATACATTAAAGGTCATGCTTGCCTATTTTCTAAAAGTGTACGAATTTGTAAGACGAGCTGTTATCAAATGCCTCTAACAAAAATGTATGATGCCCATGGGACTACATCCTGATATGGTTGGGACACTTGTTGAAGAAGTGTGCTGCAGATAGTAGGCTCACAGAGAAGGCACTGAAGATGAGCCAGTCTACGGCCTTCCAAAATAGTCGACTTGTGGTGTTCAAGTGGGAGCAATTCACCTATAGATATTGAGTGCTAGCAAGCCAGCTTTTTCTGAAAAAGCTGTGGATATCCGTTTTGTCTCATTGCACGCTGTTTTAAAGAATTTCTTGGAAATGGGAAGGACTATTGCAAGGTGGGTGCAACATTGTTCGCATCCATCAGAAATGGAACTTACAAGAAAATTCAAAGGCATCTTTACCTGTTACAAAGGAAATCCCACTAATCATTTCGAAGGATTTGTCACGCAGGATGGAACATAGATTCCTCACCTTTAAAAATGGTCAACGATTTGAAAGCAATCAATGAAAGCATTGTGATGCTTCGTCTTAAATATCGCCCTTAGGTGACCTTATTGTGAAACGTGGCGGCCTATTTTTGGGGTTGATTGACACATAATCATTATAGAATTCTTGCTAAAGAGTCAGAACATCACTAGCCAGCATCATGTTTTACGGATACGCCACAGGATTCAGTCAGTCAAAGTAACATCGGAGGAGGGAAGCTAGCAGTAGGAGCAATGTTTTTATCTGATAAAACACCTTTTCGTATTTCTGACGAAGATGTGTCATAAGCAGTCACATATTGGATCGATTTGTTACCGCGCACCTTCTATTCACTAGATCTGACCACATCAGTTGTCGCGGTTCCCTAAAAGAAATTCTCTTCCGGGGTCACAATTTTACAGACGATGAGGAGTTGATTATTGATGTGAAGCTATTTTTAGAGGGACTGTCTTTGACCTTCTTCCACAGAGGGATGGTATTTCCTGAATTCCGCTGGACCAAGTTCAATGAATCTATGAGCGTTTATGATGGATAGTAATAAAGCATGATTTGGAAAGCTGATTTCTTACTATGTCGAGTCAAAGACATGTTGATCCACATTGGTTTATTGCATTTTCGAGATGTCTCGTTCACTTGGGGCGAACGAAACTAATAAATATATACACATATATCCATGAACAAAGTTAGGTTACAATTGATGCAGTAACCTTTAAGGCCATGTAACAAAATCATATGTTCGCTCCATTAAAGGATAAATGTGTATAGCTTAGTTCAAATTTGCGTAATCACACTTGCAGGAAAACGTACACGAAATAATATAAGCTTGTGTGCATATAAGTTTTACGTTCATGTTTCCAGCAATTTTATTGAAGCTCGCAAGTTTCCTTCATGTTTATATTATAGTTTTCGTGATTTGGCCTTAAAGTGAACAATGCGTCTTACTAAATGTTTGTAGCGTAACATGTCGAAATTAGTTTGTTCACCGTGGGTATACAAGATCTTGGTAATTTGGTTTCTACATTCATAAACCAAGCTTAAAATAAATAGGAACATAATAATAATTGTTTTATGGCTGAATGATCAAACTAAAATTTAACTGAAGCAATAACCTCGGGAAGCGTATACATTTGATTTAATCAGTGAATGACTAGAATACACGTTTGAATTTATCGGTGCTTTCACGTGTAGGTTTTTTGTTAACAAAATTCACTGTAGGGCAATAAGAAAACCAAAAACACTAATTGCTGCGATTGCATTAGTTTAATATCCACCAACTCGCAAACCGTTTTCTGCAAGACATCTTTGTCTTAATCCCTGAACATAATTGAATGCTGTTATGTTAATTCCATTTAAAGTATTCCATCTATCTCTGAGATTAAACTCTATCTGAGATTAAACGTAAAATTTGATGCCGTCACCTTTATACTTTCAGGACCTTGATAGTATTTTTAATATGTACCATTAGGAATCAGGCTTTTAATAGATAGTTTTTATGTGTAAAGTATGTTCAATATAATTCGATGGCTGGGCTGTATGTTGAATACTAATTTCACAAATAATTGTGACTTGACCATGTGTAAATAAAATGGCAGTAGATTGCGCCATTTGGCGACAATGTTTCTCTTTAGGGGCCATGATCCAGTCTGTTAAACCTATGCCTAAATAAAACGCCATTGTATGGTTTCGAAGTAAAAGCAATTTTATATAGTTAGCAATCGAATTTGCCTCTTTATTTAAGTTTAATCAAATAGCTGATGTATTTGGATAAGTCAGAACGGCTAACTGCAACACCAATTCTAGCATTACCTACCAGAGATTTTTTAAAGTTTGGAAACACTTTGACCGAGTTTTTCTCGTTGTTATCTTTAGTGTGTGCACTGCGCCAGTTTACCTTCGGACGGTCGGTACCAAACGAGTGACAAAGAGGTAACTTATGTAAATATGGTAGAAAAGAAGTGAAGCAATCATTATATATTTATGACATCAAGCAAAGCTGTCTTTCGTTAAAGTGAGGCATACCCACAAATCGCCAATACTTTGACGATAAATTGTTATTTATTATTATTTTTCATGGTGCCATATTGAAATTATGAAGGGAATTTCATTGGTATTGTGCATCTAAGTAGTTACATTTCTTCCCCTATACACTAAATTGATTTAAGTGGGATTGATTTGACTGTGAGCAATATGTCTTGAAACCTATCTTGTGTAAAATTTTAATTTCTCGCGGAATAATAAGCTGCGCTAAAAAGAACGTTATATTTGTGTTGCATCCGCATTTGCCCGAAAGTTTCATCATAGATTTCCGGATTGATCTCAATCAGTAGCCTGCACAACTAAATCTAAAACAACGATAATTAAGTTACCTGAATTTTTGCTGTTTGCTGACGACAATAGTTTTGTTTCTCATCGTCACTATATGCAGAAGCAATAATATTATCAAAAGTGTCTGCCAAATCTGTTAAATTTAGTGACGGTTATACCGTTATAAACAGAGTAATATCCAATTTTATATTTCCTTGTTATTGTTTTTAACGATAAGTCATCATATTAAGCTTCTATATTAAATCTGCCCCAGGGCACTGAAGAAACTGTTGCTTATGTGTCCCTGCGGTTACGTTTCTGATTTGAACATGTGGAAATACAAATTCCTGGCTTGCATATTTTTGATTTGCTCTATTTGTTGCGCAGACAAGACTGGTGCGTATAGCGTAACATATTGACCTTTAGGCTTTGGCCTCGCTGAGTTCTATATAAATGCTGGTGTCATATTTACTTTTAATAGAGGCCAACAGTTGGTTTTAGTTGCTTGTTGGACTGAAGCTTTCGCTGCACTACTTATTTAATGAAAACAAACGTGTAAAATAGTATTTGTAGAGTAATCATATGTAGTACATTTGAGGACTTAATGCTTGCATGAATTCTAAGCAATTGCTGCATTTAAATTATAAATCTAAACAAAATTTTGTGGATATGTGTAAACAATTATAGCCAGTGGGTGCAAATTTATTTGCGTAATTTATTTAAATAATTTTCTGAATGCGAACATGTGCGTAAACGCGCAGAATCATTTTGTCAAATTTCCGATATATGCAATTAAATTGTTTCATTTACCATAACTAGCCTTTTGTAAGGTAATGAACAACACGTTCCGTAAAAATAATATTTTGCAGTGTAAGCATAAATAAAAGACAGATAATGTTGATCGGCGGCGGTTACGCTCAAAAAGAAAGCCTTTGAACAAGAGTACGGTATAGTCTTTTAAATGAAAAAAACGATGCAGGAACCTCTCACTGCCGTTTACCTATATAAGTTTATACATTTTTTGCAAATAATTTATTCAAGATAACTGTTCGGTAGATTAGTACGCAGGATGAATCTATTGAATTAACTTCATATGAGTAAAACAAGGCGCGCTTATAGTAATTAATTTGCAAACACATGCAACTGATTGGCGTTTTCATAGTGCTACTTTTTCGCACTAACCAGCACATGGTATCAAAAAATAAGCCACGATAACAAACCAAAGACTTTTTATATATTATTCTAGGTATCCTTTGTGGTTCGAAACGAAACAATGCTATGAGTTGATAAAATGCTACCGGAATAACAACAAACTGTGCAAAGCAACCCATTTTTCTTTGTGGCTGTCATCATTCTTCAGAATACATGGGGCACATAATCAATTCCCGTTTCAGAAATAATTGTGCGGATAAAATAAATACTGACAGCCATACTTCCTGGGACGATACTTTACAAATGGTTTATAAGCTAATGTCAATATACCTGACTAGAAATGTACTTCATTTTGTGAAGGGATTTTGCTTAAAAATGACTTCAACAATTTATGTATATTGTTTGCAACCATAATGTTACTCTTCGATGGCAGATAGAATACAACGATTCGTTGCATCCGTTTACTCATCTGTTCAGATCATCTGAGTTTATGCATGTTTTGGAAAACATAACATATTTAGTGGGCTAGGATGCAAAGACAGATAGTCACAATTTTCTTTTCATAGCATTGCAAATCATTGCACATATGAAAGGCAGAAATCCTGTGAAGAGCTGGCCTGTAGTTTTGCAGGAAATAAAGAACATAATTTTATATAGCTAGAGTGTATATGAAAAAAACAAGTCTAATAAAGCGCGTATTTAATTGCCTGTTACAAGCGGTACTGAAGGAATCTTGTTTAAATGCTTGAGTTACTTGCGTTCTTTGAACCGCCATTTTAAAAGAAATAACTTCCATTTACTGTGTAATCTCTAACACCGGATTTTTAAATGCAAAGGTTATGTTGACACGGCAGATAACGCGAATGCAGTTTGAAATTTTATGCTATTGTTTAAATTGCTGTTACAGCAGCTTATTAGCATTGCATTGAAAAACGCGGCGCTTATTGGTTGCAAGCGGTGTGACTTTGTCACCCTTTGAGATAGTTAGCTGGTCAGTAGAGGTTACTGTTTGACAGCTACTCTACTAACAGTTTTGAGTGATAGGTTGCTAAAATGTATTTACTATACGGAACAAATGAGAAAGTTACGTTGTTTTTAAGGAAACATATTACGAGAATATTTAAATCACAATAAGATGCATAAAATCGCATTCAGGAATTTTTTATATTACTGGTTAATATATTCCGTACAACTGAGAATGTAAAATGTGTGTGGCTTTTCAGTCACAATCCAGAGCACGACTACCCAAATTGATATAGAAACCTAAACTGTTTTCACTGCTAGGTTGACAAATTAGGGTTTCGAGATGTTGAGTGTTGTTTTAACATTTGAGGAATAGAAATGTCTTCCGCAGAAGAATGGCGCCAGGAATTCTGAGTCCGCCATATCGGTTAGATACAAATATACTACTTTGTATGGAAATAAGAGCATTCAAATACGCTTTTGTAAATAGCAACTGACCGAGCTCATTCGCCACAGGAGAAGCACGGAGACTGTTGTGCTGGCGATAATCTGAACGCACAAGTTGGAAACTTGTCCACTGATGAACTGCATCTGGGCGGTTAACACGATTTTGGCTCCCGCAATGATACGGTGAGCCGTTACTTCATTAGTGTAAAGATATCTGCTTATGCCATGCGCACACTCAGTTCGGACACAGCACCTGCCGGAGGATGACAAGGCGCCCACCATTCTGGAACCATCCTTGGAAGCAAATCGATCACATTGCAATCAGTTATCGCTGGATAGGCTGCATCCAGAACTGTCGCTCGATTTGGAGCACATGTGTGGACATAGACCACACACACATGTATGTGCTGACATGTAGAGGCGTTTTGGCGGACGCCAACGAAGACTTGACACTAGTCAACTGGAGAAGCCCGCTGTTGTGAAAGCGTATCGAAATACCCTGACAAGTGGGTTGAGAAAGCGCTCATTAGGGACCAGTGAAGATCACTGTTGGCAAGTTCACCAGACGTTACTAGCAGCAGACGAATCATCATGTGAAAAGTCTAGTAGCCAACATGGACATTGGGTCTCTTCGCCGTCTCTGGAACGCATCGATGTTCGTCCGCATATTCCGGCTGGAAGCGGACAGAAAGAAACTCGCAAAGAACTCCGGGCGAAACCCCGCGCTAGCGTGAAAAGAGAAGGTGAATCCTGGTGGTCTCATCATACGTCAGAAATGGAAGTGGCCGCTGCCCTTGGTAACCATCGAAAGTTATTCCGTCTGATACGGGAAACGGGCAGGCGATCCAGTGCTGGTGAAAAAATTTAAGACTAGAGTAGACAGCCTATACACAATTTGCCAAAACCTTTGAAGCGCTTAGCTGAGGGATTTGAAAACAAATTTAATCGGCAGAAATTATTTTATTTCTCTCCGGCCAGTGATCGCCCTGCTCCTTAGGCTGTATTTTGGATCCGCCCTCTCGCTCAGAAGTCAAAAGTGAGATCGGACAGTTAAAGTTTAACAAAGCAGCTCGACCAGATGATTTTCATCCAGCCTTTTTCAAATTGGTAGGCCTTGCACGTGTTGATGATTTACACGAATTGTTAGTGAAACTGTGGGAGCAGGAAACTGTCCCAACTGCTGGGAGCCGCTCGTTTATTGTTCCCAGCTTCAAAGTATACTCGCCTTCGGAATGCGGCAACCATAGGGGAATCAGTCTGAGCCCATCGCTTCCAGATTACTTGCCTCTGTAATCCTTCACAGATTAACTGGCTTCCGCGAAAGCCAGATTGATGAGGTGCAAGCCGGGTTTTGTCTGGTTCGCAGCTACATGGAACATATATTCACCTTGCGACAAAAGTTGGAGTACCGTCACACATAATGGCGGTCCACCGTAGCCGTGTTCCATGGCATCAGAGGTGCCTCCGCTTCCGTTGATCGATGTGTGCTTTAGATCTGTCTATTCAGGAAAGGTGTGCTCGAGAAATATGTAAATAATATTCGAGAATTATACGCGTGGTGCACGGGTAGAGTGAAGGTTTAAGGCAAGCTGTCGCCGCCTTTCAATATATCCAGCAGTGCGGGACAAGGATGCCTGCTCTCACCTTTTCTCTGCAACTTTGCTATTGACGAACGCATGGAGATTATTTTTACAGGACACGATCTAGAAGGTGTGGAGCTGCTCCTAGGAAAACGACTTTTCGATTTAAATTATGCTGACGATATTGCCATCATGTGTGACTGCTCTCGAGATGTCAAGATGCCCGTTACAGATTAGCACTGGCTGTCAGCCGCTTCGCGCTTAGCTCTGCAACAACAAAATATAAAGCTTTCTTCCAAGTTTGGCACGGATCGCCTCCTGCGCTGACACTTGGTGGGGATCAGTTAGAAGTCGTTCAGGAATTCCACTACCCGGGAAGTTGTATCAGTGCTTGGTGGACCAAAATTGAGATCAAGAACCGTTTAGCAAAGACACCTCAGGGGGCTTTTGTTAATCATTGCCTCCTACGGTACCCATGCGACATCACACTACCTCTGAAGGGTAGAGCATACGATACACCGTTCCGTTTGACTCTTCTGTTTGGTTGTAAAACTTGGACTCTTAAATAAACGGACATAAATAGCCTAGTTACGTCCGACCAGTGGGGCGTTCGTAGTTTCGCTCTCATCTGGTGGGAACACTGCTTGAGTAAAGAACATTTTTAATGTCTTGGTCAAGTCATAGGTAAAGGAACTGAAGCACTCATTGCCGTCATTTCACGCACCTGGCTCCGATGGCTGGGCCGCGTGTTAGCATGCTAACCCACCGACTCCCGCGACGTGCGCTATTTGCTAGAATGGTGTGTGGATGTAAAAAGCACAGAGATGGCCAAACGATGACTTTGTCGATAGGAATGAAAGCACTTGCTTCAGAGTTGACCCCGGTGAAAGTTTTACGGCTCCCTGTTTGGGGTCCAACAGAGGATGTCACGTTTGGCCGGTTATCTTCGCTAAAATAGCTAATCTCCGACCACATTAACGTTTCTGTCGTGAGTTCCATTGTCCCTTCCCATTCCTGTTAGCCTCCCTTAGCATCCTCGATCCCATTTGCTGGCTAAGATAATTTTACATAATATTTTTTTAACCCAGTAGCCGGGTGGTAGCTTTCCGGGACCATGTCCATCCGTTAGTGGTATCTTAGCTGGCATTCCGCTGTTGCATTTATTTACTTATTGCTTCTATCTATTGTGGCACAGTAGCTGATGTTTGTGTCACATATTGCTCACGTGTATAATAATAATAATGTAGCTTATCCAACAGTGATTTCGATGCAATTGATAACAAACAAGTATTGAAACATCAGACTTACCTTGCGGCAAACAAAGTACATTGTAAGCATAATTGGCACTGAGTATTACTGACTCACTATGGATTCTAAAAAAAAATTTAGTACATCTGCAGCTGATCCCATTATTTAAATCGCCTTACTTGGTTCCATAGGTTAATAAGAATAAACTTAGTTATCAATACGCTACTTTTATTCGCAAAAACGGCCAACTGAACTACTGGAAATACGCGTTGCATGGAAAATATTTTATGGGTGGGATAGATCTACACTCTATCATATGCGCAGTAGGAGTGCATGCAGATGGGTACAATATCTTAGAGGAATTCCATTTAGCAAGTCGGTAAATAGTAACAGATGCTGGGGATAAGAATTTTGAATAGCTTTGCAGCAACGGAGCAGTGTATGAAAACACAACAACTTTTTCACATATATATACATGTATATGTATATAATTATAATATTTAGTTAAGGGGTAAAGTCTTGCGAGATCAATACTCTTACTGAATTAAATAAACAAATATAAATGCTCGGGAGTTATAAAATTCGAATCACAATTAAAGGCGATGCCCAGCGTTTGGAACTTTTGGTTTTTAATAATCATACGGAAATGCATTAAACTTTAGAGTCAAAATCTTGCACTAATATGACGCATCCAATTAATTGCGTTTCCATTGTCAAAGCTTAGCCGGTAGCAAATGGGAATGGACGATGTGTCTGCAAATATCATGCACATTTTGGTTTTCGCAACCTGTTCAATTCCAACTCACAATGAAGGCGTATAACAAGATAAACTGGGCAGCCTTATAATGAGTCGCACACTCGTGTGCTTGGCAACCTGGGCATTAGCCTTGATAATATATTAAGACTATGAATAATTATATTTATGTGGCTACGTATTTTTAGGTTTATTTTCATTGGATTTCGCTACATATGAACATTTATCAGTTGAGCTTTCATTCTTCTTTCCTCGGCATGACTTCTTTGCCACCAAGCGCTGTCAATCTGGCTATTATTTCCCGTGTATACTGAAAGAAAACATCCCAACCATGATGTCTATTTAATTACCAATTTTCCATTGGCTACAACGAGAATCAACTTGCTTAACAAGAGATTTGTCTTGAAGATGTTGGCTTTTTCGCGCGGGCTCTAACTTCCGAAGCGGCACGCACCTGCGAGTGACTTGGCACCCACCAGACTAAGACAAGCCACGGAGGCAACTCCATCATCTTGCGATCGGTTACGTCTGGAGAAATTTTGTCCAACACCCTCTCTCGATCTGGAACACATGTGTAGACAATGACCATGCAAATGTTTATGTTGAATTGCGGGTGCGCTTTGGCTGATGCCCGCGTTGACGAGACGAGCTCCAATTGGCAAAGTCAGATGTTCTAATTTCGTATCGAAGCACGTTGACATTCAAGCTGAGTAAAGGCTCATTGAATACCGTTGAAGGTCAATTGTCGCATGTTAACATGGCCTAATTACCAGCAGGAAAATGCTTATTTTTTAAATCAAATCTTTGAACATCTCATTCGGTCTCTACGCAATGTCTCGTACACATCGATGCTCACAGGAATATTCCGTCTGGAAGAGAAGAACGAGGCTCATAAAAAACTCAGAGCAAAACCTCGTACTCGTCCACTGAAAGACCGCAGATTCTGGTGTCCTCAGCTTGCCTTATAGATGGAAGTGGCCGATGCCCTTGGTAAACATCCGAAGTCATTCTGTCTGATCCAGATGGCAGTATTCTAGTGATAGATAATTAAAGTCACAAAAGTTGCAGTTAATCCACCGGTTGTAAAATGTTTGCGGCGTTTGATTGAGCAATTCGAAACACAATCTACACATCCGTATTTGTCAGATTTCTATCAGGCCAATGATCACCTTGCTCCACGGGCTGTCTTCTTAGATCCTAGCACATGAGATCAGACTGCGGATTTTGAACAAGGCTGCGGGAACTTTGTCCAACCCTATTCAGATTTCGGGGACCCCGCTCTCATTGCTAAATTACACGAGTTACTCGTGAAACTGTGTACACAGGAAACTGTAACAAACGAATGTAGCCGCAACGTTATTGTATCGATCTTCAAGGGAGGTTCCTGTACTGAATGCAGCAATTTCATTGAAATGAGTCTCATCACTTATCCAATTCGTTTTTCTCTGTCATACTTCACGCAAAAGGTCAGCACCATTGGAATCCAGATCCATGAGGAGCATGCTGCATTTCGTCTAGATCATGATTGCGTCAATCACAATGAACCACTGATGTCAAATATTTGAGCACCGTCATGGGTATTGGTCAACCACTCTAATCGTTTACCATGATATCCCAATGCCTTTGAATTGCTGAGTCAAAGTGTTCACCGGGATTGCCAACCTAGCAAAAGTGAGTCGTAGAAATAGCTTTAAATTATCCGAGCGCTTTACGCAAGTAGCTCGGGCAGTGTGATGACGTACGGCAAACTGTCGCACACTGCAATATCTCAAGATGGGTAACATAGGGATAACAGCTCTCAACTTTCCTCTTCCGCTATGCTATTGAGGATTTCATATAATTCATGCTCACTGAACGGGACTTGGAATTTTTGGAGTTGCTGTCAGGTAACCGGCATCCAGGTTTGTAATATGCTAACGGCATTGCTCCCAGCTGTGGCAATTCGTTAACACGCCAGTTTGCAATGGATAGATTAACACTGATTGTCAACGGTTTCGGTGTTTACACTGCACCCACTAAGTGCAAAGCTTTCGTCCAAGCTTAGCAGCCACCGCCTCCTGGACTGAATCTTGATGTGAATCATCTACAAGTTGCTCATAATCTAATTAATTAAGCATTTGTAGCAAAATACGCAGAAAAGAAGACGAGATCACCACCGGTATAGCAGAAGCACAAAGCGCCTTTGTAAAACTTCTATGGTGCCTGGAGGGTTAAGCCTGCATTGCAACCGTTCGCCTAACACTACCCTACGGTTATGAAACCTGGCCTATCAAATCAGCAAGTGTAGAGAGGACAACTGCGTTTGAACACCGTTCCACCACAGTTTTGCCCATATTTGGTGGGTAGGCAACACGAGAAATGAGCGTGTTCGATGCCTTGCTTATGGCACAGGAAGAGGAAAGGATCGTCTCAGTTGCTTTAATTTACGCACCAGGCGCTGATCGCTGGGTCACGTTTTTCGCACGTTAGCAAACCGACTCCCGTGAGCTACGTAGATTGGTTGCTCGCGATGGGCATGGAAAAACAGGAAGACTGGCCAAACAAAGAATTGTTCAAGAAGAGTTTGGAATCACTCGCTAAAAAGACTTTGAGGCGAATTCAGTGGCAATTTTGTTGCGGACTTTGTCCCTTCCGCTCTTGCATGGCTTCAGCTTTAAACCTTTATCCCCTTTTGACAGCATAATATAAATTTTTCTGCAGGTTATCAGCAGCCCTATAACATTCCGGAACGATATGCTTCCAATAACGTTGGTGCCTCTGTGTGGTATTCCCTATTCCCACGTATTACTGCCCAATATCCGAAACGTTTTTCACCTCTATCTAACATGAATAATGAATATTGATGACGTTGCTGATGAAGTTCTTAATTGTTATGTTATATAACCAATATAAAACGAGTGGGCCGTGTTCCTCCTAGCATTTTGCATTCCAGATGAGTTAGAATGACAAGTTACATTATTCACGATGCACGAGAAATGAATTTTAAATTTGCGGATTTTGTTGATACCGAAGCCTGAGTTGCTTACAGGAGATTTGGTCAGCTAGCAACTACATCTACATTACTACCACAGAAAGACGCTCTTCCGCAATGGATGGTTGATAAGGGGAATGGTCATAATTTCGCTTTATACAAAATATAAGGCAACTCAACTGATCATAATGCTTGATTTTGGCAGTGATCACGGCGCAGAATCATGACTACAGTTTATACATTTTGATTCCACTAGTCACTGGAAGCTGCCCATAGCCAAAGGCGGATGCTTCAAGGCATACTAACGGGTCACCGCATGGTTGCTGGCCGTGACAGACAGGTGCAGACAATTAACTTGCAAGTCACGCATCACTCGTTAGCTCAAACATACTTTACAAGGAGTATACCGTAGAAGAATACATACGGCTGTCGTTTCACCCACAGCATTCTAAAAAAGTAACCCGTAGAGTCGTACCTGTGCGTTTGATAGTCCTCGAGTTTACTTGGCAGTGGCTCAGACACAAGTTTGCTTCAGGAAGACATCTTGCGGTAGACGGGATTGTAGGTAGTCTGCTTCATTATAAATGTAAACAATGGATGCGTGTACATTTTGGACTAGGATTCAGTACAATATAGTATACTTTTTTGGACGAATCTAACGCTATTAGCGTAAGACGTTCCATTTTTCAGAGTCTCCTGTCGTTGATACCCTTGTCAGTTCAGCAAGTCAGGTAGCACGTCAATGGTCACATTTGTCCAATGTTTACTGCAATGATTAAAGAGACACCAGAGTCCGAATACTCTAGACGTTATGTGTTTTTGAAGCAGACGGACAGAGTAAACGGTGTTTTGATGGCAATTCTTCCAAGCTAACTGCTTGCCAAGGTATAATATTAGCAACTATCTTAGCCCTGTTAAGAAAAAAGCTACGCAAATATATGTTTTAATCCACAGAGCAACATTCCGATTGATACAATGTTGACTGATAAATTTACCGTCGTCAAAAAGATACTGGCTAGTCAAATTTTATTTTTACAAATCAGTCGTGTTATATCGACAGTTGGTTGATTTTATTAGTCGCCAGCATGATCCAAATTGGACAGGCGCAAACACGTCAACCTGTAGTGTTCAGAACTTTAAATTTCTAACTTTACCCCTTCGAATACAAACTCAGGGTAGTGCAAAATCACTTCTATGCATTCCTGATTATTTCTTGTTTTGAAAGTTTGTATGCAGTGATGAATTATTGTGCAGAAGATTCCGATCATTTTGGTACCGTGTGAATGGCATTCTACAACAGGCCACCCAATACTAACGGTAACGCAGAAAAATGGATGCTTATTCGCTTTTTTTAAAGCGGACAGTAGAGCACGTGATAACGGGGACAAGCTTAGGTCTGCCTTAAGAAGCGTGTTCATAACCGCCCAGATGCGACTCATTCCTACCACGCAAAACCGTGTTCTTCATAAGTATGGGATTTATTCATGAGACAGTGCTGCCTATCATATTGTTGCTCATTGCACCTGCAGTTGTAGTAACATCTACATACGCAGAACTGATCGGCAGTTAGATCAAAAGTAACGCACAGTTACCGAATGGAGTGAAACAAACGCTGACTTAAAACTAACGGATGCAAATGCAAACCGAAGCAAACTACATCCATCAACACGCATAGCTTCGTTGACTCCAACTATCAAATGAACGCGGATACCTCGTTCAGTTAGCTATGGAGCAAAAACGACTCCATAATATCGGCAAATAAATGGGCTTTGGAGCTTGTGGCATGCAAACAGGTGTTAGGTGCACAGAAACTCTTGAGATAATTAATGAGGTTGCCTTGGCCAAAGTTTAATTTCCTTCGCTTAAGATGTTCTACGTAAATTTCTAAAAATTCTGTAAGTTAACAAACGCTGCTGAGAAGTTAAAATATTTGAGTTAAATGAACTCTATGGGTTTTGGTAAATTACTTCCAAAATGCAGCATGATGGCAATGGGTAGCCTTATAAACATGTTGTTTCCCAATTTCATGCTGCATGTAAAATTTCGATTTGTCTGCTTTGCTGGAAATAAAAATCCGTGCTTGGCAATTAAAGAAGTGTAGTGAAGCCAAAACTTAAGGTACGAACCAAAATACACAATATGTAATAAAACCGGATTTAACATTCCAGGTAACACGAATATAATTTATATAATTATATTAGCCAAAGTGATATTTTTTCTTACCTGTTACTGTGCAGGTATAATATGCTCCCTTATATAAATAAAAATTCTGCTAAATACCTCTTTCGTTTATATGATATATGTTTACATATAAAGTCCTAATAGCAGCGTTTACATGCACTCTGTCCACTTGGAAAAGAGAAATCGCCTGTTACTTTTTCAATTAAACTGGCTTTAACGCCTCTCTGGATACAAAATCCTTTTAATTGGCTCCTGATTACTAGGTTTAAAATTTACACATTGCGCGCCTGTTTACCCCTGAGTTACTTGCGCTTTGTCAAGCTTATGAGTTGGCAACAAATACAGCATTAGCATAAACATCATGCAAAATCTATCTACTAAGAACACCTGAGCAAATTAACCGCAGCCTTTTAGCTATGCAGCGTTTATGTCTTTAAAATACACCAATACATAAGATACGCTGAAATTAAATTACTTCAAAGTAATGGCATGTTGTTCACATTAAATATACTAGGATAAATGCTGCAGATTTTGTTATCGGATTGCTCATCACCTGACATTTGCCTTGGATTGCGACGCGCAATCCCATTATTTGCTTCTGTTGTGCTTAAAGTCAACCTCCGCAAATACAATCACTAGGACCGTCAACGCAGTGAGGGGTTTCTGCTGGCTCGTCCCCATCTCTGTACTCTATGGCCGACGGTTTCCTCCTGGGTTGGACTCATCAGTTAGAGAGCCGAGCTAGGCATGGAACTAGGCATTCAGTTATTAGCATCCATTACCGTGCTCACTAGACCATTGAGCTAGCAAACGGTGTTGAACACGGTGTCTACACTTAAATTTCCCGATTCTGGAGTGGCATCCTTTTGCTTTTGCAGATGCTAACTGTAAGGACCACCAAGACCAAAATAGAGGTTGCATTTCACAGTCCAAAACACACGGCTGGTACTCCAAAACACGACAATCAGCTTATCGCCGCTTTATCAAACGCAGTTGGAGTAGCGCAATAGCCTAGTGATTTAGACGATAGCCGATTCATATCTTATGCGAAGTTGTACAGCCTGCTCACGCTATATTCACTAGAAGAAACCAAACATAGACAAACCGCTTCGTGATTGCAGTAACCAAAGGAAGAACATTATCATTTTCCAATCCCCAAAACTTGTTATCAAGCTATATATACCTTACATTTGCTGTCTGTGTCAGCAAAACTTTAATATTCGTATGTAATTGCAGTTTAAGTTTTTGTCTTTTCTGTCTGCTCCTATTACTCACCAACCTGCCCGATGTTATGAAAACCATGCGCAACAAACAGACCACCTTGAAGTCTCTGTGCAAATCTCTTGGTAAGAAGAGTAAAATCTGTTAAAATTGGATTGCTGCAACGTTTTACTGCGCGAAGCTTGAAGTGTTAACAACAATCAACAGCTTATGAAATTTAACTTTTTGGATACTCTTATCAGAAATCCTGATGTAGCTTCTGTTGAACAAATAAAGCAACGGAAGATTGCGTTCTCATATTATCCCTAGGGCTTTAATGACAACTTCCTCAACCCAGCTGCACAAATGCCTTTAGAATTTTGAGTTTTAATGAATTCCAAGCATTTTATTCACATTCGGATAGATCACATTAATCATATAAATTACGGAATTGAAAAAGCTCACTGAATAATGGAATGTTAGCATTGCAAAATATGCCATAAATGCTCGAAGTACAAATAATTAACCGCTGCATGACACAAACATTTTCGGGACACTAGCTTTAATTTTTCGGTACCGCATACAAGGTCAGCGAATTTATTAATATTTTGTTAAGTTAATGGTGGTCCAATGGGCACCATGTTTATATGTACCTTCCAGTTTGTTTTATCAACTTTCATTATAGTAGAGTTGTTGAGAAAGATTTAAAGGAGAATTTCAGGATCGAACGTGATAAATGTTATAAAATTGATAAATTAAAAACTTTAGCAATGTGACAATTGTTCAATGCAAATGCTCGCTGTAGCTTTATTTGTTTAACCAACAAAATGTACCCTGTCTTGAACTAAAAATCTCTGCCTTTATTTAATAAATAAATCAATAAGATACGTTTTATTCCTAGACAGTGCGAGGCACAGACCAATTGAGTTGTATAATCGACATGTACAACGTGATCGCATAATATAGTTAATGTTACGTGTTTCATTCTATGGTTCCCATACGGGTATTTAAAGTAATTAGCAGTTTGAAAATAGTTGAGAAATTAAGAAACTGGGAACAATAATAATTGTAGATTTCACGTAAAGTTCACGTAAAGTAGTACTGTCATCCATGGAACTGTGCCCAGGGGAGTTGCTTCTATGCATGGTATTCCCACGATGGGTTTCACCCGCACTTCTATGCACCAATTGGCTCTGTGCCAGTGTGGAAAAATGGTAAATAAGCCACCAGACTGAGTATCAAATATTTTTTAAGGACTGTTTTATGCAGGCATTATAGACGATGAAGCCTTAGCCCATTCAATCATGTGAAACAATCAAGTGCGGCAATTTACGTTTTAATCCAGCGAGTCAGTAGCAATATGATTTGCATGGGTATACCTTTTTATTTTGGCAGATTTAATTCGTCACCACAAGAGATCAGCTCAGTCATGACCAACAATGAAACAAAGAAGAATATTAAGTATGAGGAATTAAAAAAACACAATCATGAATACAAACGCTTGCCGATAGACCAATCACAATTTGATGAAAAATCTTGGCGAGTTACGACGATGGTAGAGACATAAGGTTGGAAGGTGTAGTGCAGCTACGAACCATTGCGTAAAAAGGAGGAAACAGAATCGGTTAGGCACTGATAGAAGTAAGGTCGTTTATAAAAACATAACCAATAATTTAACTATATGTAGGTAATCTTATAATATTGAAACGAATAGAGATATGACGACTTTCATACGTATCCAAGACCTTTCTCATACAAATCATCTAGAGGCACCGTTTGGCTTAGTGTTGACCAGATATTTGCAACAGTCAGGTGAATATTAAGCATGCGTCTGAATTGTGGATAGGTAGTGCAGTTTCCAATATTCGATGGAAGTTTGTTCCGTATTAACGCGCGTTTTACGGAAAAAACATTCGAGCAGGGCTATGTGCGAGACTTTGGTATTTGCAGTGTGCGCTCGCTGTTTCTTACTTCATAGGGCATAAGAGTCTGCAACTCGAGTTGTGGCTGAGCAGTGAAGCTTAACCCAAATAGTAAACGGTATAGAAGGTTCAGATTAAGTTTATGTCTGCGTAGCCATGACGGTTCCAGATTTAGCGTCTCGCAACGCTCACGTTAGCCATAGTATTAGGCATGTGCAAAATCCTCTTTGTGAATGATCGTTGAATGTTTTCCAGTGCTATGATGTCCACTTTTCTCAGAATGATATGCACTATCGTACAGTACTCAAGCTTCGGCCTAACACATATTTTAAAGGCTTGAAGCCTGGAATCGCCCAAAATAGGAGTTCAGTTTATGTACACGATCACTTTTCTGGCAGAAGCCTGCAACAATATAACATGTTCTAAAAAACTAAATGAGGCAGCATATCTTAAACCAAAGTCCCGGACTGCGCCACACACAGGAATATGGGTATCGTTTAATGTAAGGATGTTCAGAGAAGGGCCACAGCCGTGGTACAGTAGATTACTCTTGTCAGTGGCAAAGTGCAACTTCCAGGAGTTACTGCAGTGCTCTAATACGGACCAGTCAGAATGAATACAGGCTAAATTAAGACTACATTGCCAAGTGGCAGAACAATACATAATTTTAACATCAGCGAAAAGAAATGGCTTCCTGTACGACATTTCATCAAAGAGATCGTTGAAATTGATTAAGAATAAAAGCGGGCTTAGCACGCCACCTTGAATCACTTCACTAGAGCTTGTAGTGGCTTCAGATGTATAGTTACCGACAATGACTACTTGCTTTCTACCGTCGAGGTATGAAGAAAACAAATCTAGAAGCGAATGTGTGAAATCATAGGACATAAGCTTCAGCAAAAATAAATTGTATGGCACACGGTCAAAAGCCTTTTGGATGTCAAGAAATATTACGATGATAGCACTTCCGGCGTCTCTTGCTCCGGTCACATAATCAAGGTAATCTAACTGACAGGTAGTGCACGACCTACCTTTCAAAAAACCGTGCTGATGTTTACTGTGAAGGCTCATAGAACTCAAATATTCTAATAAGCGTTTTTAACTAAACGCCCGATGATTCTGGAGATAATAGATGTGTGGTGGATTGGGCAGTAATTTTTTACATCGCAGTATTTTAGTTGATTGTTTCCAGTGTATAGGATACTCCCCACTGCGCATGGAAAGTGTAAATACAATAAGCAAAAACAGTGGGATGTCGGAACCTCTATGCTAGACCAGAATTGGCGGGATGATGTCAGGTCCTGGTGAGCAAGATGGCTGGACTAAGCTGATTTGACGACACATGTCACTAAGTGTAAATTCAACAGTTTAATTGTATTACTGCCTCTGTGTTTCAAATTGAGCGATAACTAGACATACATAGTCAACGAAGTTCGAACATATGATTGCACGATCGGTTTTGGCAGTTCGATCAAAGTTTACAACAGAGTTTAGACAACTTAATTTTCTATCCTGCCTACGGTCCAAAAGTTTTGAGATGCAGCCTACCACGTTGGCGCCCTTCAGCGCCATCACCTCCTCAGAGCATAGCATTTTGTGGTGATGTCAGTAACATGCTGTAAGCAATCTGGTGTGGAGCATCAACAGAGTAAAATCGTTTGTTTTTCTAAATTTTTTCGTTATTTTATGAAGTTTTGTTCCCACCTTTTTGAGATGCCTGCAGGTACAGCAGTACTTTTCAACCTCTTTTACGTTCTGGAGCCACTACTTCAAGACAAAGCTGAATACGGTGGTGGAACTCATTACAAGTAATTTGTTCATTCTGTACTAAGAAGAATGGATCCCAATATGAAGACCTTATAAGACCCAAGAAAATTGACCAATTCACAGAAGAGGATGGGCGATAATTGATCACTAGTTCTATCGGTTTAGAAAGAATTTGGAAAGAACAGCCAACGATGTCATGATCATTACCCGGCAACTTGTCACTGATGTATGTGGACACATGCGATCATCCCACAGTAATTATTAGATCAAGTGTGTTACCAAGACGTGTAGGTTATTTGATGTGCATTATCCAACCTATTCATTTACGTTACAAGTGTACTTGAAGCCCTTTTTATTCTAGGTAGGATTTTTCATTTTTAACTTCATATTGGACACAAGTGAAAGATTATATATATTTGTATAAATAATTTTTGCACCCTAATTTCTTGATATTAGATGCGAATCTTTTATTTCTTAATTGTGTTGCTACATGTTTAACTGCTCAATAACAACAATAACACTTTATTAAGCATTATATACAAAGGTTTCTTACTAATTCTATCCATAGCTCTCGTTCTATCTGCTCGGAACGCATGCTACGTTGATATTCTACTAATGAGCACTTCCGTGTTTATAGAGCGCACCACTCCTCTTCCTCCAAGCACTCAAGATAGGCTATGTCAATAAATGCTTAGCTCATCCATTTAAAAATTGCAGATACAAAAGAAAAGAGAATTAGTGAAGGCTAGCAGTGGAATGAAATATTACGTGTTCAGCGAAATGTCTGCTGGCAAGCAACACTAGCAAATACACACAAAACTCACCATGGCTTCTGATTTTCCAACGACTTTTGTCCAATATTATATTTCAACGGTAATAAAGAATATATCACAAACGACATAGGTGTTTATAATAATCTTTTCGTCAACTCAAAGCGCGTTAATCCATCTGCTTATTCAAGCTGCAGTTTTCAATTTTTTTGTAAGTTTGCCTCTAATTTAGGTTCTGCTAAACTAGGATTGTGGTTTGGAATTCATGCATAATAATTGCATTATTGATCAATACCCAGTTTAGTATTGAACCACTGAGTTAATCGCGTGAATCATGGGAATAGCATGCCGGGACGGCTAGACAATTAGCATATCAATAAGTAGAATTTATCGGTGGATCACGAATGAAGCAATGTTTAATTAATCAGTTTTGATTCTTGTTTTATTTTGACCGTGTTATTTGCACTTGAACACTATATTGTCCTAAAAATACATATTTCTTTTGTTACTGCGGATTAAAAAAATTATCATTAACGGAAGTCCTCAGCGATAAGCGTATTCATAAAGCATGACTTCATAAATCACACTTCGATGAACGGGATTAATTCCATTAATTTTCACTTTATGTAACGAAAGATATATGATTCCGTTACCACATACATAATATCCAAGTTTTGTATATCCGTTAAGTACAATCATCATTATTATACACCTTAGCTTGTGGTGGACAACAACTAAGTACTGCAACGCAATACAAGCGAGTGAAAAAGAAAATAACAGAACAGAGGCAAGCCAGCTGAGCTGACAGTGACGGATGGGCATCGTTCCGGAAAAGTATCAAACAGCAAATACACAGAAAAATTATTATATAAACTTATATTATGCCAAGAAATAAGATCGTGTTTGGAGAGGGAAGCTAAGAGGTATAACTTGAGACAAGTCAAATCAAAGCACGAACGCTACTGAGCTCGGCTCCTAGACATTAGAGCAAATGCATCCAGAAAAACGTTTTCATCATTTTGGTCCCCAACCAGGGAGTCGAGAATCTCCCACAGAGGCCAGCTTTAAAATGATGGCATTCATTCTTCTCGACCAACTCATCGCTTTGCCACCTCTCCTCTTTTTCCATTCTCAACCGCCAGTCCGCAAACGGTGCATGTCGCAGAAGTCGCTGGGATGACATGCGTAACACGCGGCCGAGCCATCAGATTCTGATGTTTGAAATAACCGTGCTGAGTGGTACATTTCATTTTTCTCTGCCGTAAACAAAGCGTCGAACACGCTTGTAGCTCAGGCGGTGTTCCTACCAGATGTGAGCGAAACTGCGAAAGTACCGTTGGTCGAACGTAAATAGCCTGTTTTTGTGGGGTGATCTAAGGGACCAGGTTTCGTAACCATACAGTAGGGTCGAAGTACCGCTACATAATACACGGTACTTTCCGGGCGACATTGCTGTCGCGCAGGACCATAGGTGGCCGTAACTAGCATAACCAACTCAAGCTTTTTCTTTACGGTTCATGATCTCATTTTCGATGCCAAGGGCGCTGATACAATTTCGCAGATAGTGAATTTCTGAACGACTTCTAGCTTATCCTCCCTAAGCGTCAGTGCAGAAGGTGATTCCTACCAAACTTGAAAGAATGCTTTGTACATAATGAGTGCAACGCATAGCCAGAACCGGTTGACAGCCAATGCTAATCTGTCCAATGCTTCATGGCACCTTGTGAGCTGTCACAGTTGGTGGTAATATCTTCAGTTTAATGCAAATAGAGGTTGTTCTCGTGACAGTAGCTCCACAGCTAAGTACTGTTGTGTGAACACCATTTCCATGACATGGTCCATGGCGAATTTGAAGAGGGAAGTTACCAGCAGGCGTCCTTTTCTCACATCGGCGGAGACATGGAAGGGCGGCGACCGCTTGCCGTAATCCATCACTCTTCCCGAGCTACGCGCGTAGAATGCTCAGATGATATTTACATATTTCTCTGGTACACCTTTCCGGAGTAGACGGTTATAAAAGGTATATCAAGCAAACAAGGAAATGGCACGATTTATGTCCAGGAACACGACTGCAATGGGCGGTCAATATTGTGACTGTGCCCGCAAAGCTGACGCAATGTGAAGATGTGGTCGATGCAGCCACGACCAGGACGAAACTTCGCTTGTTCCTCCTGAATGTGGCTTTCATGAGCGCCAGTCTGTCTATGAATGTGTACAGATACAAATAATACCAATGAACCCAAATTCTTTTGATGGATTACCAAAAGTGGGTTGCCCTTATGTAGTGTTTTAGAAGTTCTTCCACTAATTGTAACCTACGTTTTCATTTAGTTCTTGTTTATCTATTCTTTCATATAGTAGTTTTGGCGGGTGCCTTTAACCATTTTTAGCGTAAACATATGCATTCAGTACCATGCACAATAAGCGATTGCTTGATTGCATACGTGGATAATTGCTGCAGCAATGTAAGTAAGCTTGCACCGAATATTGGTTTTGCTAAAGCCGCTGGCTCATTACATCTGCATTTGACTATATTATGACAATATGATACACATGCAAATGCATCTGCTCTGCAGTAAGACCAGCTAATTATGAATTCTGGACGTGTTGCCAACACAAAATCTTTTAGTTTCCAACTCGCACCAATGTGCAGTATGCACTTTCATGACGCCGTTTTGTCTTACCGCAGCCTACATTCGTAGACTTAAAAGAGAAATTTCAGTTTGCAAATATGTTTTGCGGTCGTGGTGTTGGTATATGACTTAACTCAAGGATGAATGCGAATCTGCTTTATTACATACAGGATACTCATCTTCTAAAACGTTCAAATTTAGGTCCCGAAAATCCACTTTGTTAATAATTCTCACAAAATCTCCTCATGCATTAGTTAGACAAATAAAACTTAATATTTTCCAAAACACTATTAAATATTTTCTGAAAAAGTAAAACCGGTTGGCTTTTAATTCTACTCCTCATGTCGCAATGTAAATAGGATTTATCTTTGTTATCTTTACCCACCCACTGTTTCTCCCATCTGGATCAACAAATACTGACCACTTCAGCTCCCAAGAATTTTTCCAATCGTTTTGATGCATTTTTATCGCAATGCCATATTTCTTAAGTAGTTGCTTTTTGCGTGTTATGCTGGCGCTAAAAATCAAATTCATCGTTTCCCTAATTTTATGGATGATCAGCTGTATTTACCACGAATGATTGACTATAAGACAAAATGAATGGCAGCATATACGATGTCATTTAAATTTATAGCTAATTACAGATTAACGCGTTGAATGTTTTGTGTCATACATGACAGTTTGCCAAACCTACGTGAAAATGCAGGTTCATATGATTGCAACAAAATTTAACCTACAGTGATATCTAAAATTCGGACACCCAGGAAATTTCATGACACATTCAAAGTTTTTTACACCTGAGATGTGTTAGTCCAGGTGCTTTAATGCCTAGCAGCGATTTCGAAATAGTCGTTGCTGATTTCATAAATTTTTAACCGATCGTTCATCAGATGAATATATTGTGCCTTTTGGGGCTACGCCGTTAACGTTCTCTTTTCTGTGGTATCGAATAAAATAATTTCTAACGCCGCAAGCGAATGCAAGGAAGCTCAGCGGACTGTAATTAAGAGTCAATTTATAACGGCCGGATTATTTATCATTATTTTTATTTGATTCATACATTTACATATCCCTGTCGTTTGTAAATGATTTCACGAGAAGCGGCAGAACTTTCCAAATTTGATGTGCAATCTTTGGTAATATATTGAAAGAAATTCCATTATTCCGAGAATAGGTTCTCAAAGCACTTGCGGGTTGCAGTTTGTGGGCGACTTCTGTGAATTTTGTATGTAATCCTCGTCACATAGTACTGATTAATATTAAAATAGCTTAATAATACCTACTGGAGTTGTTTCAGCTAGCTCTCCTCAAAATTAGTGTATTTCGTAGAATACAAAAACATATAACGGACAAATGACAGTCTGTTGTATTCCGCCGAAGCATGCACCAAGTATCAATTTATTCCCTTGTTGGGCACACCCATCAGTTGACATTTTTAAGATTTGTTTGATTTGACCAACTATCGCTTTGTTTTAAATCGCAGCTGACGGAATTTTTTGGTCGCTCATGAACTGCTTACAATTAAGCTAACAGTAGTCGTCATCTTGTCTTGTTGGGAGGTCCGTTTATCATTGGAGAACAGAACAATGACAGGTTTGTGGTGGACGTTGTCAAGGTCAGTGTATACTTTGTTACCTGAACCTTTCTACAAATTTCACCGTAGCGAATTTCTGGCTTTAGCATTTGAATTGATCCTGGACTCTTACTTATCGCTTTAATCCATTGCTGGTTTGACAGTATCAGTGATTGACAACCTAGGATTGCTTCTTATCTATTCGGATATTTGACGACGTACTCAAGAAGCAGCACAGGGCGGAAGAAGGCTGGAAAGTTTGAGGAAAATTGGCAAGTTGTAAGCTTTAATTTTCACGCAGACAATCTTAGATTCCACACAAGCTTGACGGTGAGTAGTACAATTAAGAACAGTAGTAGCATTTGTAAGGATTTCGATGCCTCAAATATTGCATAAAACTCATAGAATAAAAGAAATACAATTGTTGTCTAAGGTAGAAATGGAATGTAATGGTCGCTTACACCTGGAAAACACTGCTTGTTTACCCTTTTGCCAGGACTTTGCAATAACGCAGAGTTATGTTACTAACGACATAATCATAATATAGAAGGATATCGAGCTCCCCAAACTTGCAGACCCTTGCCTAATATCGCTGATCAGCTCTTTTGAATCGGTTGTCAACTGGACCTCCACAAGTTGGAACATGAATATTTTAACCTTAATCCTGCCACGTATTGAAGTTTCATGAAGCAAGTTACGTACTTCGTTGAGAGGCGCGTTCAGAATAATGAGCAACAATTCTGCTATTCGTTATACTTCTGTCGGACGAGGGAAGCGATTAGCTAGAATGTCAGGTTGCCTCCGGATCAGGCTTACATTCAACCTAGAACGATCCATCGGGATTTATTTGGTCAAAAGCATGTGGTTGCCGGATGAATTATTGATGGATAACTAACGGATTTAAGACACTTGCCCAGAAGCCGATGTTATTACTCGTCTTTCCCTAAAAATGGACACTTGTTATTCAAGATTGAACCAAACGGGGTTTATCGTTGACTGGGATCATATTGCAACTATTAAAATTATTGTTGGGATCTTGTCTACGAGTGTGAAAACAAGATAAGATCTCACCACCGATGCCATTCTACGAGAAGGAAGATAAATAACGTTGAAAGATTTGTTTAAGTTCGTCTCTTCTTAAGCGCGCATTATGCGCAGTTATTTTAAACTGAAAATAGCAAAGCCATTGTTAGATCCGACTTTCCCGGTACGCAGTAGGAATATGGCTGGCATGAAACAGTGTGCTAAGTTCAGTGTGGAACCGCATTCAGCTTGCTTTTTTGTGTTGGCCAAAAGGATACTGCGACGTGCAATAAATTCTAGCTTCCAGGTTGCCTGATCGATGGGAATTATAACACAGAAGTATTGATATTATAAATGTTTCGGTATTTGTCATTTGGCTGCATCTTGCACATCGGAGGACAGGTGTAACCACACGGGTTGTAGGGGTGATCCTCACTCTACTACACCTTGAGCGCAATGAGGACTCGATGCTAAAAACGAGCGGCTGTTTTACTGCTACTTGTTCAAGAAGGGAACGACGGCTAGGCACAATACCTTTTGTGTATACAGGGTGCTTTGAAATCCACTGAAATCTACGCCTTGCTGTATAGAGTCTCAGAAGTGACCTTGGCACAGGAATAGTTGTTACATGAAGTTGGAATAGTTTTTGCCCAAAGCATTTGAAATCAGGGCGCTGGATTGTATGTCCTTGATTGACGCCCGCTCTGTTGGTTTCCAGTTGAGGGCATTGAGCATTGATGGGATTCAGGTTCCTCGGGCCTATTGCACAAAAGCTTTGAATTTACAACCAGTCAATACTTTTACTAAAACTAGTTTGTCGCTGGCTACACCGCAATGGTATACAATGTAGTGAGATCCGCTATAACCGGGTGCTAATTTTAATGTGAGCTGATGTAGCTAGAGTGGCAGCTAGAGTGGCGACTAGGTGGGAGGAATTAGCTATTTGCAGTGACAGGCTCACTTGGATGGATATTGTTGTGCCTGTAGCATTTGGAAGACATTCTTTGGTCTCGCTGTCAGTCATAATCTGTATGATCCACATCATCATCACCATCATCATCATCATTATACATGTCAGCTAGAGATGGTAAAACACCTCCGCTATTGTACCGCAATACATAAAGGAAATACATGGTTGGCGGCATCCGGTTTCGGATTTGCCTGTCACTGTGGCAAGCCACAGGACGCCTGCGCCTACAGAGGGACCATGGATGGCTTGCGCTGCACCACCCACAGCTCCAACCACACACCCCATATCCAGTGTAAACCCGAAGTAATAAGCACGGGAGGCATGTGGATGGGAGCCACGTTTCATCAACGGAGCCGGCCCACACTCCTTCACAGGCAAACACAAGCACACTGTATTTGGGAATCAAGCGCACACAAGGCGGTGGCTGGACCGTAGTCCGCTCCATGCTGAGTGCATGGAACCACTCTTCGAGCCTAACACGGCCACAAGAACCGTGCACCCCGTCCCCTCCAGCAACGACCAACTGTCTCCTGGAGCCAGTATGGACGAGGTAATGGGTAATAGACAGGTAGGCACCTTGTCAACATGCACATCAAGCGCAGCCACACCGGGGATATCAAACAACAGCCAAACACTTGAAAGGGGGGAAAGAAAAAGAGAAAAGCTCGATTAATGCATAAGGAAACGGTGATATAAACCTTAAGTAAATAGCATCCGTAATAAGTTATTTACAAACAAATCCTAGCTAAGTGCACGAGGTCAGGAAGTATAGTTCACGGAATGCCACGAACACAAAAATGCTAGGGAAATCGAATACAATTGGCTGAAGCGATGTGTGCAAGTTAATGGAATAGAGTACAGGGAGATATTTATATGAGAAAGAAAATCATTAAGGTAAAAAACTGTAAACCCACCACCTGAAATAAAGAGACTTGGCATGCAAGCACGCGGTTAGTAAATCGAATTCAGCGTGCCTACAAACGCTGCGCCGGCTCGTCGTAATTCTCTGCAGGACCCGTCGTCGCTTCTGTAGTGGCCCCAAATGGCACAGCGAATGACCCACTAGACGTTTATATGAGAAAGAACGGCATTAGGAGAGAACAGAAAACCCACCACCTGAAATAAAGAGACTTAGCATGCAAGCACGCGGTTAGTAAATCGAATTCAGCGTGCCTACAAACGCTGCGCCGGTGCTGCCTACGTTCACTGCGGGACCCGTCGTCGCTTCGGCAGTGGTCCCGAGTGACCTCTCTCATGGCTCACTAGGCCTGCCTGACTAAGGCACTCGCGACCGCATGTTCTACAACACAATGCGCTCGATGTCGATGGAGTACAGTTCATCGGTGTTTGCCGCTTCCGCACTTGCCGCTTCTTCTCTGCATGCATGAGGGCTTTCTCCCGCACCTCAGCAACTGCCTTCGTGATTAGATCGCGCCATGCACCACGATCAACCGCCTTCGATTCCCATGATCTGCAATCAAGATTAGAACGTGTGAGGCTCACTTTAATCATGTCCTGGTAACGTAACTTTGGTTTCCCAGCATGCCGCTTCCCTATACTCAGCTGACCGTATAAAAGTTGTTTCGGTATTCGCGTCGAATCCATACGGCTCACATGACCGAGCCATCTCAGGTGTCGCAGTAAAAGTATGCCGTCCACTGCATACATCCCACTTCGGCGCAACACTTCCGTGTCTGCAACTCTGGCGCCCCAGCCGATCCGCAAAATTCGTCGCACAAACTGCTGATGGAACCGCTCGAGATATCGCACATCCCGACGGTACATCGTCCACGTTTCACTGCCGTATAGAAGAACGGACAGTACCATGGATTTGTACACCATCAGCTTCGTACCAATGCTAAGCTGATGGTTGTTCCACACTCGGTACTCAAGCTTACCGAATGCCGCTGCAGCCTTCGACACGCGATTACGCAACTCAAGGTGTAGCTGCTGATCAGTCGACATCACACTCCCAAGGTAGCAGAAGCGGGAGGTGGTTTCCAATACTTCAGCACCAATGCTGATTTGCGGCAATATTGAAGATTGCACCTCCGGTGAAGGCTGAAAGAGACAGACAGTTTTGCTTGTGTTGATGGTGAGCCCGAATTTGGCCGCTGTCGAAGCCAGAGCACTAGTCATGTGCTGCAACTCATCCGCGTTGTGTGAAAACAACGCACAGTCGTCAGCAAACAGCAACATACGGATAGTTGTCTCACAGACTAGAGTTCTCGCACCGAAACGAAGGACAATCAACAACCCACCATCAATACGGTGCTCCACACGAACACCGTAAGCACAAGCCGCATCAAAAGCACAAGACAACATTGCATGAAGATATATATTAAACAGGGCAGGAGCTAAGACACAGCCTTGCTTCACACCAGAGACAACTGCAAAGTCATCAGAGGTCTCTCCACTCAGCTGCACCCTCGCTCGCATACCACTGTGCAGACATTCAATTAAACTTACAAACTTACGCGGGCAACCAAACTTACCCAACACCAGCCACAGTGCCTCGCGGTTCACCGTATCAAATGCCTTGGTGAAATCAACAAAAAGCGAGTACAAAGGCTGGTGTCGTTCTCTGCACTTCTCTTGCAACTGACGAGCCGCAAACACCATATCTATAGTGCTGCGACCCGAACGGAATCCACATTGCTCTTCCGCCACGTTTGGTTCCACAATCTGACTCACGAGGCGATTGAGCAGGATTCGGGCAATCACCTTGCCCACACAACTCAGCAAGTTGATGCCACGATAATTCGTGCAACATTGCTTGCTACCTTTGCCCTTGTACAGTGGTAGCACAAGAGCATCCTTCAGCTCATCAGGCACCTCCTCCTCAATCCACACGCGTTGCACCAAGTGGTGCAGCGCAGTCAACAACGCGGGTCCACCGTGTTTCAATACTTCAGGTGGGATCCCGTCACCTCCGGCACATTTGCCGTTTCGCAGCTGAGCAAGTGCTCTCTGCGTCTCATCCAGTCTCGGCGTATCCGCCAGATCCGCCTTCACATCGTGCTGCTTCAGGCCATTCAATGTAGGCCAGTCGATCTCTGAACGGTTGTTCAAGAGACAGTCAAAGTGTTTCCGCCAGACCTGCATTATGTCTGCAGTCTGGGTGCAGGTAGCGCCTGAACTACCATCGATCAGTGTCCTCAGCGGCTCCAATCTCGGTCCATACACCGCCTTCAAGGAGTCAAAGAATTCCTTGTGTTGACGGCGTTCGGCGTAGCATTCCATCTGCTTCGCCTTCTCCGTCCACCATGCATTTTTAATGCGACGGAGCTCTCGGGTCAGTCGCCGTCGAAGTTTGCGAAACTGACTACTCTTCCCCAAGTCACTGGGGTCTGCAACATGTGCAGCAAATGCTGCATTCTTCTCTGACACCAATGCTTCAATCGTCACATTGTTGTCATCAAACCAATCAGGCCGCTTACAGTTTGCGCGCCCTATGGTCTCCTCCGCAGCAGCTGTCACCTGGTCGCGAATGTGGTGCCACAGGTCGCCCACTGTGGCTATACAGTCCACATCACCACACAGGCGTGCAGCCATCGCCTTCTCCAGCTCAGCACGTTTCGCCACAGTGCCGAGGGAGAGAATGTTAAATTTACGTCGATTCACGGCGGGAGCGCAATACATTGATTTACGAAAATATATGTACAGTTTGGTCCGAACCAATTTGTGATCAGTGCCACACTCAGCTCCACGCAGTACACGTGTCATGCGCACTTCACGCATATCACGCTGACGTACGATGACATAGTCGAGCAGGTGAGCGTGACCACTCCGTGGGTGCGTCCAAGTTGCTATATCACTCGCACTCAGTGCAAACCGAGTGTTCGTGATCGTCAGGCCGTGAGTGGCACACAGTGAGAGCAGCCTGTCACCGTTCGCATTCGCTGAACCAATGCCATGCGCACCGATAACATCTGTCCACGCTGATGCATCACGCCCAAGGCGCGCGTTGAAATCACCCAGCAGAAATAGTCGGTCGCTCCTCGGCACAGACCGTATCACGGAGGATAGCTCAGTGTAGAACTGATCACGCGTGTCATCAGGATAACACATGGTCGGACCGTACGTGCTTATAAAAGTAGCAAACTTACCTCTTCCGAGTCGCAGGCGAACAGTCATCAGCCGCGCGCTGATGCCCGTTGGTTCACCCACCAGCTGGCCATTCAGGCGGTCGGATATTGCAAATCCGACCCCATGTTCACGTGGTGCTGAGGCGGCGTTCCCCACCCAGTAGAATGTGTAGCCAGCACCTGCTTCATGTAACTTGCCTTGCTCAGCGAGCCGAGTTTCACTGAGCGCCGCAATATCGATGTGGTAGCGCGCCAGCTCCATTGCGACCAGTGCAGTGCGTCGCTCCGGGCGCTCGCTCGAGTTCCGGTCCAGTAGTGTGCGCACGTTCCAGCACCCGATGCTGAGTGCTTTGCGCGCAGGCATACGATTGCATTGGTGGGCAATCGCACGCGAGGTGGTCGTTGTCCTTCGGAGGTTTGCTTGAGGGACTCCACCCGGAGCCTTTGGCTCAATAGCCTGACCCACAAGGCAGTGGGTGGTTTGGAGGTTTGCTTTAGGGACTCCACCCGGAGCCTTTGGCTCAATAGCCTGACCCACAAGGCAGTGGGTGGTTTGGAGGTTTGCTTGAGGGACTCCGCCCGGAGCCTTTGGCTCAATAGCCTGACCCACAAGGCAGTGGAGAGCAGATCCAGCTCGGGAATGTGATTGCAGAGACAGATTGGGATCTGCTTGACGGCCGTCACACGCAGCCTTTGAGGTTCTGGAACAGTTATCATATGTTTTGCGACCGTAGTAGGGTACGCACCTGCGACCACGGCCAGACGCAGGTGGGTTTTTGGCGGGTTTGCACCAATTTGACCAGGGGCTGCCTGGCTTGAGGCGGGCAGTAGCAAACCATTGAACACCCGGAGGTGTCCTCCCACCGTCAGAGACAATGCGTGGCACTCGTGCTCTACGCCAATCGAGCATTGAGAATATCACCCGTAACCTGTTGTCTCCCATGGCTAGGTTTTACGGGAAGTGGGCCATCGACCACTTCCTAACCTCCGGAGAGGATGGACTAGGATACTGCCAGGGCGCCCAATCCTGACAGGAGAACGACTCGGGTCCTCAGCCAAAGCCTTCGATTAAATGAACACCCGAAAGGCAGCGGGTCTAGCACATGGTCAGTTAGCTGACTCATGCGGATTGGTGTCCTGGATCTTAGCAGGGAGAAGGGCGAAACCTAACTCCCACCCAGCGGTCGCCACGTGGAGGCGCCCAGGACATGAGACTATGGCGCAACAGTAGCAGCAGTGGGTAGACCATCTGTCAGGATCTAGCCGCCACCAGCCTCAGCGCACCATAGGCTCTCCCGCCAAAGGAAATACATACATACATACATACATACAATACATAAAGGAAAAATAAATACGACAGTTGAATGCCAGCTGAGCTACCAGCAACGGATACGCATCGTTCCGGTAAGCTACTAGCCGGCTACTAGGCAAAAACAAAAATTTAATTACGTTTTACCCTACGAAATAAGATCATAGATGGAGGGGGGGCTAAAGGGATGGGATGGGACAAAAAAAAGCACAGCAGGAACGCCACTGAGGTCGGCTCCTTGCCATATCAGCAAGTGTATCCAGCCAAACGTGTTCACCGTTTTTTGGACCCCAACCAGGGAGCCGTGAAGCTCCAACCGAGGCCAGCTCCGAAGTGAGGGCCTTCATTCCTCTGGACCAAGTCATCGCTTGGCCACCTCTCCTCTTCTTCCACCCACATCCCCGGTGAGCAAACAGCGCACGTCGAGGGAGTCGGTGGGCTGGCATGTGCAACACGTGGCCCAGCCATCGGAGCCTGGTGAGTGAAATGACGGTGCTGAGCGGTTCATTCCCTTTTCCTAGGCCGTAAACAAGGCGTCGAACACGCTCGTTACTCACGCGGTGTTCCCACCAGATGTGAGCCAAACTGCGAAGGCACCGATGGTCGAACGTAAGTAGCCTCTTCATGTCCGCCGATCTCAGGGGCCAGGTTTCGCAACCATACATTAAGGTCGAAAGTACCGCTGCATTGTACACTCTACCCTTCAGGGCGAGAGTAATGTCGCGCCGCCGCCATAGGTGGCGAAGGTTAGCAAAAACACTTCGAGCTTTCGCTATGCGGTTCGTGATCTCGTCTTCGATCCCAAGGGCGCTGATACAACTTCCTATGTAATTGAATTTCTGAACGACTTCTAGCTGATCCCCACCAAGGGTCAGCACAGGGGGCAAACCCTGCCAATCCTGTAGGAACGCTTTGCACTTCGGTGGTGCAAAGCAAAGCCCGAAGCGACTGACAGCCAGTGCTAATCTGTCCAGCGCGGCTTGACACGTCTGGGAGCTGTCACAGATGAGGGCAATGTCGTCTGCATACTCTAAGTCAAGAAGTCGTTCTCCTGGGAGTAGCTCCACACCTTCCAAGTCATGTCCTGTAAATGCATTCTCCATGACTTCGTCAATAGCGAAGTTGTATAGGAAAGGTGACAGCGGGCATCCTTGTCTCACACCGCTGGAGATATTGAAGGGTGGCGACAGCCTGCTGTAAGCCCTTACTCTGCCCGTGCTACGCGCAAATAATGCTTGGATAATATTTACATATTTCTCGGGCACACCTTTCCTGAGTAGACAATTCCAAAGGGCACATCGATCAACCGAATCGAAGGCACCTTTGATGTCGAGGAGCACGACTACGGTGGGCCGCCAATATGTGTGACGGTGCTCCAACAACCGACGCAAAGTGAAGATGTGGTCGATGCAGCCACGACCCCGACGAAACCCGGCTTGCTCCTCACGAATCAGGCTTTCACGAGCGCCAGTCAGTCTGTGGAGAATTATAGACGCGAGTAATTTGGAGGCGATGGTGATCAGACTGATTCCGCTATGGTTGCCGCATTCCGAGCGCGAGCCACCTTTGAAGATGGGAACAATAACGGAGCGGCTCCAGTTGGTTGGGACAGTTTCCTGCTCCCACAGTTTCACTAGTAATTCATGCAAAGCATCAACAAGAGCAGAGCCTCCAAATTTGAAGAGGGCTGGAGGAAGATCATCTGGTCCCGCGACTTTGTTCAACTTCAACAGTCCGATCTCACGTTCGACTTCTGAGCGAGAGGGTGGATCCAAAGGGACAGCCCACGGAGCGGGGCGATCAGTGACCGGCGAATCGAACAATTCTTGCCGATTAAATTGCTTTTCAAAATGCTCAGCCCAACGCTCCAAACGTTTTGACAAATTGTGGATAGGCTGTCCACTCTCGTCACGTATAGTTTCACTAACACCAGGTCTCCTGCTGCCCGTTTCCCGTATCAGACGGAATAACTTACGATGGTTGCCAAGGGCAGCGGCCACTTCCAACTCTGACGCACGATGAGACCACCAAGATTCGCGGTCTCTCTTCAGGCTAGCACGGAGTTTTGCCCGGAGCTCTTTGCGAGTTTCATTGTGCTCGCTTCCAGCCGGGATTTGCCGGCGAGCATCTATAAGTTCCAAAGACTGCGAAGAGACCCAATGTCCATGTTGTCTATTGCACATACCACATGAGGATTTGCCTGCTGCTAGTAAGGTCTGGCGAACATGTGACCAGTGACCATCAATTGTCTCCGGTGAGCGCTTGCTCAACTCGCATGTTAGCGTACTTCGATACGCATTCAGAACAGCTGGTTTTGTCAGTTGGCTGGTGTCAATACGCTCACAGCGTCGTCGTGGGCGTCCGCTAAAACGCATCCGCATGTCAGCACATACAAGTGCATGATCGGTGTCCACACATGTGCTCCAAATCGAGCGACAATTCTGGATGCAGCCTCTCCAGCGGTAACTTGTTGCAATGTGATCGATCTGCGTGCAAGGATGGTTCGATTTTGGTGGGCGCCAAGTCACCCTTCGGCGGGTACTGTGTCGGAAGTTAATGCTCGCAAGAAATAAGCGAGCAGCTTCACACAAATGAAGTAACCGCTCACCGTTATCATTACGGGAGCCTACACCGTGTTGACCGCCCAGATGCAGTTCATCAGTGGACAACTTTCCAACTTGTGCGTTCATATCCCCCGCCAGCACAACAGTGTCCGTGCTTCATCTGTGGCGAAGGAGCTGGGTCAGTTGGCGGTAGAAGTCGTTCTTTACCGAATCATCGCTACAGTTTGTGGGCGCATAGGCAGCGATGATGAATAGACATCTATTAGTCCCGCGCGACTTCGAAGCTTTAAACGAGCCAGCCAATCGGAACGCACACATCCGGCTACTGATTGGAATCCAATCAACCAGAGCAGCTTCTGCCCGGGGACTCAGGGCAATACCAACACCGGCTTGACCGGTGATCGAAGCTGCATCGTCACCGGATAGGCGCAAGGAGAAAATACTGCTTGCGTCCCCTGAAGGGGATGGCAGAGTGAGCACAGTGCTCGAGTCTTGCAGGCGAGTCTATGATAAGCAGCAGATATCGATCGAGAGGGTCTCCAATTTTCGGGCAAGTGCTGCCTGTTGACCGATTTGTAGCAGTGTGCGTACATTGAGGCATGCCAATCTGAAGGAGGATCGAGGGCTCCATACGGAAGCCGATGAACTGGATTGGACCGCTTGGTTGGACATGGGCTTGTCGACAGGAGAGGAGTGACGCTCCGCGTTCACGTGTGAGTTGAAATTAGAAGGTAAATGCCTAGCAAAGCATGTTGGGGGAGGGCCAAGTATCGGGGGGTTGAAAACTGGGGGATATAAGTGAAGTTGGAATGGGACGGTATGAGTGAAAAAGCGTAAGAGGGGGAATAAAAAGACGGGAAGGCTTGAGCAGTAGCATCCAAACCCCTATCCACCCTGCTCGATGCAGCAGATAGGGCACCGTTTATTATCCTCTGCGGTGGCCAGAACATCAAGAAATTGTTTGAAGTAAAATTCATAGTATTGCGTGGGCAGGATACTGTCAGGTTGCCCAGGCCTAGACAGGAGAACGATTAGGGTTCTCAACCAAAGCCTTTGGTTCAAAAACCTGACCGCAAGGCAGCGGGTTTGGCGTTGGGCTACAAGGAGTCCATTTTAAGGAATAAGGTGCCACCCTCATTCCAACCCCCAACCTGGAGGACCAGGAGGCTGAGTTTGTCTGGCCTCTAACCATTGACCAATCTGGTATGAGTGACTCTGAAGGTGCAAAAGCACCACACAGCGTAGCTCAATGGATCGCTGAGGCACACAATCCATCACACCACGGTAAGGTCCAGCCTCATCCACAATCCTAGGGAGATCATTTTAGATCGCTATATAACTGCGACTTTTTCAGTATTGGGTTCGAAGTTCGCGCGCTATCCGTCATTTAAAGACAGGCATTATCTATAGCACAAAATCGAATACCTTTGGTTTATGGCCACTTTGTGCTAGCATTCCCATGGCGAAATGATAGTTTACTTGTGGACATTGCGAATGTTCGCTTGGAGTGTGAGGATTTGCGGTCTCGCATTGATGTTGGTGGTATTGATGTTGCACGGAGTGTGGTTGGATTGATTCAGTCCAGTGTGCGAGCGAACGTAGCGTCGACCGAATATGCAGATATGTCGGCTTAAAAGTGTGTTTCTAGGATTGTGGTGTGCGAGTCGGTCCCATGCTATTCAATAAATTGTTTGCGACTAACTAGTAGTGTTTGTTCGGATTCGGATGCCAGAGCGGATTTGTTAATGGTTGCTATGTCGGTGAGCAGACAAACGGATAAGGAGCGCGTGCTGGATGGTGGTATTAGCTTTGAGATGGTTGTTTGTGTTGCAGCATGTGACGCGAGTTTGGGGCCTAACATGGCGGATGTGTTTGAACGGAAGTCCGCATTGTTGAAAAGGCGGACATGATGTCTCGGTTGCAAGAAAATTTGAGTAGTCTCCGATGAAAGCACCTTTAATTGGGAGAGGCGTGTGAGCGAACACGTAACTCTCAGACAGAGAGAAAGTTGGTAGATGGCTTTCGGTTTGTTGCGCCGGATGAATCGGCAATTGATATTGAAGTGAAGGCGCCTGCGTTGAGTGTCGCCGATGATGCCAGTGCTCATGCTGTTTTCTCCGTGTATGTTTTGCCTGAGGAGAGGTGAGCGAGTCAACATTTTATGGACGATTTGGGTGCTAGTGTCAGGCTGCTGTCGTTGCCTTCGCTGATGTTGGGAACCCTCGGAAGTATGTAGATGCGTAATGCGGATCTACTATATCGGGTGCTTTGTGGTCATGGGACGAAGTTGGAGAGACGGAGCACAGGCGGGATGGTGTGTCAGCTGGTGGTCCTGATGTAGTGTGCAGAGTGTGGATGTTGACTAATGGGTTCCAGTGACGGTGTCTTCGACTGGAAGTGCTATGGGATCGGCTACATTGTCGGGACCGACATTGGTGGATGCGAACTAGACGTTGGATGAGTTCATGTGCCAGTTGGTTGCGATTCTTTCTAGTTATGTGGACGAGTTATCCGAGCGTGGGTAGTTGGAGCCTACGGATCGTTTTAACTGCACGCAGCTGGCTCGTGAGGGTGGGGGAAGAGCAGAAAGTATTGGCTATTATTGCCGGCGACTTGCGTCATGTGCGGGAGGTGTTGTGTGGAGTTGGTGCTGGGTTGCTGACCGTTGGTTTGGAGTGAAAGCGTTGGCACTCGTTCGGAGTGTCGGATTTGGATCCATGTGCACGTACTGCATATTTGTTTGTAAAGACATTGCCGAACTTGTAGACTGAGAGCGCATTAGGGTTCGCTTGTAATTGGGCCGTTTGTGTATGATTTGCTGAAGGGATTTCGTGTAACTTTTGCATCTGTGCGTGCATCGAAAAGTGCGTTAAGTGAGGACTTGTGTGCACCGGTCGGAATACGCGCAACTGTGTTAGACGGGGAATGTGGAGAAGTCGGGCACGTTGGTTGCAAAGACTAATCGTATGAGCGAATTGATGGTGGAGTTGAGTATTGTTCAACAAAGTTTGTGCAGATTGTGTCGGAAAAAGTAGGATTAAAAAAGTTTTTACACATCAACTTCGTTTGCGGAATTTTCTCTTTTATCAATGCTTTGTCCCTATTCGGTTTCTCCCGTTGTGGATTCAATTTAACTTTGGGCTGAAATGGTAATTATGCCGTGTGCCGTTTGGAGTCCAAACCTTTTCACTGCCGTGATTGCGCGTTCGCTCAAACCTTGTGTTGTTTGCTTTCTCCCTCCGGTCCGTTGCACATTGAGCTTGTTACACCTGTCGTCCATGGTGACTTCAAGTATTTCCCCCGCCAATCCAAGATTTGTTTGTTATGTTTGTCGTTGCTAATACGTTAGCAATCGTGGCTGGAGAAGGACAGTCATGATATGAGAAATTACTGGAAGGAATTGGGTGCGGGAGTGTGACGGACAAATAACGGTCTCTTGTATTCCATTGGAGCGTGCCCCAAGTGCCTAGTTATTCCTTTATTTCGCAAACTCATTATCTGACATTGTTACAGTTTGAGTGATTAGACTACGGGTCGTTTTGTTTTAAATCGCATCAAACGAACACTTTGGTTGCTCGTGAAATGCCTGGACTTTGGTTAAATGTGGTCGGCATTTTGTATTGTTTGGAAGTCCGTTTAAAATTGGAGAAGGCTTGTAGGTGACATTGACAAGGTCATTACATAACTTCTTGCCCTAACCCTATGTAAACATAACGCCGTAGTGGATTTCCGGCTTTGACATTTGCATTGACTCGGGAGTAATACATGTTGCTTAAATCCACAGTCTATTTGACGGTGACAGAGTGTATAGTTTCACTGCTCAGAATAATATTCTTCCAAATATTATGGTGTTTGAAAGCAATTTAGTATCACGGTTCCGGAAATGTTTTTAGATATGCTCAATTAACATGACATTTCGTGGAAAGGTGCACCAATTTAAAGGTATACTGTTACAGAAAACAGGACTAATATTAATTCAAGAGTCAAAATTTTGCTTCTCCACCGTGGCATGTAACTACCAGATGTCCTTTGTACTTGATAACTGAAAGAATAATCCACTGAATTAATGCATTGCTTGTGAGTTAACCCTTGATAAACGTCACACTATTTCCTGCTAATTTATTTTTAATGTGCATCATCAAAAATACATGTCGTGTGAAAAATATTGGTTCTATTGTATTAAGTCTTTCACATTTGCAGCCCATAAATAACACGCATGTTTAAGTCAAGTCGGTTTGCTTAAAACCGTATAAAACTCGGAAGGACTATTTTTTCACTAGTTGTCCGTTTGCGGATAAACTCGACACAGATTATGCAAATATTTTCGGGAAAGCAGACCTTTTCCTTGCATCCATGTTATCGAGCGCATGCAGGGTAACAAGCTTGATTTCCAACGAAGTGAATGCTATTATTTGCCTCGCCACTAATTATTCGCCATCACGTAGCAGAACACATACGAGTTTTTCAAACCGCTTCTGTAAAAATAACGTGAGAAAAAGTAATAAGTTAGGATAAATATTTTAAGTACTTTATTTATGTATTACAATATATCATACCACTCTAAGTAAACTGCTTGCATAGTTAAAAGTTGCATATTAAAATTATTACAAATTTATTCATAATTATGATCATTCGTACATTAGCAGAAGGGGAGTTGCTGCGAAATATCACTTTTTGACAATTCAAATCAGGCATTTACAGTTATGGGAAAACAGTGAAAAAGGAGAACTTATCAAAAGCTACAGTAGTGTATAGTTTTGTCGCAGTTAAACGAAAATGTAACTGAGCCAGTTGATAGATCAGTCAAAGAAATCCGGTGGGTAACGTCACGAGATATCACACCCCAAATACTGAATGACAAACATAACAAAAATGAAAGGGCTGGTTTGGCCTCAAAGCTCACAGTTAGTCCCAGGCAAATGTTCTCACGGGTTGCGTCAATCGTTCCTACCAAGGCAGCGTAAGTGCATGTAGAAGCATCCTCTGCCTTCATGACTCCGGTTGCAGCAGCTTGATAGCCGTTGCTTCCGAAGTAGCCAACAGGCGCTTCCGGAGCAATTTTGGATTGCGTTTAGACATGGCATACAGCACTGTGAAAGCGTCAGCTGTCCAAACTTTATGCCCCGTGTTCAAGGATGGAGCTATGAACATGCTAAATTGCATCGTGCCGTAAAAATGTAGGACGGTGTTTCGTTATACTCTGAGACAGACGCCCAGTCGTGTCAGACGTACCTGACACCACAGGTGCAGGTAAAATGATATCCAACAATAGATTCGGAAAGCGCCGGGAGTCTTTCTTTGAGTCTTTAGTGATAAACGGAACAATCTCATCAAGACTTTTGACTGTTCCAGCTGGATATGTTTGGTTCACAGCGACGGACAATCCTTTGTTCACTAACTAGTAAGCGATAACAAATTTAAAGGGCACCAAAATGAAGTCGTTCTTATCTCTACCGTTGGTATTTTTTCAGGTAGATCAGAAACAGTAGAATGTTTGTGGATGAAGTTCGTGTAATTGTCGTCGCTTTGTGTCGTGAGAGTGAAATTCTTCTTAGCATCCAACTTTTCTGGGCTGCAGGTTATGGCGGCGCGATAGCAAAGAGAGTGCCCAAGGTTTCTGACACAAAACCAAGGAAATACGTGGACTGGTGCACCCGCGTAGATTTGCAGAATCCTCTCTTCATAGGCAATCCTTCAGCTCGCTGCCTCAGTACCAAGTCCAAAAATGAGATTTTGCCGTCGTATTCTTTTTCACAAATGTATTTTAAAGATGGATGTGCACGGTTGAACTGGTCACGTAATTGGAGGTAGTCAGTATGTGGGTCCATACGATCAACTTCTCGTCCATATAACGTCGATAGAAACTAAAAATCACGATAAGATACCCAATGGGATCGCGCTCAATTTTTGCGAGGAAGAAATTGGCAAGAATTGGCCTTATAGAAAACCGCATTGCAACACTGTCTATTTGTCTGCAATGTTATATATCGAACAAGGACTTTTGTTAAAATTGCAACGCCGAAGTAGTACCTCTATGCGTTAGATCTGAATACCAATGTCAATTTTGTTTTTAGTGAGGCATTCGCAAATGAAGTTGATAGTTTCCATCAAGGGAAGATGCATAAAGATTGATTCTAATTAGAAAGAATGCATCAACTTGTGCCACAAATTTAGGTTTCCTACTTGTTTAACAAAACCAAAGTATCACTCACAGTTTGGACCGATAGTACTTTATTTATTTGTTCGAGTAATTCAACAAGCCACTTTGCATCTACGTGTACAGCAGAGCCGGACTTGTCAATGATCAGAAACATTGGTATGTTAGGCTTGTGCACTTCTGCAAGCCAATCGATAGATCAGTCAATGCAATCAGGTGGCAACCGTCACTAGCTTTTATACCCCAAACACTGAAAGGCGAACATAACAAGAAATAAACCGTTGCGTTGAAGTTGCCGCGAAGAGATCACTTTCGATAATTATCATCAGCCAAATACATTTATGAGAAAACTTGGTACAACACGAGAAGCCATTTAAAGCTGCATTTGTGAATGGTTAGGTCACAGATTAACGGAAAAGTCAATGAACCGATCGATAGCTCAGTCAAAGCAAGCAGGTGGTAAAAGTCACACGCGTTCAACCCTCAAATAGTGAAACGCAAACATAACAACAGTGGATTGGTTGGTTTGCCCTATTGAACTTTCCATTAAACTGTGACCTAAACATTGACTACTGAAGCTTTAGATAGGTTGCCTTGTTTTATTTACCAAGTTTTCTGATATCTGTAAATGGCTTGGACATATAGAAAAGATGTCTTCGTAGCTATTCCTCTCTCAATATTGCGAATTAGTTGTATTCCTAAGTGGAAAGTAATGGATTATATATACCCGAGCGCCATTGTTACAGCCCTCAGTAGAACGCAATTTTCGGTTATTAACACCAAACTACGGAAAGCTCCAGTTTTAGCGGAACGCGAAAGAGTGTCGGACTATCTACAAACACGGCGCTTTTTCCTAATCAAACAATTCAGTCAGTGATACCATTTGTGGTAAATTGTCAAAAATGGCACAGGCAATCCTCATGAAAATGAAAGAGGCAAATGAAGTGCAGTAGGTAATTGGCTAGTCAATTCTTTCCCCTAGTATTTCGATATCGTCCATAAGTTACACTAAATTAAACGTATACCTTAGGCTATATTTAAACATTGCTCTCTAAGCTGAATTTAACATTGTTTCTAGCAACTTAGGTAAGTTGCGCTGTGGGGAATAATTCATAGATAGAATAAGTCTCCGAGGAAATTTCAGCTGTAAACGTTCCGTAGCTAATAAATCGGTGGTGTCCTCGTGCCCCAGAGTTTTAGGGAGTTTGCGAGTATATCATTTACAACGTGTGTAGATCCGCGTTTATTAGTTTCTCCAAATCTATTAGGTTGATATGCGTGTCACCTGCATACCGTCGCTAAGTACCCCCATAATCTTTTCTACATAAAACCTTATGTATAAAACTAAATTACCCGAAAATGTTCCTGGGTGTACGAAACCACCTAGCTTTGGTATTTTATCGTTTTAAAACCTCTATTTGTTTGGTTTTAAGAGGAACTCTGTTTCAAGCGCTGACAATTCTATATTGATGTTTATGTTTTACGAGTCTTGCAGTAAACCAGAGTTCGTTGTGTTTAATTTTGCTAGAAATCTGGCAGCCTGATTGTAAAACAGCTTTTCTGCTAACATTTTATATGAATGTAGCTGGGTCGTTAAATAAGTACCCATACCACCAGGAATTTTGGATTATGTGTTTATTTAAAGCAGTTAGTTACCTTCAACAATTTGAAAAGCACGGAAATAAGACGAAGGCTGGTAGATGCATGCATTTCGTATTTTCTCCTCAGTACCATTAACAATAACCGGTATGCATAGATATAGCTAACAGTGGGTGCAACCAGACAAACTTAAGTGCAAATCGAATGACGGAAGTTCACACCTACGTCCAAGGCAGCTTTAGGCTAACAAATAATTGTTTCTGAACAGACAAGGCTGGCTTAATCCGGCTTATTGCGACAGCCTCAGCAAACCGAAGGAAGCGGGGATTAGTTTGACGTAACACGACTGTAAACGCTGAGCTCAGCTCTAATTGGTGACCCGAATCTAATAGGTGTTTGCCTATCGAGGAAGCCGGCGGTCTGTGCGAACATGGAATCTGATGACGGTAGGCAATCTCAGCAACTTCACGTTGAACCCATCTTGGTCCATGTTCCTTTGTTCGGGAAGTCGGCGTTCTATTAGTTCTGCGTATGTAACATTTTCTACAGTCACATCCAAATTGGTATACACAGTGTGAGTTGGCCCCAATAGGCTGAGCTTCCTTCGTTAGAGGTATGGGCAAATTGCGGGTTCGGTTGATGACGACAACTTGTGCAGCATAGTAACTTCCTTGTGTAGCCGAAATTATACGCTTAGTTGTCTTCAGCGTGGCCAAGTAACCTTTGAAAGGTAACTCGATATACACCTTCTTCTTGGCTGCCGTGTGCACCAAGTCCTTTTGTCCTCGCGGTTGTCTGTGTTTCTCGATAAATCTTCGAGGGTAGCCATTCGCCATTAGTGTTGCTGTAATTAACACTAGCTCATCGTCCAGACAGTCGGCCGAACAAATTCGTCTGGCACGACTAACTAGAGTCTTCACAAGTGTCCGTTTGTACCGCACTGGTGTGAAGCTGGTGAAATGCAGGTACTGACCGGACCAAGTCGATTTTCGGTAAATGGACCTCTTAATCAATCCATCCTCCCTGCGAGTTATGAGTATGTCCAGATATGGTAGACAATTGTTTTGTTCTATTTCACATGTAACCCGTAAGTTAGCATGAGCACCATTGAGCCGTTCTACCAAATTTGCGAGCTGCTGCTCCGACGAACAGAAAGTCAAGATATCGTCGACATATCTTTTATAGTATGGCACCTGGGCTATTTCTGTAGAAATGCTTCTTTCTACCATCAACATGAAGAAATCAGCGAGCACAGGACCTAATGGGCTACCCATTGCTGCGCCGTCAATCTGACGGTATGGTGTATTCCGGAAGTGAAAATCCACATTCTCCGTGCACAATAGTAGAGATTCTCTTAGCAATTCAGTCGGAATTGGTAGCGAGCAGCCACCGTTTTCAGCTAATTCGCACACGTAATCAACCGTCTGATGTAGCGGCACGTTGGTAAATAAGGATTCTACATCCAAGGAACATATAATATTGTCTGACAGGTTGAGTTCATCCAGGTCATCAACGAGTTGAAACGAGTCTTTAAGAATGTACAGATTGAACTGTTGTTTCAGCGGAAATAGCAATTTCACTAACCAACGAGCGAGTTTGTGCTGGGGCGCGTTCATCATTGAAAGGATTGGCCTGAGTGGCCCTTCACTCTTATGTGTCTTTGGGGACACAAACAACTGTGGAATAGTGCTACCCCTCGGCTTCAAACTATTAAATGTATCAAAGTCTATCACGCGGTGGAGGAGAAGTAATTCCAGGTGACGAATTATGCGCATTTCGACATTGATTATGTCCCCCACTTACGTTAGCCGTTCGAATTTACTCGCATCGTTGAGTATGGCGCACATCTTCTCATTGTATTCGGTTTTATTCATGATTACCACTCCTGAACCTTTATCTGGTTTCTTTACGACTACGTCCTTAGCTCGTAGTTCACGTAAAGCCTGAAAATGTTGAGCTGTGATGGCACATTTTTCACTAATTGGCATGGTTTTCACCTCATGGGCGATATCAGTTAACTTGTTTCTGATCCAAATATGCTTATCAGGGATGGTTGGTTGGAACTCCTTAAACTGGTCAAAAAAGTTCTCAAATTGAGAGCCAGTGTTGGTGCCAGTGTTGGGGTGAGCAACACTATGATGTTTCCATTCTCAAATTGAGCTTCTATAGACAAGCCGTTCAACATCCTAGTGGAAACTTTGTAATCAAGCCAAAGTGATAATGCTTCTAATTGCAACGCATCAAGTTGTACGTTCGATAAATTCATCACGTACTTACTGGGATCACGAGCAATTGGTTCCTCCTCCTGGTTGTTCGTCAGCGAATTTTCTAAACGAGCGGAGCGATTTCGTCTCGTACGATCATGAGTTGATTTACAAAGGTTAGTGAAAACAATCCGGCAACACAGAGACAGATCCTCTACCACGGGTAGTAAGCGTGCATGAGTTTCTAGTAGTTCCGCAAGTCTGGTTTGAGCCGTCTCTAGGTGAGCGGACGCCACACGTCTGAGGTTAGCCGCAGAGGGCTTGAGTTTGTTTCTACGCAACAGTAAGAGCACTGGACGAGGATAGCGACGCACGAAAATGCATTTCGATAAAAACGATATCTCCACACGTAAGCACACCATCTTGCACCTCAGGCTGACTATGCGGTGCAGCAACCTGACTGTTTCGGAGGGAATTCGTCGTTTCAGAAATTTAAAGCAGTTAGTTCCCTTCAACAATTTGAAAAGCACGGAAAGAAGACGAAGGCTGGTAGATGCATGCATTTCGTATTGTCTCCTCAGTACCATTAACAATAACCGGTATGCATAGATATAGCTAACAGTGGGTGCAACCAGACAAACTTAAGGTGTGTTTATTGTTCAGGTAAAGAAAAACATATCTTAATGTCCTAGTAATGTGATTCTCATACCAAATGTATGCAAAGAATATTAGGTGGTTGCCTCTTACTTCTGATTAAATGTTTTGGAATGTGACGAATATTTCCAGTTTCCACTTTGCGCGTATTAAACCATTGGGCAAACTAATTAAAAGCTGCTGCAACAACACTAATATAATCAGCAAACGGTGCACGGAAAGCGTGCATATTTTGCGATTAATGTTACTTCTACTAAGTTTGATTACTTTGTTCCAGTCCATTGAATGGTAATTGTGTGGAAAGTATCTTCTGCTATTGTTCCAAACACATGCAGGAGCAAGAAACATGAAGTATATTTGTTGGATAGAACTATGAGCCACAACGACCTAGTTCATGAATCAGGTTTGAAATAATCATATGTTATCAATTAATTATGAACATATATTTCTAATAATCATATAAGAAAGAGAATTGAAAGACTCATCAACCTGATTGTTTTAAGAAGGATACATTTATTCTTCGCAACTATACGGACTACTCCAATGTGTCATAATGTGTACTTACCAGTCTAGTTTCTAGGTTAGCACACAGAAATAGCTAACTAACGGTTAGAGGGAAAGTGAATGATTCATCATAACATCCAATGTCAACAAAACATAATGTATGAAATAATTAAAGTCCCCTTGCTAATATGGACAGCAATACATAACTTCCGGACCGCGTTTCTAGAAAAATTTGAAAGCAAGTTAATGATTGAGGCATTTAAAACGTTTACGGAATGCAGCGCAATATTGTCTCGTATAGGAAAATTCGGTTAGAAAGCTTTTGAGTGGTTCGATTGATAGGCATTTAATTACCTGTGTGCTTCAACTAAAAGCATCTAGGAAAATTAATGAGGAATAATGGAAACATTATGTTATGTTACGGCATTCATGGTAGTTCACAGCGTGAACTTAATCAGGCAGTCGCAGTAATACTGTTAATTAGCACCATAATTTTGACCTTTGGGAAAACGCGACTGTTTTCTACATAGCTATGCTAACTACTGATATTAGAAGTGTGTCTGCGTTGACAGTTATTTGATTTGTTCAAATGTTACTGTCCTAAAACTGAGACAGTGGGGCAGCCGCTTCACTCCGTCGAGACAGTTTTCCTGTCACAGTTCTAATTTTGGACAATAACAGGTAAATTAGGCATAAAATAACTCACTTTTGCGGTCCGATAGCCCGCTATTAGCTATCCGGAAAGATGTCTATGCGTTACAGAGGGCTCAGCTGGCACGTCTTTGTTATTTTATTCCTCATCTACTCTTTTGATTGCGGCACAATAGCTGAGGTGTTTTATACCTGCAACTAAGGTATATAATGATGCCGATGAGCATAATGTCTCAAAACTTATTTGAGTTGGACAAGTCTTCTATTAAATATAGATATAAGGTAGGTCTAATTCATGCTGGTTTTTGTGCCGAAATATTATCCCGCGTATACTAAACTATGTTCAAATCGTATATAAATAGTTCAGCTTCGTTAAAGTAGTGGGAACATTAAGGATGGGAAAAAATTATTTACCCTGTAAGCAGCAATTCTCAGGTTGAAAACTCATGTACCAACTTATTTCCGCTGAAATAGTAAACGGGATTCACTTTGTTCAATGCTTATCATTCAATTTAGAATCATGGCTTACATATGTTGCTTAAATGCGTTAGTTGAATGATTTTAGGCAGTATCACGTTTTTACCACGTTAAACACATTTGATTACATGCGTTTATACATTTTATTTTCGGAAGGTTGTTTACATGCATGACGTATAGCGTAGATGAAAACTGTTGTGAGGAACAATTGTCCTCAAAAATGTCGCGTATAGCATTGTCCAGACAACGTGCAGTTTGGAGCACAGAGTCCTAACATACATAGGCATATGTCTGAGAACCCCAAAGTATACCTGCTCTGACACATAACTGCATGTGAATTCTCTTGTCACGTACACGCACCAGATTTTGGTGCCCTTTATTCGCCTTTTCCTCGTGTTCACCTACCAGGTCTAAGTCGTTAGTATTGGTGGTAATATTTCTCTACAGTAGGCCGGTGGTTTCTTTCTCCGTTCTGGTTCGCGAGATGCTTGCAGTACATAGCTCAAATATCAGATAAGTGTGTTCCATCTCGTTTCGGACAAATGTTTAAACGGGCCCCTATCGTTTGTGCTGAACATATCTTTCCAGGCAAATAGGACATTCGCAACTACCAGTCTGTTAATTTAGAGATAAAAGTTAAGTAAAATTTTACATTTCTTAATTATAAGCATATGCGCGATATAGCATTCTTTGGTCATTTGTAATTCAGACGGAACCATTGAAAAAGGAAACTTAAGAACTTATACGAAAACCTTTACGGCCACATGGTGCTTCTGTGTTTTTTGTAAACTTTGTCCGTATGCGTTTGTATCTCATTAACAATAGCAACAATTAACATGGTGAAACAGACGAGTAAGTGCAATATTAATCCCCATTGTGCTGAACATCCTCATGTTCACCTACTTGAGTCAATAAAACTAAAGTCATATTTTAGCAGTTGTTAATTGGAAATAATGGTTTGAAATAACGTGATGTGCTATAGTTCGTGTTGCATTTTAGCTTGTTGGATAGCTTGTTCAATTATGAAATTTGCTGCATGCCGATGTTCTTTTTCAAGGCATCGGTTCCGATGCAAACACCTGCAGCAGAGATGAATACACGTCGCAAATTCTCCTACTCCACACAAACTTTTGGCCTTTTTAAATTATCTTACATGTGAAAATCATTTCTAAACGCCATTGCACCCATGTGACTACCATCGGCTGCAAAAGTTTGTCTATAAGCGGCGGTAACTGTCGGAGTTCTTTTGATTGATACATGTGCAGTCAGGCAGCTGCGATCAAACCTGGCGACAAATCCGGGTTTCACCAGCGCTTGACTGCGCACCACATGTCGGAATTCGGTTTGACTTGAACCTTTCTTCTGAGTAGATTCTACATGAAATTGGTGATGTGCATGTCGCTGGAAGTAACTGATCCAAAGTAATCCCAATGAAATTACATCACTTACGTGACAGTGCGTGAAGCGAGACACGCGAGCTATTTCCGTTTGGATTACTCCTCTCTATCCTCTCTCTGTCTATTCACAGCGTGGTCACAGTGCGCTTATTATAACCGGATTTACCAACCATACGTGGAATAAAATTTTGAGATTAAATTCCTCACTCTCACTAACTAGTTTAGCGGACAGCCGTGACTGAACGCAAAAGGTTCTTCAATCATATTGAGCCGCTTGCCAATCTGCAAGCAAACATTCAATACAGAATTCTCGAGGCATTCCGGAAATCTTAAGCTTTTTCCAATCCGGTATTTTTCAAAGTAGTTGCAAAAGAATTTAAGATCTTTCTACCTGGTTTGGCGTTGTGTTCTGATTCAGAAAACAGTTTCCATCCCCTCACTAATCTTTGTGAATTTGTCTACCAGTGCGCCTGCATAACCCAACACACGGACTGCATGACCATGCCAATAGCTCAGTTGACCTTGCAACCACAACACTCACCTGACTGATGTGCGCCGCTGTCAAAGCTGGAAAAGTACAGAACGTCAACCAACCCATTGGGTTAGGTAGTACCACCACATTGAATGGCAAGAATGTGAATTCCAAATGTCAGGGCGAAAATGGCATTTACGGTTGGTAGAATGTTGCCAATTAGTTAAATTATGTTTTACTTGCTTACGTTTTTTGGTATGTTATCATGCGAATTGTGCACTTTTGTGCCAACAAAGGCGCGAGAGCGAAATAGCTCACAATATGTTTTTTGGTTCTGAACTGCCTGCTCCATCATCCCACTGGTTAACTGTACGCTTATCCTAGTCCAGAAGTTCAACCAGTTATTCGTAGTAGCTGAGCTGCGGAGTAACAATAAGATTACAAAAAGGAAAGTAAGTATGCACCAGAAAAGCGTAGTGGCTTCCAAGCAACGGCATGCGGAATATTTTGCTTCCTGTGAACCGCAATCAACCACAGCCTCGTAACCGATATCTTCTCCAACCTTGGTACCACACTCGGCGCAAACTGACCGTAGCTGCTAGAGTCAAGCATTATACATGGTAACAAAAATCAGACATCACTTAAAACCTCTGTTTAAGCGAATTCAAATTGACCTAACATCTATCATTGAAAACGAGATGCACGTCCGTACAATGTGGAAGCACGGAATCGTCACGCTAATCAACAAAAGTCTCAGCCGGTCTAAAACAGTAAATCACCGCTCAATAACACTACTTCCTGCGACCTCCAAGGTCATGGAGACCGTTGTAGCTGAGGCTGTGATGGGGTACCTGAAGAACAACAAAATTCTCATCCCAGAGCAGCACGGATTTCGTCAAATTCGCTGCTGTACCACTAATCTGTTGATTGCTCGTGCAAGCTGGACGGAATCTGTGGACACTGGCGTAAGAGTCGAAGTTCAGTGCGGTGTACATTAAGGCGCGGTACTTGGATCTTGCATGTTCCTGGTTTTCATTAATGATCTCGCGGGCGTGCTATCTTCTAACTGTTTGCTATTTGCTGATGATCGAAATGTGTGGCGTACTATAGCTGCAGTGGAGGACTACACAGCGTTACAGGATGAATTGAACAAAATGTATACGTGGTCCACCCAGAACATACTGCATTTCAACGTCATCAAATGCAAATTTCTCAGCACATGGCACAAAAGTACGCACGAGTACAGCCCAGGACCACAAATTCTACAGCGGACTTCGCAAGAGTGCCATCTTGATGTACTAATGCAAGATGACCTCAGCTGTTTGGGCCAGACTGAAAAGACGTCTAAGAAATCAAAACAGTAACTCGGCCTTCTACGCAGAGCTCTAGGGAATTTTAAACCTTTAGTCTTTCCAAAAATGCTTAGTACGTACGTGAGACCGCACGTGTAAAACGCTATAGAAGCTTGGTAACCCTGGCTCAAGCACCATCTCACTGCGCTCGATACTGCACAACGTAGGGCAATAAAGAGCGTCGTGGTTTTCACCAGCTTCCCTTACCCATTCAGGCTGTGGGAGGTTATCGGCGTCTAAGGGGCGACCGCATAATTGTGTACCAAATCATGAGAAACCCCACTCACCCTTGCCGTTCCCTCCAGATACTCAGTTAAAACACCCTGCTAAGAGGTCATCAGTTTAAGCTGGTCACGCAGTACAACCGACTGGAATGTCGGCGAAACTTTTACTCCCTTCGAGTGTCACATACTTAGAAAGCCCTCCCAGAACATGTAATAAACGCTCCCACCCTATCCTTATAAAAACGCCTTGACAATACTCTGTCACATTTACGCTATTTGCTATAGCTTATGACAAACAGCTGCTGTCACTAATGCACAACAGACAGTGGTAAATGCATTAACTCTACTCGAAAATGAGTCACTCCATACCCCTTGCGTAAAATTTGTTAAACACTACTACTGTAAAATTTGGATTCCTGTATTTCGTCGACCCGAGATAACTGCACACGAGTAAGTGCTGTTCTTGCTAATTTAAAAATATTTTTCTCGCTTATTTTGTGATCAACAACCACTACCCTAATTGCTTTATGTGCGCAAATTCTAATTTCCAAATCACTTTATACGGCAGGGCAGTTAAAGCTGAAATGGACCGAACCGACGATTTCATTTTCCATTGATCTATCTTTTATCACTCTAACTACCCAACAGGACATGCCAAGTACCTGCATTTTTACCCGTTATAAATCATTATTTATAATTGTCCAAAGCAGCGAAACACCAAACTTCGTTACCTTTAGCCCAAATTTATTTTGTCGGGAAAAAACCCGTGAAACGTCAGATACATATACGGAAATTGCTGCAAACGTCAGCCGTAAGGCTGCCGTTGCGATTTCCTCTCTTGTAAACTTAAGAAAGGGAATAAAGGGAAACTATACATACTTGTCAGCAGGTCAATATAATCTTTACCCTGACCTACAGATCAATGAAGAAAGCTTTAAATATAGTGCCGTAACTATATTGTTCTCAAATGTCTCCTAATATACCGAATTTACGTAGCGTGGTACGTAATCGGACGACAAATATTTATGTGATATTGTCATCTAGGAAACGTGTACTGCGACATCAGTAAATAAAATACCAATCCAGAGAGATACAATAAGGAAAACAAAAATGGTTGTATATTTGCCCCCTGTAAATCCAGAATGGGAGCGCAGTCGGCTTTAAACGTTATCGGGAGAAATAAGTTATTCAGAAATTATAGATCGATACATTAACAGGGTAAGTAAAATCAAATTCTACTCTTACTGTACTAACGCCTTTTTTCTTAGGTAATAATAAAGTTCAAATATCTACGGGGGAATTTTCATGTCAGCAACGTTTCCAGTTGCCGATTGAGTGAATTGTTTGTTTCAAAACAGGGACTGGTATTGTCCAGAATGTGCCGAAAGTTGCTTTTGGGCTACCAATTATGGCCTCTTCTGGATGCGAGGTTATAAACGCTAATCAAGCGAAACCGATGTGCACATATTCGGGGAAAGATTAGTCACAAAATCTAAATCTGACATAGTATGAAACATAGTTAAAGTTTCAACTATCATAACGAGGAGAAATACCGCAATCCTGTGTTTTGAGATTTGTGATTATTAAGTTTATTATGTTTTGTTTTGAATTTTCGAAACAAACTTGATGTTTGAAACTAAGCACGAATAGGATATTACGTTTAGCGTATCTTACATTTTATATTTAGAAGCTCATAATAGATCTTTGGTAATGAAATGGCATCTCAACTATCTTACAGACTTCAGCTTTCTATATTGCACTAGAGTTTACTCACGTTTTGATTTATATGGTTCGGAAGCATAGCCGAATCAGAGAAATGTACTTGCCAAAGTTAATCTTTAGCAGTACAGTTTCACTTTTATATGTTTCGAATGGAAATGTGAATATTCCTATTTTTACAAACAATGTATGCATAAGCTACATAACTAGGCTATAATATAATCAAATTAATCCCGACCGTCACACCCAACGGCTTTGTAATCCATATTCAAAACAGGATTTAAAGTAACTCATTCGCTCTAAAAACGTAAACAGCGGAAAACGACTAGTACCGATCTGATAAATTTTGATTTTTTCTTGCGCAAAATTTATTTATGTGTGGGATATGTGGAAATATGTAGAAATGTGGAATAAACTTGAGCCGGCGTATATTGTTTTTAGTTTTCTTTGATAGTCAAATACGTACTATAATTTGAAGTTTTTTTAAATTGTGAATTCCTGAATTTTAAAGATGTATTCTACTCTTGCGTTGTAATTGCAACACAAGGTTACCGTATCCGAAACTGGCTATCCTCCATAAATCGAGATTTTGGTGAATGGTACTGCGAAATGTCTTCCACCAAAATATGGAAAATCATTCACTTAAGGCTAATTAAATTTAAGGCTTTCAAGTAACAATGCAGTTTTTTTCCATTTTCTCCATTAGTTGATAAATATGTGCATATATGCTGCAAGCTATTGGAAATGTCTTCGGCACTTACTCACTAGCTCGTTTAGACCGGATCAAAATTGACGCATTTTAGCAAGAAGTTGAGATTATGCTTTTCATTTATCAGTCAATTATTGCACCGAGAAATTTCTCAAAAGTAGCCCACTAGGAGCTAGAATGCCCATCAGGTATATACTCCTAAATTTTTAATCCAGAAAACGCCATCCACACAGAAATGCGACAAATTAACACATATTGTTAACATCATTCACGGTTCTACCAGAAGGGTACGTCCAGTAGTTGTCTTGAATGAGGCTTTGTCAGGATATGATCTTTACCCCCTTTACTCTATATTTCTACTTGTGAAATAATATACCAGCAATTATGGCCCAAGTTTATAATGTAAACATGCAGAAGTTACAAGAAATCTCGTTTTAAAAGGTATAACCAAGTGTTTGAATCGATTCTGTTGCGTGCTTAAGATCACTAGCGACGTGCGTGGACAACGCGTAGCACTTTCTTAGACGTGACAACTGGAAAGACAAATCTCTTAGCTAGTTTTGACGAGGTTGCATTTACTCGTCCAGATACTGCTGGATTATAGTTATTGGAAAAATAATAAAATATATGTGCAGGATTAATAAAATGAAGGCAGATGAAATGCCGTTTTTGAAGAAGTCCGATGATAAAGATCTCTAAATAGGCACGCGTGAGACTACACGCTTCACAAATTACTATGCATCAATATGTTACACGGCGATATGCACAAAAGCGCTGATGATATCACCTGGACTGGTGACTAAACGTATGAATAATAATTGTGAAGCTCAGAGAACATTTCATTCAACGACTGAATAATCTCAGCTACCAACATTCACATCTATATCAACTGGGTTCATGTCTACGCACCAGCAAGTTACTTGCGGCCTCATTGAAATTGGCATATTTGATTTTCTTCTTTTCGGATTGTTAATAAATATTCTTCCAACTGTCCTACGCTTTGGAAGCCAGTATTTGTTTGCAGATGATTTGTACATAGCTTGTTCCTTCCAATCATCGCAATACTTAATTGAGGCAGGAAATATTAAATGTGATATACGAACCATAGTGTGCTCGGCTGCAAAATAGCAAATGCACTTCACCCCATCAAAATGCAATACAATGAATGATGTGTGCCACATAGCCATAATTATTTTTACCTCAAGGCGATCACTTTCATGTTTGTTCTTCTTTAGCGGACTATAACTGACCTATACCAGCTACGTAATTTCAACATATGCGCAACTTATGTTATCACTAAGCCAACGCAGTCAATAAAGATTAACTTGCAAGGCTCACGGTATCTTAAATCAATGTATGACCCTCGTTAAAACATTAGTGCGTTACACTCAACAATTACATTGAATGTGACCTAAAGGCCACAGAACATATTCAACGCGCCTTCAACAAACGCACCTTTGGTTACCTCGAAATCATTGCTTAGACAGAGAGGTGTAAGGCATTAAAACTTGAGACTTTATGGCTGAGTAGATTCTGTTTAAATCCAGGTTTCCTGTAAATATTTGTTTAGTATAACGGGCATAATAAACGCCCATCTATGCAAATTCAGCTATAAACCAGAAATTATAAACGCGATACGGAATGTTTGATTTTAGCACCTATATTCAAGACCACAAACAGAAGTTTTATCTGGTATGAGATAACTTACCTAGTTTTTGCGATTTAAAAATTGCTCAAACCTATTCAACAAAATGATTTAGATCTTCCTGACACTAGCCAGACCGAAACTGATTTTAAGTTTTCAACAACGATACCTTGTTTGAGGAAGGACTAGGTCATATTTGAAACAAAATGACCATTTGATGAAGACCATTTGATGAAGATTTCTCAATATCTGTGTTTTGTTTCCAGTATCACTTGAAACTTGCCTAATGTTAACATTTTGTACTCATCCGCTCATTTTGATTGTATCATCTCTCCACTGAGCGATCGATAACTAATATTTTACTTGCAAAACTTTTTCCAGTTTGAATGAACTTATCAACTTCCAATTCTGTTAAGTACCGTAGTTTGTCTTTTGCGATAGCTCACCCACAACTGCAAAGACAATATGAGTGGCATCTGGATTAACTTTACTGATATTTTTTCCTTACAAATCCCTGGCCGGAATGCAACAATTATTTCTCTTGAAATGTCTGTACTGCCGTCGTTATTCACTAAAATTCCCATAAGGATGTGTTTAGCCTATCTGCAAAAGGTTATTAGTAATATGCGTTTTATTTCCTCACACATTTTAGTATTTATTATTGCCTTGTTGGCAACGGGTGTGTTTATCAATCAAGGTGACGTATTACAGCTTCCAATGTAACCATTTCTACGCATGAATGGTATACGATCATTGATTCATTGATATATAAACAAATAGTGCCTAATTTAATGAACTATATGCCAGGCCGGTCAGGTTTCATCATCTATAATGCATGCATAAGACAACTCTTTTATTTAAATTTACGAAACAGGTGATGACTTTCATACTATATTGCCACGGCGGCACATTGCCAGTTAGTTCATGTGTGGGGGAAAACATCGTCGGAATTCCTTACATGGAAGCAGGTCCTCTGAAGACGATTCCATAGATAGCCGTGTTGCATTAATTGCACTTGAGGCTTAATCTGCTGCTATTTTCCCTGTTTCTTAATCTATCTGATGACTGCAATATGCTAATCACTCCTAAAACTAATATGGGTTCTACTGTACAAAACAAGCATTTTAACTAGTTTATGCGGTCTCCGTGTACAGACAGATCTGGCCAATCGATTTGACTGTGTCTCCTACAGTAGATGGAAGAAAACGTTTATTTTCTAATGCTAAGCTGTTGTATGTGCTGCTGGAGGTTATATGAAAAGAGATGCATGTGCACGACCAAAGAAAGTTAAATCGCCGATGACATATTTAATGTAAATATCACAGATATAACCATGTGCTCGCTTGATATTGATCACTTTTCTCCAACAAGGCACTATGTAAACATGTAAACCAATCCGTTGTTTTGTAGATGCAAACAACATAAATCATGGCATACACACTATGAACGTTAGGGTATTGTTAGTCATCTGAGCATCAAATATTCAGATTTTCATCGATGGCGAAATTACCGGTGGTGCTTTTGGGTCGTGGTGGGCTCCGCGCTTGTAATGTTCCTCTCTAGTGTTTGCATTGTTTTGCCAGCACAGAAAGTCAGCGACTGCGGTCATCATTTTACATTCATTTACATTTTACATTTTACATTTTAAATTTTGCTATAAGCCAGCTAAAGCGTCGGGGAACCAACCAATACACCCAACCAGGTTAACCTAGCAATAAAGTTTGCGTTCAAAACATAATAACATAGTAAATTTCATTTCCTAAACGTAGCACCGCATCATCGCGCGTATTGGAAAAGCACGTGCATGTCACGAAAATAGTTATAGAGGAACGGATCGAACTACGTTGACAAACAAATGTAGGACGCTGTTTGGCATTTGCCATCCGACCGCACGAGCTAAAACTCAGTTCAAAATTAGGTAAATAATAAGAAGCGTATTGTCTTGGTCCGTAGTGCTGGTGACCTCTGATCGTCATATTCATACGCAGTTGTCTGCAGTAAACTAACGGTCAGTCACTAACCATATCCAATTAGCTGACTCCTTGCATCGTCTGCCTATCTAATTTTATTTCCTCTTGTGTACTGCTACTAAATGAGCCGAAAGCACGAGACAATAGGAACACATTGCAGCTACCAAGTCCTGATGGTAGCACTATAGTTGTAAATTTGCGTACAGGTAAGCAAGCCATCAGACGTAAGCTTTTAGTGCAACGGCCAACATTTTGTTTGATCTGTCACCATAAAAAGGAACATATTTATGCTGTACATTAAACGACGCATTCGAAAATACACATTTCAGAATAGTAAACCAAGGATACAATTAAAAAGTGCATGATATTTGTAGGTGGCCAACTGGATGCGGCGTAATATATCGGATGGTGAGAAGAGTAGATATCTAGTTAAAAATTCTAAAGACTTACTCAGTAATTGTTATGGTGTGAGGAAAGAGGATAACTAGATCTGTAACATAAGCACATACCTAGTGTATCAGATAGGTTAAGTATTATATAGCATTGGCAGTTGCGATGAACCGTTTGAGCAAAGAAGCGAACATTAGGGGGGCTATTTTCCTTGAGGAATGCGCGATAACTACTGAGTTACTGATACCATTAATGGTGTAGGATATCCGCAGTTTTGCTTCGATGACATTGTTAAAGGGTCGCCAAGAAAAGCGAAAGAAAAGAAAACTGAAATAAAATTGCATGTCAGTTGGAGACAACTAACGTCTTTGCTTTTGAGACAAATGCTCTAAACAGTATACAACGTAAAGGAATCTCCGTTAAATGCATATTTTAAATACCGTCCTTTATGTAGACCATTGTAATTATACACTGAAATTTACAATCCGATTGAGCCAAAGCGTAGAATATGTTGCAAGAACGACTTCCTTAATTTTGTGCGTCGAATGATACAAAGTATACATATTCGTTCACAGTGAAGTTTGCAGTTTTTCATTTTTAACGGATTCGTATTCGCATAGCCTTCCTGCATTTATATACTTTGCTTCCCGTGGTAGTGCCTTGAAACAGTCGCCTAAATCGCAGTTTAGATTGCCTCACATTATATTCACCTTTTCTGTCTGAAGTCATTATGATTGCACCTTAGAATGTTTGCCATGCACACATAAAAATGGGCAAAGCTTATAACACTCATTTGTTGATGACAATTTCTGTAGCTACGGTTCCGATCGCTGTAATGTATAATATATTCCTTTTTTCTTTAAATAGACTGATAATGTTAGCATTAACAACATACCACCATATCTGATAATACAAGAGATGCCATGCCAATATTACTTTTTCCTGTAAATAGATTGTTTAGTTTAGTATCAACGATATAGCACCAAAGCAGATAATACTAGGAAATGACATTACAATATTCCTAATCATGCTTTAATTGGCACGCATAAAAGATGGGTTATCTTCATCCGATGGAAAAATAATAGGTGAAACTAATGACTAGCGTTACCCAATATCCTGTATCAGTTGTTGTGGAAACACATCATGCCTCTAATTTCCTAACTATTAATAACCATTTTTCATATGAAAGTAGCACGATAATAATTTAAGTGCCTATGTTCTAGCATAACAATTCAGTGGCACATTATATTTCACTTACATATTTTCTCTCTGTACACCTTACTACCGATAGATACCTAGCGAAATAAGCAAAACCGTTACACAAATAACGCAATACAATTACGTCTAATTTTTGAAATTTGATATAAACAACCACATGCGCTTTTTTGGTTCTGTCTAAACTTAATCACAAATCAATGTTGGCTAAATTCAGCGGTTGTCTTAGGTCATTAGGCTATCTAGTTCAACAAGGCTATATCCAAATTTAGCACTCCTAGCAGTCCTTTTATTTGACAATTGATTAAACGACACACTATTGTCTATTGCGCTATTAGCATGCTTATAATGTGTAACGTGGCATTTCTACCTCAGCTTAGTAGTAACAAAATTGCCATTAATTTATCTGTCGGTAATGTTAAAGCAGTTAGCTGCATACGCCTATAATGCTTCGCGTCTTTTAGTAATAATATAAAACTCCTCTCCAACAAGCGCCGCTTACCAAATGCATATTTCCTCTTGGCATTTTCGGACTAGTGACATATCACAAACCTGCAAAAGTAGTCCAATGTCCTTATCAGAGTTTTTGCGATAATAAGCCAACTGCTGCTACTGTTGTTATTGCATTGGCAAACGTGGGTCGCTGAGAAGTTCTTCAGGCAGATTTAGCTCAGTTTAGGAACGTCATTTCCCCAGTATATTTGGAACAAGGGAGCACAATGTTTAACTTTATTTACGCGAGGGAAAATGAAAATAAACACATTACAATAGGTAAAATAAAGTCTATACAATGACGCGCTACCTATTTAGAAAATAACTTTAAATCGCCTGTTGGAATCAGGAATAGGCTTTCTAGCTTGATATACAACATCCAGTCCATTAGGAACTTTGCTTATAATTTTACTGAGGATTAATCGAAACAAATGTTCGAAATAATGAGGGCAACATATACAAACGTCCCAACTTTCTTAATCAGAACTAGGTGACTGCATGAAGCATGGACATTCAGCAAATAGCAAAGTCTTAAACTTGGATGTATTGATGCCTAAATAACAGTAGAAAATGGTCTCTACTTTATCTTTCATCCATATTTACCACCCACACTTAAGGTGGTTACAGCACCCACGTAAATTTTGACACGGTGACTATTAAATACTTTGTCTTTACTTAATGATTTAAGAGAAAAATCATTGAATTCACAATAAAAGGTTTCGAGGAATGCCCATTTACCATCTTATCCTGTTTCCGTCCTATGTTAGCAGATATTTAGTCAAAAAGCGCAATCACTGTACTAGATAATGACTAGATCATGATGTCACAGTGCGTATACCCCAGCTTACGTTTATTATAATTAGGGAGAGCGCAAAATCACCAGCAAAATTGAAAAGATTTGCTAAATTTGAACGATGCACCGAATAGCTTTATCTAGTATATCTCTACGTATTCAAAATACAACAAAGCAATTGAGCAATCACGGTTTAAATTTTTGATACGACATCGTTTTAGAATGATTAAACTTAATCATCCTTGGATGATGCAGTAAATCTTTTGGAATATATTGATGTCCTCACATAGCTAATAAGATTTGACTACCTACGAAAGCTTAGCTACAGTACCTGCAGAATACTGCATTGCAATGTGTTCAAAACATAGATAGCCCATTATATATTCCTGTTAGAAACGCGAATTAATAGTTGTGTTGCGATGCTATGGTATCGTAAACAAAACCAGTTAGTTGTAAACACGTTATTCCAGATGTAGTTATAATTGTTATGTATAAAAAGAGATGTGGAATGTGAGTTTGTTCTGATAAAAGTCTTTCTGGTTATATGATTTTCCATCGGCGTATATAATTGAGAAAAATATATCGGTTTTGCCCTATGGCTTCTAGTGTTCAATATTTTTACATCAAATCATTGCGTGGGATAAAAGAAATGCAACATTAAACGCTATTGCATATATAATACCCAGTCGTTTAGTATTATTTGAAGGGTGTTTGTTAGTATTAACTGTAAGCTTTCGGTAAATGATCACGTCAGATGTTTTTAATGCTTGGATTGCGAACTATCAATTACATCACACCAGTTCTATAGGTAGTCTGTGTATATATTGTCTAACTTCTTAGATTTCTGCTTTGACGTCTTTTACGTTTATCAGAAACATAAAGGACACGACTTGTCCTTTATGCATGCTGGTTTGCTTTAGAGAAAATTCGCTTAACACCAATAAAAATGTCTACCCGAAGCTTTTCCTTAAAGCTGATATTCTTGGACTGAACGTAGTTTAGTCTTCCCAGCGAAAGGCAAGTGCATATGTATTCAGTTGACATAAATAGGCGCGATTACAGCGGAACTTAGAGTATCCCATTTTTGTTGCACTCAGACGTACTTATTAAGCGGAGCAAATGCAAATGAGGTTAACTAAAATAAAGAGGCCGAAACTAAGTACAATAATTAAGTGGTCTGCTCCAGCCAACTGAATAAGTATTTAACTATTTCCTTTGTCTAAGAGCATCTATCCAAAAGAGTACATGCAAATAAAACTTACTTCGCTCGGGACTGGAGGCAGGATAAAAGCCAAATAAAAATAGTCACGCAACTCATCTGCACACGGCATGCCACCAAATCAGATGACGTCTGATAAATTTCTATCATTCTGAGGAACAATAAACGTGAAGCTTTTAAAATCTACTACCCACAATCAGACTTTATCCTACACTAGTTGAAAGCAAAGAAAAAGCAAATTGCACCTTTGTAATTCCTATAAAGTTCAATCCTAACATTAAATACAAAATCTCTCATAAGTTTAGTAGATTTATCTACAATGTTCTAAGTCCAGTTCGGCCTGACTTTGACTCTGGTTTAGTCAAGCTAGGTTCCTGGGTAGGAGTAAACATCATGCGTTCACGTGGCCTGATGAGTGCAAATAATTTTGAGCTGCTGTGCCTAAAGGTGCTAGCGGAATGTGCATTAAGATATTCAAAATGGGATATTTTGTGGAAATCGCTAAATCTATTCGCAAGTGAAATGCAGTAAAATGACACCAAGCGAGTGCAGGCTGATCAGCAGCAGGCCTGACTCATTTTGTCTCCGTGCGAAGTGTAATATTGTCCTCTTGGTTAAAATCGTGATTGCACTGTCCAGAAATATGAAAGGGTTGCAGACGCAGTTGAGAAGATGCTAGGTACCAAAATTGCTTTGGTAGGAGCAAACTTAGAAGTATGTCTGACACAGATCGCTCCACAGAAATCCACTGCAAGCCAAATTAACAATGTCGAATGCTAAAGTAATAAAGTTGCTAAAACAAACACTGCCAATAACCGAAATCGCCGAAGCTTTTCCGAACATTGCACTCTTAGCGCGTGTACCGCTATTTCCCAAAAATCCAATTCCTTGCACCAGGCTTTGCAGAAACCCGAGAACATGCATATACCTATGGCAGATAAGCCACTGTTGCATCAATGTTCATCCAAAAATAGAGCTTGACTGTTTCTCTTACCACGGCTATGACTAATGTGAAAGGCAATGCTGCTCGGATGCAAAGTTAACTTGCTGGGTCTCGCAAATAACTTCTACACTTCCAACGTATACTGGCAGTAATAACTGGATGTCCTATCTATGATAGGTACCTACGTTTCTGTGTCAACATCGAATTCTTTGAAGGGAACAAAGGTAAAAGATCGGAATCAATGGAATACCATAAGTAACGTCCTTGATTTTCTGACTAATGCCACAAACGAGGAGGATCATCTGCCACCTGAATTCCAAGCATTATCGAGAAGGCAGTCTATTTCGGGTTGTGCTAAGAAGAGTTCTGGCTGAACCACGCGGTTAGAACCGATTTTGTCTACGGCCGCACCCAGTCTCATGAGCAAGATGAATGCGAAGCAAAGACACAAGATTAGGAACAGTAGCACAATATTCATCCGACCCTGCTCTTGAATGATGTCGTTGCTACTTCTCTCCAGGCTACCAAATTCAGAAGGCTACAAAGAGTGTAGCGCAAGGATAATTAAGGTTGTGTTACCAAACAGACAGACTGCACCTACGCTAATAGAACGCTGGGATGCACTTTGGAGCAGACTGCCAACCGAACTTCGGTTGGCAGTTGCGAGCGGAACTGTCGTCCGACTTAAAGCACTACCACATCAGGCAAACGAGTTAGTGATCTTATCCACCATTAAATCCAGAAGCAAGTCTGAAAGAATGGCGGATCTTACTGTGCACTACTGCAGCCACTCCTCATGCAGGGTGCAAAATTTGTTATCTGAGGGGCAACAGATAATGGCAGTGAAACCAACCAAGCGAATCATCGATAATGCCATAAGAGTGGCTAGCGGCCGACAATACAACGGTCGGCAAAACCTCTTATCCTAACCAAAAATGTCTCGGATCGTTGCTGAGAACCGAAAAACGTTCATGTGTGTACAAGCGTGCCTAAGACCTTTTCAGCTTAGTCGCAGAGGTTCAGTTGCGCCAGACAACAAAAGCTTGGGATCTCTTCTTTATAACCGAGAATGGATGCATTCAGGTATAACGGATGTTGAGATCGCGATTCAGCGGATGTCCTTTTTAGGACAGCGTCGTCCCAGCAGTGGAGTTGGAGTTATCCTCTACTTTCCCAACGACTTACAGTGATAACTACTGCATGATCCATAGAGGCGGGTCCCCGATTCACTATGGTGCAGTTTGCGTCTCAGAAACAACGACTATTTGTTCGTGGTGATTGTATGACGCTTCCTATCTTCCACTCCGGAGACGGATTCTTACCTACTATCATCGCTGACAAAATGTTTACACCTAACTTACAGCCGCGTACTTATTTCCGGAGATTTCAAAGTGCATGGTTTGCAAAAGCTCGGCATTCACCAGCGAAACACACAAAGCGGAACTGCAAGACCATATCTCAAGTCTCCCGCTCTACCAGCATATTAGCTCACCTACAAAGTACATCGGTACTTGACCTCGTCTTTACAAATGTGGAATTCATAATCGACAGGCCATTTATAGACATTCCACTAAGTTTAAGCGATCATGTCACCATATTTCATAACTAAGTGTGTTAATCTGAATATCCTGAGGAACACCAAAGTAACACAAACTATTACACGTTAGAACATCTTGAACAGCCTAGATGAGACGACCGATTGAGAGTTATTGGAGGTTGGCTCACCTGATAGCGTCTGCATCCAGTTTGTTGGACGCTTCTGCTATCTAACCGCAACTGCTTGGGAAACAAAGTGGGCTCGATCCAACCATCCCTCATCTTTCATCAGAAGTAGAACTCGCAACCGTATATCATTAAGGAATTCAGCGTGGCACTCTTACATATCTCGTCCTTGTCCCGAAAAGTGGAGCCTTTACGTGACCAAGTGCAACCTATGTAGCATGCTTGTCCGTGAGGACATATTAACACCAACAACATATGGCGTGTAAATTTGCAAACAATAATCACCTATACAAGCGCGTTAACACCATCCGGAAAGTGAAGCTCGGTGTCACCACAATTAACACGCCAATCTTAGTGGCACAGAGTGCCAAAGAGGCTGCCAACGCTCTACCAATGCAATAGGCCCCAACCTTCCTACTAGACGTCCGCCGGTGTTACATACACAACCCTATCTCCGGGTTCAATGCTCACTAACATTGCTTTTACGGCCAAAGCTACATTGAAAAAACTGCTCTCACTACGCACCTACAGCTCTCTCGTAATCGGTTATTTTAACTCTTGGGCGCTAAAAGTAGCAGCAACAACGCTAACCTAGATCATCGAATTTCTTCTAAACGTGGTTGGATAAAATAGCTGTGTCTACTATGTGGAAACGTGACTTAATCACTCCAATCTTCAAAAGCGTAATCGCTCGGAACGCGCCAACTTTTTCCCAGTGGTCCTCATCCAATTGCTTTCAACGGTGATGGAGGCAATCATGCCTGAGGCTTTAGTAGTCCATCTGGAAAGCCGTAGCATCATGGCAACGGAGCATCACGGATTTTACCAGCACCGTTCATGCACCACCAACCTACTGATTTAGCGCAGTAGTTGGACGGAAGCGGCCGTTGCAGATAGTGGGGTAGAGGTCATTTAACTTGAATTCTTCAAAACGTTCGACCGACTGAACCAGCGTATTTCGCTTCACAGGCTCGAAAGCTAGGGAATTTGTTATCCAGTCCTTGGGTGGTTCAGGAGTTTCCAGCACAATCGACAACTGCAAGTCAGAGTTCGAAGTGGGCCGATGATCCAATTTTTGTCGAATGTGGAGATCCATAAGGATTAGTTCTGTGGCCGTGTCTGTTTCTCCTGTTCAATAAGGAGCTTACGCGTTTGATTACTTCATATTCCTTGTTGTCCGCTGACGATGTTAAGATGTGGCAGCCGATCGCCGACCCAGCGTATCAGCTAGACCTGTGCAGAGCTTGTAAGTGGTCGCATCACCATCTGCACCAGTTCATTTCTTGGAAATATACTTTGGTTTACATTCGCAACCGGCCAAATATCATATACAAACTAAGAGACCATATCCTACAAGCAGTCATCAGGGTGCGCTACCTAACGGTACTAGTTCAAACTGATCTGGGCTGCTCAGAACAATCTGAGAAGGCGTCAAATAACGGAACCTAAGACGTTAGCATGCTGCAGATAGCATTTGGGCAGTTTGATCCCTTAGTTTGTTCTCTGTTGCTTAACAAGTACGTTCTGCTTCATGTGAAATAAACAACCCAGGTGTAGCAGCTCTGACACCAACAAGAACTTACAGCGCTCGGGACTACACTAAGACGAGCTACGAAACATGTCAAAAGATTGACAAATCTACCTTCTCAACTCAGAACGAAGACCCTAAAATTATACAATGGCCGGTATCGGCGATTATGTGGAACTTATTATGGCCTACCAGATTCTAACGATTCGCTATCACATTTGCAGTCACCTACTGCAACTAAGCCACAACAAGTATGTACGGGGCCACCATTTCAATTTAGACACGCAATATAGCCGACTAACTTTTCTCTAAAACGTTTACTCTCTGCGTGTGTTATCCAACTTACGCTAAGTGTGTTTAAAAAACGCATTGCTGTTGCTTTAACACACCCACAATACAAGATATAGTCTATGTGTCACGACAGATGATATAATACGACAAACTTTGCTCAACCAAAATTAATCTGCACATCCATGGTTTGTACTTTCTAACAGTTAGAAAAGCTCATCAATGACGGCGATTTAGGTGTCCTGTTGACAGCGGGTCATTTGATAACCAGGCCTTTCGTGTCTAAAAAGCGCCTGTTAATAACACGCTGCTTTTGCACAATCTCTTGACAGATGGTATCCAGATTGTAGTACTGAAAATATATAAATACCGAATGAATATTGAATATCGAACGCGCGAAAGCACGTTGTTGATTCCTGCTTAGTGGTAGCTTATAACAGACGCACTACATCTTATAGGATTGCCATTCGCTCCCTATATCTGTAGTTCGAAAGTGGGCACCAAAAATAGCTTAACTTTACACAATGATTTCGCGTCGACTAGCGTCTCGGATAATTTGTTCCAATATTTCACCAATCGACGCAGGAAACATATTGACTGGGCGACAAGTTTGAAATCCGGTACCAGTTAAGTGTATGTTATAGGCGTGCATTGTTTAGTGAATTAACGTACAGCAGAGATCTTAACATAGCGAAGTGGCCCTAGAGCGATATCCGGTAAGTCATTGTGAGACCAACTAAAAAGCCAAATATATGATACGGTATAAATTCCTAAGCTGCACCATCCGTCCTCGTACTAAATGCAATTAAACAAGAGATGAGACTGTTAGCTAGTTGTTGGGCCCGCTCCATTCTCTGCACCACAAATATTGCGCTCAGACAATAAGTGGGTGAACCGTACCAAAGCACCAGTCTTAGCGTGGAAGAGAAAATACATGTGGTCATCTCTTCAGGACAAATACAGAAACTGCCTCTGAATGCCGATGGCAGGTGTAGTCCGTTTACGTATAAGAGCGATTAAGATGTGTAACAGTTTTTATATCGATGATACTAAATACATTTAAATGGTTTCGCAGGTGTGATTAGGAGCTACCAAGCATGATGTTAAGTGATGGTTGAGCAAAATGTTTCAGGTGAAATCCAAAAAATCTAACTTATTGAAAAGGATAAATAAGGGAGGCAACATTGTTTATGCGTAGATATCAGCACAAACGAGACCAACATAATTCCACCGGATTAAGTTATAAGAAGTTATGAAGGACCAAAGAAACTCGAAAATTAACAGAAATTTAGACACGTTTTTACGACTTCGTGCAAATTGAGATGAACAAAATATATGTAAGTGGGAAACAGTTAATTGCTTAGTGTGTTTTATTTTGTTAATCAACAAAAATAAGATCTCATAGTATTAACAGTCATCGAGTTGCTACAAACTGCTAATAATGATATTATTGCTTATGCATTATTTAGCAACAGTGGAGTAAAGCTTACCTTTAGGTAGTAGCGTCTTAAAAGCAGCTAGTGCCTTTTAGTTATATTCATGGTTGCTTGCGTAGTTTCACAAGGTGTGGAATATATCTGACTTCTGTTTAACTCACTTTCCTGGCAACCTAAAATAATGTATAAGAATTAATTGCCCCACAAAAATACCAAGGTAACTTAAACGTCACGAAATATTTTGTATCAATCTACATTTCCATTTTTCATCTTTTATGTAACTGCAACCATTAGATATGAACACTCATATTCCTTATGAAATTTCTATCTTTACATGCAACGCTGCATGCAGCTATGTAATTAGGACCATTTTAAATAACTAATATGGATGAAAGCACCAGGCAGTTAAGAGTTTTTAGCATTGTCTATTTGCAAGCTTTCTATGGGTTAGTGCGTAGGTTAATTCTGGACTAACTGAGAAAAGGAAAGAGTGTTCAAGGATGTTCCAAACTTGACGTCACCTATTTTTCCACCCTGGCCTGTCATTCTTATAAATATAAATAGCGTAAGATTCTCAGAATATTTGAACATGTTTCCTGTTTTCTCTTATTTCCCACGACGCGTAAACACAAGAAATGAATTATTGATTAGAGTTTCCTTATGGAATTCTTTTAAATCGATAAAATGTATTCAGATAACTAAGGATGAATTATGTGCAAAATATTGTAGAATATATTGAAATCCTCTAGTAGGAATAAATTAGGAAGATATACGAATTATTAATCGCTAGTCCTGCATTGTGATGCATTGTAGTTGGTTCAAAACAGATTATCTCACGTAAATAACTGTTACAAACATTACTTAAATGTCTCACTGCTTTGGGTGCAGCAATTTTCTATTAGTTTTTTGCGAATTAGTTAAAATTATTAATGAAACTTTCATTCTTATAGAACGCATAATACCTTTAGAAAGCGCTTGCACGGAAATAGGAATGTTGGTATGATACGTAAAGTGACAAAACGGTTTGGAGATACTTTGGATAAACACACTTCTGGGTCTTCAAATTCCGCCTTTTTGGCTATTAGAACATCGTGATAGCGGACTCCCATCGCTTATTTCTGTCATGTATTTGCATTGTTTTATTAGCTATTCGTATAAAGACATTTTAAGGTATACAATGTTCAATTAATATATCGTTCAACTGATTCTGTGCGGTGAAGAAATTACAAATTCCAGTCTAGTCAAATTTGTTGCTTTTAACATAATTGCTAAGAGACATTTTGGAAATAAAAGAAGCGCTATGGGATATTGCAAAATGTAATCATACGCCTTCGTGCTAACAATGTTAGGATTCGGCTTTTCTTTCCTTTGATGTGAGTTAGCCTCAGAAAAATTATTCATTTGAGAGCTATTGATCACTGGGGAAATTTCGAACAAGCTTGTTGCTTACAAGCTTGTTGCTTACATTCTGGTAACGAAAATGCGTTAGTGAGACGCAATTGTTACCGACGAACCCGCTCACAAATCCATAGAAACCCCAGCTCCGTGGAAGCCTGATGACATACATCAAAGAAGAATGATGCATAACGGTTTTACAGCTGTCCTTTGACTCAACTACTTCAATTCGTTGCTACCTGTTAGGATACAAAATTCCGTTTCATAGTGGATTTCCAAATGCTGTAATAAAGTAATTTTTACTGCGCCTGAGATCTATATAAGAGATAACATATTTGCATTTATCTTGTCAGGGAATTGCAATCAGTTTCAAGCATTCCCGGCTGCGTCGTTATTACTAACCAGTATATATGAAAACGTTTATTCACAACTCTGGATCTTAACGAGTAGATTTATTTAACACCAGAATCAGCGCACACTTTGAGTTTGTTTCCACTGAGAAACACGCTATCCATACAAGGTGGTGCTGTCGCTATTAATTCATACAGGTGTATCTAGATGTTATGCCCCAAGACCTACTACAAGTCAAATTAGGCTGGAATAACAGGAAGGCCATACAAAATTTTTTACGGCGTAACTGTTCAAAAAATGTTACAAAGATCAAATTAACGTTTTGTTCAATCGACTTTTGAATAGTTACAAGCGAGTACCTGTTTGCTCAACGCAAGCACATCACATAGTATAGTAGTTCATATTTTAATGCTGCATCGCTAGTAATGCCTTCTAAGTTCTTTTTGGCAAATTTTCGTCCGCACTATTTTAGCAACTGCATTACGAATTAAATATGCTATGAATAGGGCTAAGATTTGTGTCAAAGTCTGACAGAGGCTGCAAAAGCCGAGATTATAAACATAAAGAATCCATACTTTGAAGTCACTCTAGGAAGACAAAATTGCCATGAACTGTATGGGCTCTTGAAACAGCTCACCGGTAAAGGTTGGAGTAGTCCTCTCGGTACTATATAAGTGGACAAGATAAACGCGGTTTATTTCCTCATCGGACACCTTTCCACGGCCATCCTCTCCTATCTTTGACCGCCTCACCTTAACTGACCATAGCAGTGTTCACTGGGTATTAAATTATTGAACCCAAAGCACAAGTGGCCATGAATCCATATTACCCGTCAAACTGAGATAGTGCAATCGTTCATCAAAGCAACCTCTGCTACAGACTTTTACCGGGTTTTTAAATACTGATGATATCCCCGAAGTATACTACACAATCATAATAACACCAGTGCTTAAAAAGAAATGACAACACTATCAGCCAATAGCGGGAAATTCAATACCTTTGATGTGATTGAAAGAGTACGAAACCCCATAATTTAAAAACAGTTGTAAAGTTGATATCGAAATCTTTATGTGCAAGTCAGATCAATCAACATTGAATGCTGTTTTGCTTCATGGAAACTCTACTGCAACCGCTTTGATAAAAGTGCAACTCAGTGCTACTCGATATTTTTGATTATCTTAAGGCTGTTGGGGTCTTGCAGATAATTTCATATCACTTCCCTTGAATAGTAACGAAGACGGAAACGACACTCACTTGTTCAAAACCAATGGATTCGCACGTGCCGCTCAGTTAGCTTAAGGTTTTAATCAATCATGAAAATAAAAATGATTGAATTGGATGGATATTCATGTGCTGCTTGTCTGGCTGACAAATGTAAGCTCTACATCAATTCCTCGATAAATAATAAAATTTTAGATATAAGTTTTATTTTACTGGGCATTATTGAGTCGTTGAAATTTGCGTTTGTACGCATTAAAGGCTTATGTTCAATGTACATTTGTGTGCTCACGCTAACGCGTTGCTCCGCTTGTTGTTCTAATGGTTTTAACGATGTAAACTTTTATAAGAAAACGTGCGAGAAAATTTTGAATTGTCATTTTGGTAAACGTGTTGGGATTTATAAGGATGTTTTCATGTTATGCATGTGAGGCAAAGCCAGCACTTTTGACCGTACACTTCATAAGCAAACTTACGAAACAACGACGATGTTATGCTAAGTTTAAAGCTGTCGTTGGTTGATTGAAAACGTAGTTCGGTCTATTTTGCTTATGAATCAACGGCAAATACAAAATAATGACCGCTCATTTTGCCTGCATAGCCGTAATGACTCGGCATAGCGGAGGCGTTTGATTTGGTAAATAATGTAGGTCAATTTTAGTGGGAGCATTTTAACCCTGTGCACATATGGAAGTGCTACGAACAAAGCCTTCAATATCCTTATTAATATTTAGCCACTAATTATAAGATGAAGCAAGTGATTGCATTCATATAATTCCTTGGATCCCGGCGTGCAACAATTTAATCTCTATTACTCTGGGAGTTTGAAGGACCACAAAGCAATCTGCAAGCATTTAATTCGTTTACTGTTGTTAGGGCATCATTGCGCACGAAATATATTTTAATTATATCATCCGACATAATAGTTGGTAAACCAATGCGAAGATAATAAATAATTCGTTGTAAACGGCTATCTGATAGCGTAGACTCACAAGCCTCATTGTACATCACTGTCAACTTTCCTAACCATTTATTAAAGACAGGTTGTATCGGCATTAAATTCAACTGATATATTGAACGTGTCTTCATGTGACTGCCAATTAGCTCTGTTAACAATCAGGCACCATAAACCGTCATTTTTGCTATGATATTCTGAAATGATTTGTTTAAGGGTAGACTAGTATCCACCACGTATTGTTGCCCAAGGGTGCCAGCCATTTGCAGTGTGAACAGGAATCCATTTCTTGGTAGCAAATAAATAAAACAGGGGCATGTTATAAGAACATAACGTGACGTATTGACCATTCAAATTGTAATTAAAAGATATACTGGAAACACAATTGCTAAACCAAGTATTTCAGTTTAGCTGTAATGCCAATTAGTTGTTAGAATGCGCGAAACATGCCTGAACGCTTTTTGCCCGCCATCAAGAAACCATTGCAATAGTCCACGCTAATCTCACAATAAGTATCATCGGCAACAATTATGATGGGTAATTTTGTGTCATAGATTTTAAACTTAATATTCGGAATGAAATTGAGTGTTATTTCATCAAATTCCGACTGCCAGGCTTCTGAAAATACCCATCTTGCATTAACTTTACGGAGTTTATTTATAGCATCCATAGCGAGTGCATTTGAAGGACAATGTTACGCTAATAGTTTAACAGTCCTACAAACGAATGGAGAGTTTACCTGTATGCTGGAAATTTTAGTTGTTTCATTGCTTTAATTTTTAATGGATCAAGACGACGACCATTGGCATCGATGCGTAAACCAAGTTATGAAATTCAAACCATGAATAAGGCGCATTTATCTATTCACGGAAAATATCTAAAACTCCTAATGTTGTCGAACACTACCGTCAGGTGTGCTTGATTTGGTTCAACAGAAACTCTTACGATTATTATGTCATTCTTGTAAGCCAAAACGAAAGACAACCCGTTAACATTGTGTCCATTACTTGTTAAAAAACGCCGGCGCGCGGTTACTTCCAACCAGCACTCTGTTGTACTGATATCAAATAACTTTTTCTGAAGCAGCGTGATTATTTTACGAATCACACAGACTTTACGCGTTAGTGTGGTAGAACTTCTTCCAGAATCACAGCCAGTAGTGGACTTTATCTAGCATCCATTTCATTTACGTACGCATTGATTAATCAGAGTTTGATTATATGATTAATTACCATAGATGACAGTTCTGGGTGACATAACAGAGCAGACTAAAGGCAAATCAATGAAGATGCAAAATATAATGTCACAAATATAGGGTTTGGAGGGAATTTTCCAATACCGTTAGATTAATATCCATGCTGGATGGACTGCTACTGTGCTAGATAAACCCTGTAGGGAAAGAAAAGTTTTCTCCTAACCGTTGCAGAGATACTGGTGCTAATATGCCGGTGCAATACAAATCTTTTACTGCAGTAGTCATCAGATTGTTAAGTGTCTCAAGGTGGAATTGCTTTGAGCTACATCCCTGATGGATTGGTATATCACTTATTCGCAAAATATAATGGTTCATGAAATGGTGATTTGTTTGTCAGAAATGTGTTTGCAAAATAATGGATCTTAAAGAATTTGAAATATGTTATTTTTGAAATGCTAAATTTTCCTAATAATTGCATAAATTTCAACGTCTGCACTTATAGGAATGTTCACCCTTAACTAAGATATTTTACGAAAACATGGAAGTAATTCCTCGAAAATTCTGTTGATGGTTGATGGTTGTGTCTATGGTCGGATACATGGTTCTGTCTAGTATTCAACTTTAGTTTAAACTTTAGGATTGCTTCCACGTTGGATTCGCAGTTCTTACCTGATGAACGTTACTGAAAAATGACTACCTTGCTACGAAACAGCCAAAGAAACAAAATTCTAAGTACGTCATTGGATTGTGTAATTTCTTGTATGAGCACTGACAGATAGTTTACGAGTATTCGGAAGAAGTATGACTGATTAAAACGCTATCTGATAGTGACCTTCTTAATCGTGCACACGCCAAATTTTTGTGTCTCCCATGACAGCAAACCAGACGTTACACAAAACTGAAAGCTCAGACCTTAAAATAAGCAAATTAATACCGTCACATAGACTGTCGTATACAGGTCTTCAATCTTCCTTTAAGTTTCCCTTAAATGGTCATTTATACACCGAGGATATGTTGTAATTCAAAACGGTATTCACGTGGTTTATCGTTTTGCTGCATTTCCGTTCCTATCCTAAGACTCATCATAGACACGCCGTCACTAACTGCTCTGCAAAACTACTTTATGTGCATATATATTTCACAACAAAAGACCTTTTCTATAACATTCATACTGACCGTGCTTTTGTTAACAAGTTCCGGTATCTCATTTACCTTACATCACATGGCCTGTAAATTAAATCTACTAGACCAGTATATTTCTCGAATTCTTCAACATTTCTGCCTTGGAATTATATTGAATTCCACTGCTTATAAATGCATATCTTGCTACATGTGCGCAAAACAAAAGCGTGCTAATTATTAAATTTGAACTCACGTGTTTTAGGCCTAGAGGTTGAGTTTCGTACACGACTGCTGTTCCTGATAAGTAAAACGGCCTTGCAAAATTACATAAATCAAGAGATTACTTTACAAGTTCTAGTTTGTTGGTCACTAGTCATCGATATGCACTTATTAAATATCCGTTGTTTACTAAATCACGTTTCGTTGAGTTGAAAATGCCCATTGATTGGTGAACATTTTGTGTAAGCAAACGTATCCCTTCGGTAATTCCTCACGAACCGTTTGGTGTGTATACAAAATTTTAACTTCATGTAACTGTAAAAGCATTAGGAATAATTAACGAAAACAAATGCCGCTCAAACAGATTTTGTAGATCACTTTTCCTATCCTCAACTTGTAGATAGGCTTCTTCCACTGGCCCATTTCATTTTTAATTTTTGTGTATAATTTATTTCAACCCATCCCATACTACTGGATTACACGTTGCGATGGAAAAAGATCTGATAAGTTTTAGAACTTGAATTACTGGAGCATCCAGCCTTTAGTGTTACATTTTGCAAGAAAAAGTTTGCACTTCTGTACATTGTAACTTTCATTTTACATCCTTCTATTAATCTGTTTCTAAATACACCGATTCCAAACAGTACGACATCATGACAATTATAAAGCTTTACGTAGTAATACTTTGTCATTGATATTCCACCTTCACGGACGCTCCTGTAAGTTCTTGGATTTATTTTATGTGATGCACCTCCATGAACTAAAATATGCCTAAATCTAAACGATTTTTTATTGTGTATACTGTTACATGTATAAAACACCGCTAAATATTGAAAGTGAATAAATAATAAGAATGCAATTCCTATCAGAATAAGTGAATATGAACAGGTAGAGCAACAACGGCACTTAATTTTCTTACAATCAAATGAATGGCTAATCTTTTGGTAATGGTGTACTAGAATTACGTATTAGCAAGATTTATTAGTAAGTGTTAAAGTTGCTCAGTTAGTTGACCAGTGTTTAAACCCAATAATTTTTACTGACTTGCGGATGGTTATTGTTGTAGCCAAAATGCGCTTAAACCACAACACGAATGTTTAATGTATATATATATATTAACACATACGCATTAACACATAAATATTCCTATTGGCATTAACATTATTATCAAATTGAGCAAATAAACTTTTACGTTTTGCTAATAAAAATACGGCGGCAAATGTTTAATTAAGCCGTGATCATTTTGTTAGGTTTGTTATGCATGTTTATTTCGAACATTCGTGAGTTTGTAATGAATTGTACGATAATCCTAAGACTCGAATGTTTACGTAAAGTTACTTGCAGATCCACCTGTCGGAAGCGTTGAACACTTACGATAGGGATATGAAAAGGTGTAACTTTTATGGATTTTAGTATTCAATATCTTTGTCCCTAATCAACATATTTGTTCAACTCCGTTAAATAAGAGCTTCTTTCGCGTAAAACTAATAACACTTTTTTGTAAACATGGTGTTGCAAGAGGTGCATGTAAAAAAGTGTGTATGCAAAACAATGAAGAATTTAAATTATGTTGCGATAAAACTATTTATGGTTAGGTTATTTTCCAGCGGCATATACTAATGCGAAATACAAGTAAATGTTTCAACCTACAGCTTCCGATATTAAGAGTTGATTACAGCAAACCTTGCATGGTGTACAAAGAAATGCAACAATAAACGACATTCGATATATGTGAATGATAACCTTTCGGTGCAAAAGTTAGTTTTAGGTAATGAAAGTATTCATGTCAGTTCAAGTCAGCAACTGTATAACACACATTTGGAAAGTGAGTATTCAGCTACGTCACATGTGTTCACTACTTGTTTTGTGGGCTAGTTCCTACAACAAATTTTTCAAAATACCGGCAGTTCATATTTTGAGTAGCTATGTATATTTTGACTTTGACGCATTCTGATTTTATCAGCAAAATATAAAGGACAAAACGATTTGTTTCTTGCACAGGCCTTGGGAATTCATTTGCTTGGCGCTAATGTAATGATTATACAAAGATTCCTTTTAAAGCCACTATTATTAAAAACAAACATAGATCCCGTAGCTTTAAATAAAACTAGTGCATTTACATGCAGCTGCCAAGAATAAGCATGATAACGGCACTATATATATGTATATATATATATATTTATACACGTATCTCCATATTTCGTTAACGCATTTAGACCACATATCTAGTCGCGCAAATGTAAATCCAGCTCCCTAGAATATGGATGCTGCAACCAACTACAAAAGTATGTTAGCTTGCTGCAACCAACTGAAAATGTATTTAATTAATTCCATTCTCTAAGAAAGAATATTTTTTTCTCACGACACGGCGTCTATTCGAAAGAGTACAGGAATTCCTTTTGGCCTCGCTTGGGATTGGAAGCTGGAAAATATATAACTAATCAATAGCAACACATCTCTCCTATACAGATCATGCCACTAAAATAGATGATATTTTCTGCAGTTCCGTCAATCTAAATAACGATGGGTGTGCAATGTTTACAATCCACCAGCAACAATCACACCAAATTCTACTGCCAAAGAAATCATAGATAAAGGACTTTGAATACGAGTAATTGTGACAAAGAAGAAAGCTAACAGATTTAAAAAGCCATTCCTAGGATTAGTCGCGGTTAGCAGAATGTAATCTTTCTAGATATTTATCCCATTAATTTTCACATTACAAATCACAGACTAGTCCGGAAAAGCACCAGACGCGTTTCGCCTAATTGGGGCTCTCAGTACTACGCATTCCCACGTTCCCTTAGTTTTGGATCGAACCCATGACCGTTGGAGTCAGATACCAACTAGCTAGCAGTCCAAGACACTAAGCCATGGGGGACATTGGCTAAGCTACATAATTTGCAAACTAACTGGGATATAGCACCATCTAGCTTCCACTCTCACTGACAGTGGCTAGCCTGCAAGTTGATGACTTCCTCTCGCTAGAGGTTATATCAATAGCATTTGAAACTATGAGAGGTTATTTGTATTTTATATTACTCTTAATTAAAAGGATTTTTCGATGTAATGTTATAAGTTATGCATCCCAATAGTTTACAAGCTACATAGCACAGACTAGTCCGGAAAAGCACTAGAGGCTTTTAGCCCTATTAGGTCATGTGTTCTATCCCAAGTAGGGACCGAGCAAATGAGCACCGCTGACGAGCCCCAATAGGGCGAAACGCGTCTGGTGCTTTTTCGTAGTAGGTTGTGCTATGTAGCTTCTGAACTAATGGGATTAATATATTAGAGGATTACAGCTAATAATCCTGCATCTCATGAGTAATATTAATCAGAAGACTTAGAGTGCAATTCGTGGTAAATCCATTTTGCCCACTCCCCACTTATCCTACTCAGTTTAGGCAGGCATAGATTCGAATAAACAAGCTAGATGGAGACGCTTTATTTGTAAAAGGCTTATAAGCGACCCAACACATGCGTATAGAGTATTATAAATCTTATGTAAAGTTCTAGTAACAAAAACATTCTAAGTCAGCATCAATTAATGTTTTATTGCAGTTTCTTACAAATTTGGCTGAACGCGGATGCAGTTGCACACGTGTTTATAAAAAGTGAATTGTAAATAATATATTTTCTATAGTCTTGCCTTAACTCTCGGCAACAAAACAGCACCTTTTTCTTAGTACTGTAAAGGCTAAAGTACACTACCTGTATAGTTATTACAAAAACCTATCTAGAGGATTGGTAAACAATGTTGGTCAGATTCGTGTTACAGATTCTAACTTATATAATACTGTTATTATTTTGCACAAGCATTTATTTGCAACAGTTAAGGTGTGCAATTGCCCGTCTACGACCTGGAAGCCGTAAACCTTTCTACTGGTTGCCTAACATTCGGATTCCAAATCAATCGATGAGATATTAGTTATTAGTGCTACCGGCTTTATCATTTAACTTAGCGTTTCTATATAACTAGCATGCTATCATTCAGAATGACGAAGCAATGCAGTCGAAACATCTGTTAAAAACTATACAGTCATTATTCAACTGCAGGACATTATGCAGTATAATAGATCATTAAACTTGATTTGATAACGCTTCATTTTTTCTTAGTGTGAGGCATCATGAACTGCCACTAAATCTATACACTTATATAAGCAGTAGATAATCGAAAATACTAACGTCCTCTCGCTACTTATCTTGAAACTACTACTATAGGCAACTTGGGTTATGCTGAGGTATATTATTCACTCGTGGCCGAAATCACGAGAACATTTCTTACCATACGATTGCTAATCTTAACCGAGTAATTTGATTGCAGACACCTGGCCACTAATCGAGCTAACATGTTTAATGCGCAAACTCAAGCAATCTGTTTACAGGTACTAGACTTCAGAGCAGATATATATTTTGTTTCTCAAATAACACTTATGGTTTTCAATTATCAACCATTAAATTTTCCGAATTTCTTGCTTTCACTCATGTAAAGCAGTAAAGTGTTTGCTTGTAACTGGTTCTGTTATAAAGGGGAAATAACAGTAATCACACTCCGATTATTTTAAAAAATTATTAGGCTTCCATTTGCAAATATAATGATAATATACGATAGTTTACATCATCGTTCTTATAAAACAATTTTTTCGAACAATTTAATAAAACAAAGCAGCGCAAGATCTTTCATAAACTAGAGAAATAAACATTAATTCCCAAATACCAAAAGCGAAACATATTTATTTTGTGTAGTTTTGCCTCAGTTTCTTTCATGCTGCTAGGATTTTATCGGTAAAGCTAAACGAATACATAACTGCCTTGACATTTATGTAAGCAATTAGTGCAGATAAAGTGGTTAGCTTGTAGTAAAGCAATTTAGAAGCTTGGAAGTTTATACGTCGGTCCCCGTTATAGTGCAGTTACATGTAGGCCACAATTATTGGTGCTGATACTGACACCGTTAGATCAAAGTTATCGCTTCAACATTTGTCCACTGTCGATGCCGCTAGATTGTCAGAGTTAAGACCGCCTGACAAGCACTTTTTATCTCCACCCTGTATACTTCGTTCACGAAGTTTCGATTCTTTTGATTTCCGTTGAATCTACACTTAAACTTTTATTTATTTCTTGCCTTCATTGGGAATTACCTTCACAATTGCCTGTATGGTTAATGACAACATTGAGCGTTTGTATTGATACCGACAGCAAATACTTTGGGTTCGTACAGAGGCTCGCTTCTATCCGGGTGCAATATTTGTCCTTTCTGTACCGTCTATTATTGCATTGCTCATAAACTATTTAACTTGTATGTATTTGGCAAAATATTCGTGATTGATTTTGCAGTTAAATTCGATGAGAACCTCTCTTTGCTAACCGGGATAGTGTGGAAAGTTCCGCATAAACTCAGGAGAATATCTAATTATGTTACTTTTATGAAAAATTGCTTCAGTGTTTCAGCTTTTTCCCATTTTATTACTACTTTCTTTTTAATAAATCAATCCTTCGTACTCTACACATTTAGGTCTATTTGTCTCGGTAAATAAAGTTCCGCAGATTCCCAGAAATACTTTCTATTCCTCAATGTATGCTTACGAGTTGCCTTCTTAAGTTACATTACACATAATGTATCCCTTGCAGTTTAACGGATTCTACCGCACATTCGCCTTGCATTTTTTGACACCATTGTACTGGATACCCTACATATATCCTTTGTACTCAATATATGCAAATGAATAAATGACATCAATTTTTCACCCTTACTTTCAGTGGAAACGCAGCCAATTTTAGGTGTGTTTTACTTCCCATTTCTATATTTAATGTTTTTAAATTCTCTTTAACTGAAATAATAACGTTTTAACTGCTGTAAACTCTTTTCAATTACATCCAGTTTGGTGTCTGTTTGCGGCTGAATTGATATCTGGAATAAACATGTCTGTAAATCGCTTGTTGATTGGGCGCAAACGAAGTGCCTTATGGTAGTAGTTGATATGCATATCCTGTTACTTGGATTCTGCAATCCATCTTGATCCACAGTGGCGATATGAGAACGAAATTAAGACGCCGCTACTGCCTGCGCAATTCAAGAATGCAAAATTTCATATTTGGGCAGCGGTATTTTGTGCACATCCATCAAACATATTTGAGCATTATTTTATCGGAAAAGCCGATCTCGATATGTTTGTGCAAAAACAAACCCAACAGACATGAGTATGACAAACAAAGCGGCTGCCGCGCTTATTAACTCTCTGAAGGTTTCCGAGAATTTAAATGCCGATGCTGAACCATTGCGTAAAGCCACACAAATAAGCAGGTAAGTTGAATTAAGCAGACAAGTAGATTAAAGTTAGGAAAAACCCTTATCTGCGATTAACTGAGAAATAGCATGGATATCATTATATATCATTAAGGAAAACAGAGGGTTCCAACTATATGCCGTGTTACTTATCCTTGAAGAACTTTCGGCTAAATGGTAGCATGCCGCATCCCAACAAACATTCAATGCATCAAATTTGTAACTATTAAGCGCCTAGGGTATCCAGGGTTTTGGGTGTCTGTAAAGTTCTCAAGAGACTGCAAATATGTTGTAAAAGGTGGTAATCCTACCAATAAAATAATTAGGAGTAAACAGTGGTAAGGTGTAAGTAACAAGTGTCAAAAATACTTGCAGCATTGTAGCAGTGCTAAATAAATAGCACAATATATTCAAACTACATGTTTATAGGTCTGCAGTCTTACATATACTCCTGCATATCAATATTGTAAAACTTGAGTTGAATGTGCGCAAACAAACATTATGAAGAGCGGTTCTATTTGACTATTCTGTGCGCAACATTTTGAAAATGTAAATAAAATTGTACACTTACTTGCAGCTTCTTTAATTCCCTGTGACACGGAAATCCTGTTTGGGCCCCTATAAAAACGTTTTACCATATCTATTTAATGATGGCTTTTGTTAACTTCAGGCCGGCACATGTAGGGATACACAACGTATGGCATACTCATAATTGCATCGTTCAAATAAATTGTGCATCCTGGTATTTTTACGAACGAAAGCTTAAGTGGGAAAGGCGTTTTGCGGTTGTCACACACGAAATGTACAGAACGTTTAGCCATATACCAACTGACCATACACTGTGACACATGTTGGCTAATGACTTCTTCGAGTGCAGTTCCAGTAAACAGCCATGTTTTCCTTGAAATTATCGGAAGAGCATCATAATAAGGAATTCGATTTGCATTCTGTAGAGCATTTTGAGCTCAGTCTCCAAGATAATTTTGAATATTTTCTCATAGTTTTCATCGTTATAATAACACCTGATGCCGTGAAGACGTGCAGATAAATCCTTACAAAACTTACAACTGTTTTAATTTTTTACCTTCCAAAATTGGCACATTCAATTGTCTTCTTCGCTTATGGTCTGATGAAGATACAGGCTTTGGAATTGGCTTCTAATTGTTTGGGGAGAGTAACATGGTTACTTTAAATTTGATAACTTCCGTCTAGATATTTGATATAATGTTTAATGGAACCCATTTCGTCTAGCATTGATGGCATCCCAGGATTCTGAGGGTACATTTTTTTCTTCCCCACTGAGGATTCGAATGGTTACCTGCTACTCTTACAGGTAACGGCGTGCATGTGTTTCCTTATTTTGTCACATGCACAGAAGTTAGGGAAATTTGGTTAAAATAATTTATAGTCGTAAAAGAAGGGACGATATTTGAGATCCATACTGTACTCCCAACCATAGCCATCAACATTTACATCACATAGCAACATTTCAAACATGAAGTTTTTCCACATGCAAAATAAAAAATAGGGAAAGACGTGAGCTCGTTCAAATTTGAAGTGGCACAATTGTGAGGCTCTTAAATGTAATGGTTATAATCATATGTCGTTCGCTTTGGTTAATTGTTGTACTCGAAGCGCAGTCTATCTCGCACAGTAGAGCATTATGAAAATGCTGGTGACGCTTTCTCTTACCTTTGACAAGCACAATTCCAACCAACTAATTCAATTTCTTCAGCAAAGATGATGGAATCATTAGTGATAGATATAGCAAGACTAAGGTCCTAGCAGAGCGTAGAGGTATTGATGATTAAAAGTGTACTTTTCTGTCATCGGTAGCAGTTACCAAATTGGAATTGGTATTTGCAGTAAATATCGCTTTGTTATGCTTTGTACTCACTCCTAAATTTTGGTTTTCCCTTTCTGAAAAAGTGGGAAGGGGATTTTGGGCGTTGTCCCAGTGGGCGATGAATGAAGACATATCTAGACAACGGGTAGAAGTGCACTCACACCAGTTCAACGTTTTGACTGGTTGACCACGCAAAGTAACACATTTGCCCTCATGATTCTGGGGGTTGCGAACTGGATGACTCTCATTTCGCATATATGCTGGCTTGTAAATGAAAGAGAATACATTAAAAAGTGTGTTCTAAGTCTTTAACTTTTAGTGTTACACACATATTTAAGTTTTATCCTTAATGTTCTTTTAACATTCGGTACCATTTCAAAAATACAAATCTGTTAAACTGTGCTGAAACTTTATGTTAAAAAATGTTTTATAATTTGAGCAGTACTAGATTGCGATCATAAAAAAGTTTTATTTTGCTGTTTGCAAGTGAAATGATCTGCGCAAAAATTACCTCGATCAGCGATCACATTTTGATATTTTGCTAGCTGAATCACGCAAAATTTTACATGTTGTCCGTGGATAAGTTTGTTGTTACTTTGACATAAGAAACAGAAAGTAGCGAACAAGCTTGTTTTCAGGGCTTCATCATCAGGCTAATAAAACCACAATAAAGCAAGTTAGAATAGACACGATGGTTTAAATTGAGTCACTGAAACAGTGTAACTAATCGATAAGTCTACGTGTTTGGTCTGATTGGTCAAGTGAATTGGCGTGACTGCCATTGTTAGTCGCGTTTATCACAGACCAAGTGAAGGCTAAAGTGTGGACGAGCTTTTTCTGTGCACATAGGTCCGGGTTATGGAGCCGAATTGCGATCGCCTCTGCTGTCGACAGCAGGCGACATCTGACTGCCCGTGTGAAACGTCCAGGGACACAGTAAATCGGTGTGAATGCGTCACGCGAATCGATTTGATGATCGGAGTCAACTAGGTGCGACAACACTGCACTCGTTACATTCTTCCTCACGCCGCTGTAGAACGAAGCTGGACAATGCTCTCGAGCCCTAACGGACAGTCGCCTGGTCGTTTTCCCAATATACCTTGCTCGACACGTGCAAGAGAAATTGTACACACAAAAGGAGGTCTGCGACCGAGGTATCCTGTCTTTAAGTTGTTGGCACACGAGCGGTGTTGAAGTGAAGCTTACGCAGAGAGTAGCGGCAAAATACGTCTTTCTGTTGCTAAGGTAATTCTTTGGGTGGTCCGTTCCGCTATCGCGTCACCCTTAAATGGCAACGATAAGTATACCATCCGCTTCTCCACTGAAACGGGTTTGGGCTTTTGTACTCGTGGTTCCATGTGCCTCTGGATGAATTTCTCAGGGTACCCATTGCGCTCTAGTACGTTTGGTATAAAACTCAGCTCATCTGAAAGCGTATCATCTGTACATATTCTCCTCGCTCTCTCCGTTAGGCAACGGACGAGGTTCCTTTTTTGACTTATCGGAACAAAGCCAGCGAAATGGATGTACTGCCCATTTCAGGTTGCTTTTCTGTGATATATTGCCAATTACGTAAAAGAACGATCTGCCGGATGTAATAATCTTCCGGACGTCAAGTGAAATATAGAATTGCTATTCACTATTTCATCTGGCAAAACACGGACGGAAAGTTTTGCATCGAAAACATTTATTTGCTTTCGTTTTGCTTCTATACTGTTCCAGTAATTCTGAAGAGAACTCGTTTACCGTTATAGAATTCTATATAATTTCAGCACTACTGTAAAGTTTATATTCCCACAATATTTTTCAATACGCCGTGAAAATGATTGGAGAGGAAAAATAAACTAAAACTAACATATATATATATATCAGATAATAATATCATGACCTCAATGACAGTATTTGTGGAAAAGTCTCGTAATATTTGTCTGGAGCCAAAATAAATTTGATCAATGCGTGTTGAACTTTGGAACGGAAAGGCAAGCAGACATTTTCATAAAGTTATAATTAGTGGACAGGTAACCTGACTACTGCATTTGCCTGTTAATGCGGATGCACAGGGTCACACAATGTCTGCTTGTACAAAGCAATATGGATGAGTCGAAGCGTTGTTCTCACAGAACACCGTAAATATCATGTCCAGAACACTATGAATATAAAATGAATGCGGGACTGGCGGATGAAATCCGTATCGATTCTTTCTGCAAAATCATCACAGATGCAAATTTGAGCAATTTGTTTGAAAATGCAGAGAGAGCTGGGAATTTGATGCCTGCGTATTGAAAAATATCCGTGAACCTAACCCTGTAAAGAGACCGTACATCTGTTTTCAAAACACAAGTTCGCATAAACAACATTTGGCTGGAGCACTTTGGAGTAAAATTTCATTAAACTAGTTAACGCGATTAATGAGATTTAAATTGTAAAATGAGGCGAAGGAACCCCGAAATTACCAAGTTATCAAAACGTTTACGTGGAGAGTACGAAACATTTAATGACACTCCTTCAAACTTGGCTGAAACCTGATTTTTTAAGTCTACAGTGACGTTTTATATAGGTTCCTAAAGACAAGTTCCCCCCTCTAACTAACCTTTTTGTTATAATAATACAGGGTCGCAATAATCAGGCACAATTTTAGTATAAGGATGATAATGTAAATCAGCACTAACCAGGTTTGCTTACGCTATCTATACGGCAGAGCCATTTGCTTTCGTTGGATCATGTGACATCCATCATCAACTGATTATGCCGAAGTTGAGTATAAGCTACTCTTTCTTCTTAGCTCCTAACAGGATGTTTGCTTTTGACAAATTCATCTTTATCGTAAGCTTGTCGTCTAGCTTCTTGAAGCCGTCTGTTCATTTCCATGTTCTCGCCTCGCCGTAAATTAAACATTCTCTTATGTAATGTTTTTATAGGGAACAAAAACAGGCCATACAGATTGACCAAGAAGCGTTTGCGTACTTTCCGCATGAGGTGCAACTGTGGCTTAACTCAACATCAATCACTTGATTCCAGGATCACAATAACAATACTCTCCTAAAAAGCCTGTGAAATACAAAATGTGAACAACTGCGGTTCCTCATATATATTGTCCATTTTAACGTGCTATTAAAAGTATAAGACTAAATTCGAGTGTTTAAAGCTGCAGGATTAGTTTAGCAAAACATTTTATATCTGTAACACACAGTAATCTAATGTATTCAAAAAAGTACCTAATGATGTGACTTAGTTAAGCATAAATAAACCAGGGATTTGAGTTTACTATTGAAAAATATGCACGAGCAAACATAGTTCGTTTAATATTAGAATTAGTGTTAATGATAAATCACTTGTTCGTCGCCACAATTATATTAAGGAAAAGTGAGGCGTTTCTAGTCAACAAATATAAATGAACGTCCAGTTGATCATAGCGACACCGTCGTATGTCACTTTTAAATACTGTTTCTAAGGGTTTATAAAATCTTTTAGATGAATCATATCTAGGTAACGATTAAATGAAGATTTGATCTAGTATTTCAAAAGCATATTAACAAACTTTCAATGGAATTCAACCAGGGTCAATTGCGGTAGCCGTCGTGTATGTCAAGTGTTATAAACATCTGCCGACTAGTGAATGATTGCGAGTTATAACTGCAGGGCAAACAGATAAATGGCCTGACACTAAGCATCAAAAATGTCGAATTTAGTGACTGAACTTGGAATGCGTCAAATGTTTCCGAATTCCACCAAATTCAAATTTCAATCAATTTGCCAGTATATTCTTTAACGATCCTTTTGAACTTAAACATCAAATTGTTAAAATCTAGCATTTTTTCAACAAAATAAGGTTTTGGACCAAACGCAACATAATTTTTCAGAAATTTTCCAAAACTCAAAATGATTGAGGGTTTTCCATCACGCATCAATTTCAGAGATTTCCCGTTCAGATTGATCTAAGCACGACAACTGAAATTTTGTTAAAGAAATTGAACAGAAGGCAGGTGATGAAGTGTCAGTCTATCAGTGTTCGAGTGCAAAATATTTTCTCATGTTGAGTGCTTTAGAAAAATGTGCCATTATGCAGCATGTTTTTCTATTGCTGGCTACATTTACAGCAATAAGGTGCAAAAATCGCAGATGATCGTTAAATTAAACAGGTTCTTTAATTTAGCCGATGTAATTAGTGTAACTTCACAATTTAAGAAAGTAAACTACGGCATAACAGGCGCCTCTTTTGTTTTGCTGTATGAATATGTACGCATAAAGGGATGATCAATTATAAACACATGTAAGGTAGTCGATCGATCAAGTTAATTTATTAAGTATTCATAATATTTTTCAGTTACCAAAATCGAAATGAACTAAAACTTTCACCTTGTCCCACATGATTAGTTAGATGTTCACTTAAAATTGGAAAATTATATGTTGTTCTGCAGTAACTCGATTCCGTTGCAGTTGGCGATAGACGTTGTACATCACCGAGTGAGGTGTATGCTGGATTTGTGCTCTCGCATATTTATGCACTAAAGAACACTAGATAATACGTAACGTTATACAAATTATTATATTCAGATCTTAGGTTTTTACCGAGTGCTATGATGATAGAAATAAATTTTAATAACTTGTATAACTATCTACGATAAAATCTTGCATTTCTACTTATGTTTTTTTATGAGTTCGTTGAAAGGAATTCTTATAACGGTGCTTTAACCAATATTGCTTCAACTTGCTTTTCAATCTTATTCCCAAATTCCTTTGACAGAAGTTTAATTTTCGTAACAGGCAGGAATATTCGGCTTCACGTTATTGGTGAGTTAAAATATATGTCATGGTGATTCTTTTCTTCAAACGAATACTGAAGTGATTTACCCTTATTAATAAATGCACTTCATGGAAATGGCATCATTTTCAATGTGCACATTTTACACTATGGGTGTGGTTGCGCTACAGTGCACTGTCTTCGAAAACATATTAGCATTACATCTAGCAGGTTAAGGGGAAGCATGTATCGACAAAGTTAAAATTAAAACTTTATTCCATCTACTCCATCACATCATTATTCGTTGCTTTTACTCTTACTCTTCCATTAGACCATGATCAAGTCATTTGACTGCAGACTTTGATTTAATAATAACACTACGCAAATCTTTGTTGTCCTACTAAGAAGCAACATTGATTGCAACGATAATTTGATAACAAAGTGGATTACTTGCCTTTTTCTTGTAACTTTGGAGAGATTTTCATACTGATTATGCATCACATAATGTTGTGTTTACAGATTTTACTGATGCCTAATGGTGTTAGCTTTATTATCTTTTGAATTTATTGTTTGATATATATTACCTTACAGGTTATATGAATGTAACATTAAAGCGTCTCTTAACCCAGCCTAACTTTTACGCGCCTATTATTAGCGGCATAAGTTTCAGCACGGTAGCTAACATTTTGATTTCCTACATGCTAAATGGAGGCAGATTCTCGGTCACATTATCCATGGTATATCTTGCTGGTTCGGTAGGTGCAACCATTTTAAAACACCCATTTGCAATTGAAAGCCATGATTTTACTACTTCAGGAATTACGTTTATTTGATGACAAAAGCTTTCACTGAATCGCCTATCACACGGATAAATGAACAAGCACAACATGACGTAAGTGAGCAGTTTGGTTATACTTGAGCTCAGGCTGGTTAGACCACGATCGGCTATTCAATGCGTGAAAAACACTAACAATACGGTGGCAATCTACCAGCTAGAAGTTACTCCAGTTTGGAATGTTCGCAAATATTACGGACGCAAAGTAATTCAATAATCATCGCTAATTCCAATTAGTAAAAACGGTGACAATATTTGGAATCTAGTGAACTACGCTTCATCAGTGCTAGTTAGTGGGTCCAGCAAACGGATCCGTTGGACACAGCTGGCTAGACCGGCAATTATGTTATATCGCACATTTTGTGATTCACCAGACTGCAGAAAAGGATTGCTGAAAAGGAAAGAACCATGCAGGTACGTTTTTGCGGCATGGTCAGACCGAGACAAATCCCATATCGGCTACAGAGGCTGAGGAGCAAAATGGTGAATATTCGTCTAGACATCGATCCTGCTGACTGTGAGTCACAAATGTGCTTTCATCGAGCTAAAGCTACGTACCGATGAAGTGCACCAATCTTGCTCCAAGTTTTACCTTTGGGCAATATAATGAGGCTGAAATCAAAAGGGTTTCTTCGAGGGGCAAACAAGTTTTGCCGTTTTACTTAATTGCTTTGAGCCGCGCGTGTGGCGCACACTTGCGCACGTGTGTATCTGCGTGCATAGCCAAAAATATTCAACTGGTAGGACCTCTGACGTACATAGGTGTGCGCGCCCTAAGGGTGTACGTGGGACGATTCAGTTGCTACGGGATACAGCGTCGGCGACCGATACGTCATGTGCACCTGTGTTCTTGGTCCAAAGAAGCAAATCCCAGTAAGTGAAAAAAGCGTGGACTTTCGTGCGACGATTGTGGGTGGGAAAACGAACATACGCCAAATAATTTTGCTGTAATATTTTGTAACCGCAGTTTGCGTAAACGCAGTCGTGGTAAGAATATCGTTCACGCTTCACTTGATAGAGGAGAAAAACGTAATACTATCCGCAAATGAGGAAGTAAACGATTTGAAGCAGGTTTCTTTCACTATGAATGTGCTTGTGAGTACTTGCCGCAACTGGATAAGGGTGAAGAAATCCACGGTACGGATAAGGTAGTATGGGGGAGTCCATTGCTGTGTAATGAGACAAAACACGTCGACATTCTGACAGAGTGGTTTTGGCGGAGCCTAGCGTTACCCTTAAACTCCTTTGTCTACGTTTGAAGGCGGTGTTGAAAATTGTAGTAATAAGCAGGGCAGTCTCAAGGCAATTGGTTGCTTTACCGTTAACGACGGACAAGCTAAAAACCATTACAAATCCATGAAGCCGCTGGAGAACAAAATCCACGCATACCTTTTGTCTTGCAGCTCATAACTTACGAGGTATAATGACGGCACTCGTTTTAATTAGAGAATCAACTTCATTCATTTTTGTTTGCATTATGGGTCGCACAAGAAGTGGCAGTCTTGGGCAGTTTACGGCAGCGAAAAACGAGTGACCACATGTTTCTCCTATGGAATTCGTGACAATACAGCGGCTTGACAAAATGTATGATTTTGTAAGACTGTTCCAAAAAGCAAAAGCGCGTCGTGTGACCGACACAAGTGCTTGCTTCCAACGAAACATTGTTCGTAAAACTTTGCTTTTTTATTTGCAATAAATTGCCCTGTTGCACGTAGTTAGAGCATGTTTCACTGGAGAAACATTGCTGCCATTAGGGACTTCTGCGTCTTGCGTCGTATTGGCCAACAGCCACGTCGATGACAGATGGTGCATAATAAAGACGCAAGTAATACAAGCAATGAGATGGATTTCACGAATTATCTTTGGGGACCGCGCAATCCTTCATAATATACTTCAAACAATATTCCTCTTTTGACTCCGCGATGTCGAAAGCACTAATTTTTTGACACAGTTGCATTGCAAACACAAAATGTATCATGCCTAGAAATTAGCATTCATTCATTCAATGTTCATTTGGCCAATCTGTAAAACATTGCACTGGCTGTAAACTATCTGTCTAGAAATGAGTGTTATTCTTACATGGTTATGTATTCGGTCGGAGTGCAATATGTATGCTAATAGAAATAGCCAGTTCTTCTCGCTTTAAAACATTAATGATTTTTGTGGAAGTAGTGCATGTCGTAGCGTCGCATTCTTGTTTACTTGCCGCGTTCTCCAAAAAGCATGCGATATCTTGAAAATAGATGCACTCTTAGCACTTTTGTGTAGCCAACGATTTGGGTAGACCGGGTCGCAATTCGGATTTTGGAGAGATATGGGATAAGGACATTAATGTGGGCATAATACTTGTGAAGGACGAAATATGCAGATTTGACCGACAGACGTAGAGGATGCAACCATTGCCGGATTACTTATACAACGCAGCCGTCTAGAAGCTGCATACCTCGTTCAAGTATCATAAGTGCGGAAACCCTGAGTAAGTAGAGGAAGCACAACTCCTGTTTAAGATTTCTAGGAAATTGTTGCCGCATGGCTATTAGTCATTTGCCGATTGTATTCACACAAACCACAGGGATTCGAAAAGAATATGCTTTGTAGCGGAAAAAGCCTATTTGTTTTGCCGAATCAAACTTACTAATTAAGTAATTATGTCTACAATCTGATGAATGGTTCGTCATGCGCATCTTGGCCGGTCCTTTAAATTCGGCTGTCGCTATACACGTTAGATGATTATTTTACACTGTCGACCGCGGATTCTCCATTATATTTTGTTAAGTTGAGGCGAAAATTTTTCTAACAAGTCTCGGTCTTAATGTAATCCTACTCCATCAGCCAATTGAAAACATTACAAGTTACGGCCTTAAGCATTTGCTCCATTGAATACTGTCATAAAGACAGAAACACTTTCAAAAAATTTGAAAAGAAATGGCTTGGGCAAAAGTAAATGTAATAGGCTGTTTGGCAATCTGGCGGCATTTATTTTTTTATCGACAAAGTGCAAGTCTCACAATCTTCTTGGTAACATTACTGATCCCATTAACCTTTTGCAGCGGAATGAGTGTGTTCTTACAGGAATGCTTTTGTTACAAGAAATTCGGTTACATACTGATGTGAACAATACGGTCATTCATCTGGATGAATATTTTTCCAACAGTTCTGATTGCACTTTAAAGCCCCATCTTTGTAGTGGGATCGTAAGGGCACGTTACCAATCTAATTAGAAGTCAGCCATCGTAATATTCGCACAACTAATTCTCTAGAACTCTATTCAGTTGAATGCAAACCAAAGTTCTCCAGTGGTATAAAAAATCGCTGTTAACTTATGGATTGCATATGATTCATACGCGTCAGTTAAATCTTTTTGCTGATCAGATTTGTTTAATGTTACTGCTTACATTTGATTGTTCTATTTGTGTTTTTTCTGGCCACTTCCTTAGAAAAGGTACAACATTCCTAAAGTAACTTGACTTAGTAGACCTAGTGAATTTCGACAAGACTTGGTACCAATTTGAACGTTGTCTACACAAAATAACGACAGTAGTTTCCATACGATAATCGGGCTCCTTTGTGCAGCTCATTCCATCGTATTTTAAAGCTGTGCAGTCATGTATATCAAAGGTATATTATTCACGAGCGTTAGACACCCTTACAAGATTGTCTAACGGAAAACTTGCTACATCGAATACATCAGGATGCTCCAGGCGATATTTACTTCAAGTAATATTTCGAACATCAAAGAACTGTTGCTTCAATTTGACCACCTTCCCGAATACAACGAATATGGCACTGATATGTGTTACCTTGTCAAAGCGGTTTACGTAAGGATGGATTGAATTTCATAACCACTACTAAAGCGACTTTGAAGGAAGTAAGATTTGACTTACAAGTGTAAGAATGATACTCATGTTAAATGTATGATCATACCATTACACTCCGAGATAAATATGACAAAGCTGTTCTTGGCAATTTTGTCACGTTATTTGGAGAATTTAAATACAGCTCCGTGACAAGAGCTTTTGAAGTTAGAGCGAAGAAGGGAATATGGCCAAATGAATTGTGCGTTTAGTTTCGAGTAATTAAGCTCGCTTTCCTTGCCTAGCTTTAAGAGTAAAAGTCCAGCTGCGCCCTTCAATCAAACCAACTTTCTAAAGGACACAAAATATTAAAGGCGAACAAAGCTTGTCTTCCGAATTATCTCTTTTCGTTAGCTTTGAAAGAGTTTGCTGATTCTCCCACACTGCCAGTAACATATCTTTAACAAATGCATCTCTACGGTTGTGATCCCGGACATTTGTAAGACGGTTGTTCTGACTCCTGTACCAAAATATTTACAGGTATTATCGCCTACGTGTATGTACATTTATGCTTTTAAACGTTTTTGAAATTCAGTTAATTTCGCAGAAATACACAGCCGCTTCTGAGGACGTATCTAATGACTTGCGAATAGACCCAAGGGCTCCACATTAGATGAAATGGCAAATATTATTCTATCCACAGCCAGTGTGTTGGCTCAAAAATGTAAATCATTACGTCTTCTCTTCCAGGATTTTACGGATGCCTTTGGAAGCCTGGATTGATCAATGTTGCTAAACATGCTATCCGGAAATCGAGTTCCCATGTATGTGTGTAATCCGTTAAGTGACTACTTCATATGTCGTGCTCTTTTCTTCACGTTGAGCGGTAAATAATCCTATGTCCTCTGTGTCGACTGTGGTATTTTTTCTCGGAGCTTTCCTATCGCATGTTCTATTTACCTCGTAAGTTAATCGTCTCCATAAGAAAACTAGGTATATGAGATATAAAGCTGGTGACGATGTTGTGCTGAGATGCACTGTCCCAGCTATTACGGATTCCTCATCACTTCAGCTTGGGTTGGATGTTTCCTTACGCATAATGCTTCTAAATCTGGCTGTGTTAAATATGTTTTCAACAAGGCCATTCTTTGCAGTTTATCACATATTTCTAGCCACCCTTACTGCGAATGAAAATCCCATACCCAGCGCTTCCACCGTCAATTATGTCAAAGCTTTTGTTTCCCATAACCATTCTTGGTACACTCATGACTCTAAAACGTATTATAAAGTCAGATTACTTTCCTTTTATGCCATCACACTTAGGGATTCCTCAGTACCTTTCCTTTTATAAATCAGGGTTGTGACCTCTTGTATTATTTCACATTGGTTTTACTATTCTCTTGTCATTTTCCGTGGACTGCTCCAGGAAGACTACATATGCGTGCTGCATTCAATAAAGCACCGTACTTAATGCTCCGCCTTGTCTACAGATGCTTTCGTTGATCTGATCACGTTTAGTTAACTTGAGGCTTGAAATAATTTTTACAATATTCTATTACCTGATCGATTTCCTCTACTGCACGGCGTTCTTTACAAAACGTACTATTTCTCTTATACTCATGGAAAATTGAGGATTTTAGTCACCTGAAAGTATTCGTATCGTCATAGCATGTCACCTTATCACACTCATTTGCTTGTTGACCCAGCGAATTCTACCAACATACTGCAGAAGAGGTTTTCGGATTAACAGTTGGCAATATTTCCCGTTTTTCTCCCCAAACGCGTATATTGAAATTATAATTCAGGTGTCCGCAGTAAAGTGGAAAATCTGCTAAGGAACCCGTTGATGTTCATAAAGCTTATTTGGACCTAACTTGACTATGATGGAAACCGGTCCTTATTTCCTAGCTATTTGAAAGTCACTGATCTAGTAGCACGTGAAAGTTGATATTTCGCTCCATCATATTTCTACGTAATTATCTGAATCGGGAATGGCGGCACATATCGCCTGCGTGTTTCTGTCATCCGTCTGTATATCTCAGGCCCGGTTCTCCATGGCCAGATGTAAAAATCGTCCAGTCCACCACTTGGTGTAAATCAGGCAAACCCTCTACCCAACTCCTATTTTAACTAGGTGTTTGTGCTAATACTGTTCAGCCGACTAGGAAGGATCTCGTTTTATTTCTGCCCACTTGGTCTTTGAAGATCCAATGTACGCCCGGACAGGGAAGCCGTGGGAATCCTCGACTTGACGCAAAATACGTCAGGCGAGCGAATACACGAAGCGAATTTCCTGTGTTTTTGCGCGAACGTAAGAGCTTACTAAGGACGTTAATTGCAATCTACTTAAAGTTCGCATTCTTTAATAGCACACATTTCACAATGTGCTTATTATCAGCAATGGCATGTCCATCCTTGTCAACCTAGTGATGTAGCTCACGAGTAAGCGGTTAGCTTTGTGCTGCACTCCGGGGGAGTTTAGATGAGCGATCCTAAATGCCTGAACTATGTTGTTCCCGAACTCACAAGACGTGATCGTGCTTAATGACAATGCGTTGCTTGCTGTAGGCAATGAGATAACAGATCCGCGTTGAATGCATTTCGTTACTTCATATTCAGACGGAAGCATATGGACGGTATGTGAAAGAGGCTGCAGTTATATTACCGTTGAAGGTTCCGTATCAAAAACTAATAACAAATACCCGGATAACATGTTTGTTGACTAATTTGATGCTATTATTTACCACAAACAACACATTTGAGCCGTGTCGCACATGTGCTATCTTTCTTTGCTGTGATCCTCTTAATTGCCCCATCGTAGGCGCTTTCAGCACATTCACGTCTGTGTTCCAGCGGATAACCATTTCAACGAATCCTACTATACTGTTTACCCTGAGCCGATCGTGTGGCGCTCACACGCTTATGGTGATCTCAGTCAGGACATACACTTTCCTAAATCCTGGGATTTCGAAAGCAGTCACTTTGACTCTGATCATATGTAATGTCGAATCTAAATATACGTGGTCATCTATACTCTTCATACTTCTGGTGGGGTAGGAGCAAGCTAAAGCCAATCCCTGTTCGAACGCAGACATTAAGTTGGGTGCACATCACATCAATCAATGCATCTGTGTCGATAACCTTGAAGATGGTCGAAATTTTTCCATCTGGTTATACGTTCCTTCATTTTAGCAACCTTTATCTTAATTTCATCGCATAATTTCTCTACGCTAGATAGCAATTAAGAAACGTCTACATTTGTTGGGACTGAGAGATGACGTTTAGTGTCATCTGCTCGCAAAGAACACTTGTTGCTTAAGTGTAGACAGGTCAGCGATTAGGTCCGTTTTTTTAATATTCATCTCTTAAGCAAAAGCTGCAGCTTCGACACCACGTTACCACAAGAAAGTTGAGGGAATTAAGCTTCAGGGATAAAACTTGTTTTGAATCGGCATGTTTGAATGAAGAATTCTAAGCACTGAGGGGGTTGTTGATAACCATAAGAGCAAAACCAATTTCCGTTTTTACAATGTTGCTAAATTTAGTCGTGGTAACTTACATTGGCAAAGTTTTCCGTCATTACAAGTTGGTGACAATGATAGGATGGAGATTGATGTTGTTCCCGGAATTTCCTTAACAGAATACTGGATACACTAAGCCTCATGTGCAGTTAAGTTGGCAAAATTAACCTGTGTGAATAGGCACTATTCCAAATGTGAAGATCACCATGTGTTAGCTGTATTTCTCACTTCATGCACGCAATTAGATCTGGAGGTTAATTAATTAACTGGCAGCTTTCATAAGGAAAACAGTTCAGCCCCTATTCACGGATGATTGACATGAGATTCCGTAGACAGAAATTACAGTAAAACGCCGTACACGTTAAACGGATTTTTGTAAAAGCACAAAAGTCTGTTGTGTTTGAGTCTAGGTAGTACATCATCACTGTTCTTAACGGAATGTCTCATCCTCTCTACGCGCGTCCTTCTCATGGTAAATAGCTGGTCAGGAACACCAAAATTTGTGTCTACTGAACTGTGTTAACTTTGCGTTAGCTGCACAACCCTAAATCTTGTCAGCGGTAATTATGCGTGTGTCACGTGGTTCCGCAATCTGAAAAACAAATTCATAACGACCTGTTAGTATGTTGTACGCTACTATTGTGGTTGACGTCATTGCGGTTCTTGAGATCAGTCAAGCTGGATCACCACGCATGCTGCAGACACAGACTAAGCGTGTTTGAAGTGTGGCAGGCTATTCGCTTATTGAACCCATGTGTTTAACAAGCGGGACATGCACTTGTACCACAGTTCTGCTGAAGCACTTGTCAAGTGATGAAAACTGCTGGTGGCCAAATGTACATCTGAATAAACGCAATCAAAGGCCATTATCATCAGCCGTTAAACGCAAGAGTAATAGTGTACCGTGGACAAATATGAGAAGGTGGGCAGACGCAACACGAACGGTAAATCAAGGCATAACGTGATGACTGAATTCGGCTACACAGCTGATGACATGTGAACAGTTGACGACGTGTTCTAATTGGGCTTAAGCCTGCAAAATGTGGCGGTAATGCATCAGCGCTAATAGTAGCTAAGATTTAGGTTAGATAACGGAGATATCTTGAACCCGAGAACAACGGAATTTTTGTGCATCCTAAGATAAATTCCTTAATCTATCTTCTCCTGCGCCAAGACACAACTAGGGCAATGCATTTGCTGGCAGCTGTTTTAATCCGTGTTGCAGTAACTAGATAAATATAAATAAATAAATGGTGTATTTCTCGGTGGTGCGGGGCACAGACAAAATATGCGATCTGTTCAATGTGTACAACAGGATCGCGAAAACTAAGTATTTGTTCATGATTTGTAAGGTGGATCCAAAACTTATAGTAAAGTAATTGGCAGGTTTGCTGTATTAAGTATTTTGAAAATCTGAGAACAATAACAAATAACGATTGAAGCAAATGCCTGGAAAGTAATACGGCTATGCATGGTACCTTCCCTAGGGGACCTGCTATCATGCACAGTATTCATGCGAAGGTTTCGAATAACCATCCATGCTCTCTCTGTCGATGTGCCGGGGGGGGGGGCAAGCTAGCAGAATTCCATCAACCGTTTCACCTTATTTGTGCTTTTTAAGTCTGTTTTATGCATATCTAATTTATGACTAAGCTTCAGACACAACAATTATGAGCATACCTCATTTTGTCACCTTTTATGTTATTCAGTCAATAACAATGTGTATTACCTGGTTATAGTATTTTATTGTTTAGTAAGTTTAATCACAGTATTCAGGAGACCAGCCCAGTCGTGTACAATAAAAATTTAAGAAAAGTGTTAAAATTGAAGCCATTAGGTAAAATATCATTACTGTCAAAAATGAACAGAAAACATGGTACACAACAATACAAAATCGATCCGACAGATCGTATTCGTAATTGTGTGGTGGTACAGCCAAAGATAGATACTCACATGAGTAGTCCATAGGCGAAAATATCAAAAAAACTAAATTTCTGAGTTATTAATAATAGCAAAATAATAAGGAATCATACGTGGCCAATCACTTAAATCCGATATGTATTGTTGAATTTATAACACCGGATAGGAAGGGGAACTGAACATGATCCTCAAAGAGAAGTATATCATTAGTGTGTACTGATGTACTTTAGTACGAAAACGTTATTCGCGATCAGCATTAATTTACTTAAGTATTCCTCGGTGTCAACTCCCTTAATCTAAAGGACCGAAAAATGGTTGCCTGGTGAGTGCTTTTTTGCCTCTCTCCGACCCAGTGGCTCACATACTGGGAGGACTTTGATGATACAGAAAACGTTTTTCTTAGGCACCATATATATATATATCGTAAAAGCTAATTTCTTTAATGAAATGTCCTCAAACATAAGTTGCCATCGAGCACCAACTTTAATTTGCGCAATGACTGTTGAATACTGCCTCTTGAATACGTTAGATTCTAACAATGTGATACCAACTCTCCTAGTCGGATGAACGAACGAAACTCAGAATTATTTTCTCGCACAGCACGGTAACTGACAAATCTCGAAGTCTGTGGGTTCTCGGAACTTAGCCGCGAAAGATTAATTCACGTGAATCGAACGGGTTCCTAGACCGAACGCAAAGTTTCTACGCACGATTTCCCAACACAAGACTGAATCAAGAATAAGACAGGCCTTTTGCCACAGACGCTTTTACTGGCCAAAGCTAAGGCGATTCTAGCGTTGTACAGCCTCATTTTATATCACGAAACGGTGATGAGGGGGTTTTTCTTGGAAGGGTTTGCTTACGCAAACCCTGGAAACAAGAAAAATGGTTTTATGTAAATGTGCCAAGTCCGTAAACTGATCAGAAATGTTGGAAGTTTGGCGAGAGTTGTCCGGAAAATAAGTGTTGCCTAGATACAACAATGCGTGTTTGGTTGGAAACAAGACTGTTTTCTGAGTGCAAAGGTTAAACGAAGGTGAATGTTTCACGATTTGGAAGGCTGATTGAACATGTGCGTTTTGTCTGATCCGAGTACATGTGCACTTATATTAAACGAGTTTTCAGCCTTCCGTAATTTAAGCCTGTAATAATTATATGGACGTTGGGTCCCCATAACAATCCAAAACTGTACGTTTAGCAAAAGCATTTGTTGACTGTTCGTAGTATGTCCCAAATGTTTCACTACTACGGCTTTGGGCACCAGAACAGTCACTTAATGGTAATCTATATGGTTTCCGGCTGACAGAGTTTACTTTTATGTTAAACATTTAAATTATAGATAAATCTGTCAGTGTTGTTGGTGCAGCGTAAATGAATACGAGATTTCCTTTCGAATATCTTTTGATAATTCACGTGGTTAATATGCTTCGCATTCGGGCAGATGGATGATTAACTATTCGCAATACTTAACCCAGATATACAAATATCAACTTCATGTTAATTGTGAAACCGGTGTCCCATCCAAAATAGCTAAATATTAAGCAACTAAAATTAAAGATGTCAATGAATAGCTACAACCATCTGAAATGAATTAAATTCCAATTAGTTCATTTCTGTCCATCAGACTGAAGATATATGTGACTTATATCATACAATGGAATATACGTTACAGTAACGCAATTAGCTGTATTAAAAATACAGCATGTGCATTAGTTTATAGGAAAATATAATTCAGTTATTTAGTGCGTCCAATATGAGACAAATACAAACAGTTCGCCAATAGACGGATATCATCGTCCCCTTGGTATTGCGAAAAATGTTGTTTCAGCAATTGTTTAGGCAGTTAAGTAATACGGCAAGAACTGAGAAACAGGCTTGTTGGAAATACGGTAAGAGGACACCTACTTAAAGATTAGGTTGCATTGGTAATTTCATTTCCCATCTAACAAAATCCAGAGCCCGAAACAGAACATAATAATTAGTGTTATCAGATATTGCATCCCATCATTTCACAAGTATACTTAACAGCCTAAATCTTAGCAAAAGTTGGTTTAGGTTGAATCTTTCCATTTGTGATAAAACATGTGCACGCAATTGCCAAAAGTATAAGATGAATCCTAATGCCGCCCAATGAATTCTGATAGTATTATTGACCTAATATTCATGGATATAAAATGGAATAAAACGCTGCTATTTGTAATAATTAAACAACCAGGTTTGTAAAATAATTAAACGATTTTTCTCTATCATTGAAAACGAAATCAACATAATTTATTAATGCTATACATTTCGCTAGATGTTCTTTCAAATTTTTTAACATCCAGTTTTGTGGCTATGTACCTAATTACATGTGTTAACATTCTAAAGGCAAATATTTCTAGCAAGAGAAGGTATGACAAGTTTCGGAGTAGAATTTAGCTACGACTTATGCCTACTATGTTCAAAAGTATTCCTGACCATTCAGCAGGGTGTATGCAATTAATGCCTCCATTATTTGATCATCAGGAGTAGACTAAGTCCTTTAAAACGTGTACAGACGGGATACACATAAAATTACGTGTACCTCTTAATACATACTATACATAGAAATCTTATAAGTAGCAGTGAGCTCAAGGAGGTTTTAACTAAAAGCCGAATTTAATCTTTAGATATTAGAAAACATCACCAAATTAGTGATACATACATAAAGCATTCATGCAAAATCGGATGTTTAAAAGTAGAATAATATTCAAAATTCCCGCTTATTTCGCCATGCGGGCAAAAAAGAGAAAACGGTACATTGTGTTTGCTTTTCTGTATATTGACATTCCGATAATTTGGTTACGCTAACCCCTTTTAAATAAGTTCCTATGTTTTGCCCATGCATGCGGTGTGAATTGAATTGCTTAACTACTCGCGGGTGGCTTTTTTTAACAATTGTGTTACATTCTCACAAGTGAACGTCGAGCTGTGACTAATGTGGTGAATGTCGTCGAAAAATAACATCAAGGTTTTAATATCGCGTTTTCAAATTACTTAATTATTTCCAATGCCTTCATTAATCCTCAGCTGTAAGGGAATACAAGTTCAATAGAAACTATACTTTTTGTATATCAAACATTTAAACGCTGCATATCGCTTTACACTACGTCAAATTTTATGCAAATAAATGAAGAAAAACTTTCACCCTAAAAAGATACTGGATAATAAAGCGTGATGCACTGTAAGTTAAAACCAATCGGGTTAGGAGATATATGCTTTACTTCCATAGGTGCATGTTTGTTTTATTAAAAGCGTTGCTCAAATTGCAAATTTGCCCCGAGGGATAAATTAACTGAATCCTAAAATATCCTATGGTCCGTGACTAAAACTTTTCAATCATGCTTAAGATATCAGCATTCATAAATTGCACGCATCAAAAATATTGCGTTTATTAAGTTAGCATAGTTCTCTACGAAGTGGTAAGATCTAGAAGGCCAAACTCACATACTAATATCAAATATCCATCGCATGTTTAAATTAGTTACGGCGTCATTTTTTCTTAGCTGTCGTTTTATCTCGCAACGGTGCATTCATGCAACTGATGGTTATCAACGAATCAACCGTCAAAGTACGCAACATCCGGAGCATCTATAACACACCAACTATGAAAATTGTATTTCTTGCCGGACACTGAAGTGGACAACCCATAATATATTTTTAACAAGGGGTTCTACGAAAACGCAATTAGTTATTGTGGTTAATTTATGGGCCATATAATAATAACATTAAAAGCGGCGCGAAATTTTCTCACATATAATTCGTGTTTTACTGTGAAATTTATTCTTGTATTCAAAGAACCATATCAGTTTTTACTTTTGAATTATCCATTAAGCTTCAAGTTGCATCCGCCGTTGCTTTTGGATTATTAGCAAACGTTAGTAACTTAACAAATTCCAATTATGAGAAAATATTCAGACCTATCCGGCATATCTTAAGAGTATTATAATTTGCACCTCTACAAAAAACGTGTGAATAAAACAAGAGAAATTTGCATTCATTGTATCTTTTATATTTGAATCGAATTAGTCAGATATTTGTGGGTTTATTAAAAGGCAACTAATTCATGTTCATATAATTTCAGTAGACCGTAATTTACGACATTTCCGCCAGGTGACTACTGATGTTAAATCGGGTTTCTACGTGCAAAATTTGTATTTACCTGATTACTATCACAATGAGGAAGCCATATAGCTTGGGTTATTTGGCTTCACATCGCAATTTCTCAACTACAATTATATTGAATTTTTTCATTATTTTTAATATGAACATCTGCTTAATATTTCTTAAGTATGCCGTGTGATATAGAGGATATTCAGAAATCATTTCTCTCTTCTATTTTGCTGTTATGCAGTAGGGTACAAATACAGCTCCTTATTTATTTAACCAACCAAGGTCACAAGATAAATAATTAAAAAGCTGCGCGCAGTATGCATTTACTTATGAACCTTATTCACTGTTATATTCACCGTCTCCGCAGCTTAAATTATTAATTAAAGACGTTAGATTTGTTTTCACAAAAATATTGGATTAAGTTTGAAATGTTCCTAAAAGTTCCACTGCGTCTTCAGTAAATTTATTCTGGAGAAAATGAAGTCAAATGCAAAAACGTGAACCTAATCTGTATGGAATATTTTGGCCCAGACCGAAATATCATACGCAGTGAACTGCACATCAGTGGGTTTAACTTGATCTATGTTTGTCCTCTTCAACTGCGCATTTTATCGTACCAAAATATGTAATATTAATGTTTTGTGTCCCGCAATTCTAAATTATTCTCGCCTGTTGTCAAAAAATAAACTTGATAATTCTTGTCTAATGCTGTTAAAATGAATAAGATCCTGCCCTTGAGTCAGCTTTTCTCCTAGAACATTAATATCACTAAAATTTATGGCATCCAGATCAATTTGTTTTATGTGCAAAGAACTTTAATTAGACTAGGAATAAACTGAGCAACTTAACTGGATAGCTGACATAGATATTTATGAATATTATTATTAACATTTATGTGAAGTGTGTATTTTTTGAATATGCAAAAGTCTGGGCGTTGTTTCCTTGGTTTTCTAATTGACGGGTTTCTCAGAAATCAATGACATTTTACAAGCACGGCGATAATCCAGCGGCAGAGTCAGATTTAATTAAACAATTCATTTAGTACAAATTTAAGGAATTAATAAAAATGGTATTTGAATAAGTTGTACGAATACCTTATACATATGTTTCATATGTTTCATACGCGAACTTCTCCGCTATTCCGCATAAGTCTATGGTGAGTCCACCACAACGCTTTTCCCTTTATCATGCAATTGATTTTCACAATAATTTTTCATCCTACGGGACTTGTTAAGCAACGCTTTTTTACCCGTAATAAACCATTGTTCCATTGTTCCATTGTACATCGTAATAATTTTACTGAGATCCGCGTGGTCTATACGTTAAAATTTCACAGGTGTTAGTAAAGATTTAATAGTAGCAAACTTATAATTTATGCTTCGGCCACTGTTCTGGCACAAGTAAAAATACAGCAAACTAGTTTTTGATAGTGTGTAAAAGCATATTTTTGATCCAAGCATTCATATTGTAATAATAGTACCCAGAAAGATTAGGTGTTAAATTTAATGGAAAAGTGAACATGAAATGGTGAAGTTATTGAAAACAACACATTGGCTAATATTGTATTGTCAAGCATAAATCCTCCCATGCTATACCCTTCTTCTGTTGTATCATTTGAAGCACAATGGAAGGCATAGGGATTCTGTTGGTTTTCCACCTCTCGAAGTCGTACCGAATCAACGCTGCATTGGTTTTGGATTTACCATTTACATTCCTCGAAGCAGATTGCAGTGCTCTTACTTTTTAACTCAGAGTAATAAGCGTTATCAACTGGATCTACCACTGCAGGATTGTCTTGCACATATCATCGTTGCATCCCATTTTGCAACTTCAACGAGCTTTTCACAGAATTCCGGGCGCGCACCAACCCTATTTTCGGGTGCTTTCTGCCAGTTACACCTACTTTCGATAGAGTTGTTTTAGCGCTACACTGTGATTCTTTTGCCACAAATATCGGACTCCGCGTTTGATCACTGCAGCACATGAAAAGCCATCAAGCCAACACTCGCCAAGCTAATGTAAATATCTACCATACTCATCTGAACTCATTTTTCACCCTCCCGATTAATTAGCAGTTGGCCATTTTCCACACCAGATAGGTCTCGTCGACCTAATGTGGCTTTGTCTGCAAATGCAGGTACCCTCGTAGTAACACTCAGATATACTGCGTCTCAGTCAACTCGCTTGGATGTTTTCGCAACGCAACAGTAAAGAAACCCATGTTTACCCGGTCCAACTGACCGCAGAAAAAGGTACTTCGCGATTCCAAACCATGCACCGAAATTATTTGAATTGCAGTATGAAACATCATCTAATGTTAGCATATTTAAGTGTTGCAAAATTAAAATACGACTTTATCTACCAGACGCTGTTTGGTTCTGTAGAGAAGATGCTGAACGCACTTGTAAGATGCCTCAACTTACTGGCAAATAAATATGACAGATTGACAGCAATTGACAGCATAAAAAGACAAAAATGGCGATAGTATCAGAACTCATTTCAGCTTACTCAAAAGTATTTTCAAACGAGGATCGTAATAGCCAAAACCAGTGTATCCTAAAACGTAGAGCCAGTAACTACAATTTCGCGAACTAGAACGCAGTCCAGCATCCACGGTCTGTCAACCCTGACGACCCCAAATTCGCAGCGATTTCCCCCGGGTGAGGTGCTGCTATGAAACGGTACTCTATTTCATTCATCTTAATGCAACATTACAATAAATCTGACAAACAACGCATCCTGCATCAATGCACGCAGACCATGGGCAATGTTAGTGGGAGTATCTGCAAGTACTTTAAACTGTGTTAGAAATGAACGTGATTGTAATGCGCCTCTGAGACTACCGCTTCCACGCCGCCCATAAAAGGAAGCATTTTCTCATCAAAATTATGAACCATAGAAAGACGCATAGATTGATAGTATACTCCTTAGTTAAAAGCAAATTATATCCCACAGGAAATACTTGAGAACCTGAAACACTAAACTGCAGGAATCCATAACAAACAGCCCGGTTTGTTCCTCATAGAACTCTATTCTAACTATTTTTACTGTGATAATAGCTGGCTAGTTAAGCTAGCATTTCGGTTTGGTCATAAAGCTGAGATTGCCCTCATGTCAGCTCAACGTCGTGCGACTTTCGAGTATACGCTGATATCCCTTTGAGTGAGCGCCGGCAAAGGCAAAATAAGTTAGGACAATACGGCAAGCAAACCGACATAAATGCAATATTTTGCTACGCTGTAATAAACATCCAGTCATCGGAATATTCACAGGCACAAGCCCACGAATTTTAAGAGTCACGGTACATACGCGAAGCCAACAATCTCCACGACTTGATTGTAAACCCAACATCTATTCTGCTTATATTACCTAAATAACGGAAGTAGTCCACTGGTGCTGAACAACTTACCCACATGCAAAAATGCTCTGAAAGCGTGCTCACAATTTGGGCCAAGTTGCTTACCGCGATCACTATGAAGGCTTTCGAGACCAGGCCACTTATATTTGAGCAAACGCAAAACCAGGAAGAAGTAGTCGTGAGCCCAGGCTGTCTGCTTTTTGAACAGGAGCGCCGTAAAACTCTTCTGCTGTTGAAGGAGGAGGAAACATAAAATGCCTTCCAACTGACCTCTGAAGGATAAACAGGTGGGTGATTTCTGCAAGAGACCGAAACCGCCCAGGAGGTAGGGAAGTAATACATCGAAACAGCTAGTTTCAGCTAGACTTACAACGGTCGGCGTAAATTAATGGAAATGTTATTGTGCTTCGGTACGTTCCTGGTATCCCTTATCTACATTTGGTTCTAAACACATGCGCAAGTGCTTCGCAGCTAATTTGCTGAGCTTCGATTTCCTCAGGCCACAGTTTGTCGCGGCCTCACCATGGTAACCTAGATTGATTACCGGCGCCGAGATTGCACGACTAGGTATGCCAATTTTGCCCAGTGAACGGCCCAAAAATGGAGGCGGTGTATTGCATTTCTAGCCTTCCGACCTCTTCATCGACCGCGTAATATACCTTGGGTTTCAAACATGAGACAAATATGGTGATATATTTACCTAGGACTGAGCAACATACGCTTGCTGGCTATTGTATACCACTCACAAATGCCCACTTTCAAAACAGATGATTCCACAGCTTCTGATACAAGAAACATACTGGAACGATGTTACAACCAGACATATTTGTTACGGAAATTCAAAACTACAAGCCAAGAATTCCCCACAAAGCTTAGTAAACAGGTTCAGGCAGAACAGCAAGAGCTGATCTACCTTTATCCGCTGTACAAAGAGATCGTTTCTCCAATAGGTTGCAGTACAGTTAACGGCCATCTTGAATCACTTTATTTCAAAAGAGGAACATTTGCTCGACAAAATACCATTGGCCTTTTAATAATTAGTTGCGCAGGATAAAGTAAGGAAAATACCAAGTAATTTTTCAATCTAAGCAACTATGATCACCTCGCCTATCTCAATGGTGCAACCAGCTGGTCCACTGATGTGGCCTGCTTGAATTCGTCAACCTATTTAACATGCTCTCGTCAAGCACAACTAGAACCATAGTCTACGGACCTAAAGAGCTGAAGTCATTCCTAAGGTATGGGACACGAACTTGCATGGTGTTTTGGGGCATGGCATGGCTTGCCCAAATAGACTCACTAAACATGGGATGTATATGCAACCCAGAGTATCCATTGCGCCAAAATAGTACGCGAGGGGACAGGAAAGATCCAACAGTACTATATGAGAACATTTTGCTCAAACCCAAACACATTGTACAGACAAGTAAACGAATATCAACGGGATATGCGCAGAATTCCTTCTCTGCACATATCATTCGGTTTAGACAAGACAGCAGAAGAGGCTTCAACCTTTGTGTTCAACGTTTTCGTAGTCCGCCAAAATTTGTGAGATTATCTAAATCCTACCTAGTAAAACATGAGTCCACCAATCCATAACCACATATCTTTTAAACTGTAACTGTATTGAAACGGCTGAAGTTTATACTAGAGTATATCTCGTGGGTGCGGACAACATGCGTCCAATGGCGTTGTAAGTTGCGGATATGAGTTTTGCTAAACCGTTAGCATTAATCATCCTGCGATGCGTTAAAGAGCTGCACTTCAATACGAATTGGAAGCACGGTATGTTCACTCTAGTCAACAAAAGCGGATGATGTATAGATCCAACAAAAATTTGAACGTCTATGCTTTCGGTTATCCTCAAGATTTTGGAGACCTTATAGCTCACGTGCTCATGGATTACTTGGAAACTGCTAAATTCTCCTTTTGTGGCAACACAGATTTTGCCGAAAATGTTCCTGATTCAAAAAAGTTTTTTGAAGCTCTTGCATCCTGGACCGAAAATGTGGTCGATGTTCTCGAATTAGAAAAAGCTTATCTGGCTTTCTATAATATTTGACTGCTTAGATAATCATGTTCTACTTCGCAAAATCAAGAATTATAAAATTAGGCTACCTGTTCTGTAGTGAACAAGCAAATTTCTCACGCAATCTGATCAGAATTTCAAGGTTGACATCACCCAGTCGTAAGTATTCAAATTCCATTGCGGCTAATTCGGTGCTCGGTTTTCCACCACCCCATCCACAGAAAGATCTGGTCTTCAAAATCTATCTTCTAATTATTCTGTTCTCAACCTCTCTAATGGTTGTCTTTTATCTAAATATATGACATGATATGACTACAGTGGATAGTTGCACAATCCTAAACAGTGGGCCGAATAAAACATATATATATATATATAACATGTTGGAAAGTGCTGAGCGTACTCCATCAGAATCCTTACAATTATGAACTAGGACCAACCAATTAAAAGTCGGTATCTACTGAGTGCGATCTTGGCGTGCTCAAACAGTAAGAACTTGGTTGTTTGTGACAAAATAAAAGGCATCAAAGAAAACCAACCAGGAATTCAACCTCATCGTAAATCGCTGGTGATGTTAGACGTCTCAATCTTTCCGAATGTGGTTGGGGCTTACATGCCACGGCACGCGGTATACGCTATCCAAGCGCGACAAGCGCACATGTACCACCTCACCGCGCGCGATTATTCTCAACGCACAGCGACAAAGAAAGCTAGAGGTTTGTCCCTCTTTTCCTAGCTAATTAGCTCGAAATCTCTCAAGATCTACTGCTGCATGGGGTTTATATCCTGCGTTAGATATAAGAAAATAACATGAGCGCGTGGTTCCCAAACTTTTGCTTAGACAAGATGCCCTTGGTAGCTTTTCGCAAGGCATAGGGATAAGGCCGGTGCTTTTTGAAATGTTTGCAAACCATGTACATGAAAGCGATTTGTGACAGATTTATGTATGATAAAGAACTTAAACTCTTAAATATCCCTGATTGTTCTGAGACAATGAGGCGTGGTTTCAAAAGGAATTGGAAAGAATCGACTTTAAATAGAATGTAGTAAAATTATGCAGCGTTCTGTCCTCAGCAGGCTCCGTAGGTCATCCCCCAAATTGTTAATTTAAGTATCACCGAGTACGGCACAAAGTGCCTCACCTATTGCTTTGCCGGCTGGCATTTTAAACCATACTATATTATCCATGTACAAAAGTGCATTACAATCTAGAGCAGCTTAATTGGCTTACTCACAAATTTTGATATTTTGGATTTGGTCTCGGACATTTTTTCGGACATGTTACCATTCGCGTGATCTCGTTATACCTTGCGCAGCATGGAAAGGTGTATTTCAAAGTATTTTCGAAAGAAAGAACTGTCATTACCAGAACAATATATGTGAGTTCACAACACTTGTCACGTGCACTGAAATCAAGCAATCAACAAATGGCGTATACGTACTTGCGGGGCGTGTATGCAGATGCGATGCATACGAAGCGTAACTGTCAGGTAATGCATTAACGAGGAGGAGTGCAGAAGCAAAGTATAAACAGAGCTAATAGCATAGTATGGAAAATTCTGATTTTGTATTCCTTCGTCAATTGCAAAATTCACTCTTTTACGTCATTTACTTAAGCGATATCTAAAAGGCTTCCGGTGACACCACAAGTACGCTCCGAATTTCTCATAGTCACTCTAAATAGGCACCGGACAATCGACCTAATCAGAAAACAAAGCAATTTGCATTATTATGAGGATTTCTCCCAGGGATTAACCATGTTAACTTCGTTGGCGAATAGAATTTTCAGCGGAATGACTTTATGAAATACATAGATATCTGTGATTAAAACACAGCTTTGCAAAGATATCTCTTTTCGGTAGTTCACATCATGAATGATAAATGCAACAAAAAACGGGTAACGACAAAACATAAGGACGGATGGTACGATTTGAAAATAGTTAGCATGTTCGTTCTATGCTCAAATCGGGTGAATCAGGTGACATCGTGATAAGAGTAACAGATAGCAAAAACCAGCTTACGTAAACAGGAGAGGCAACAATACTAAATTATAAATTTTGATAATTACATAACTAAATAACATTCGGTTAAGCGTAATACTCCGGGTGAAGACTTATTATCAGGTTCAGGGCAAAGTCAAGGGTAGCTGAGCACCATATGCGTGCATAGCTCTGATTTTGTTATCCGGACCGCGACGGCTTCTGTCCTCTTCAAGGGGCTTTTCCTTAACCCTTTCGGGTATCGTCTCGGTACGATATAATATAGATTGAAGGTATCTGTGGACAAAATCTGATGCCCGCTTAGAAGCAAATGTTCCAAGATCGAGCTGTTGATGCTTCTGGTCGTGCCTGTCCGCAGTGACTTTGGACAACGCTCAACCATCCGTACTGACAAAAGCCTAGTCGTATACCCAAGATACTTGGCATCACAGGTGCAAGTGAACTGGTAGACAATGTACGATTCGGACGACACTGGCAGTCTGTCTTTAAGATCTTGTGCAATAAAGGGTGCTGTCTCTGCAGATACGTGCTGGTAAGCGGCGTGGTAGGTCGGAGCTACGGCGTTAGAAAGTCTCCTGTACAGGAGATCGGACTCGATATCTCCCTTAAAAGGATCAGAGGAAAACACATTCTTCTTCAAAACCGTTGCTACGAGCATTTTGTTGAAAGGTTTAGGGTAATCTTTCAAAAGAAGTGTTTGCACAATTCGGTCCTTCTCACTCTCGAGAGTTTCCGGCCTACAAATTTTGTTGGACCGGTAATACACGCAATACACTAATTTCCGTTTGTACGAAGCTCGAAAATTGTGTGTACTGTAAGCATGGGGCGCTTGTGCATCTCTTGAGTTTGCCTTGGCCCAGACGATAAGTCGTTTCCCTGAGTATTACGCTTAACCGAGTGCTATTTATTCTTGTATTTCTCTATCTGATATTGTTAGTAGTTTTGCCGCTTTTGTTTTACAAGTTATTTTGATGTCGCTTAGCCCTATCAAGATTTCATCTGGTTAAATCGATTTGAGCATCAAGCCAACATGCTACCTCTGTTCAAACCGTCCCATGCGTCATAATTTTTTGCCTTCACAATTTTACTTGGCATTTGCCAGTCCTGTAGCTCTAGTTAACTGATGTTAACGATCGAAAAGAGATCTCTTTGAACGCTAAGTTTTTTTCCATGAACAATCTCAACGAATATCTGTGATTAGTGGAACGTTGTGTTTGCCCCAAGTTTCGTGATCTGAGCGTCGTGTGCAAAATAATCTGTAAGCGAATTATAAAAATTTACGCTAAAATATAAAGCAAACCATATTTTACAGAAATTCTTGATGAACATTTCCGGTTCGACACTTTATCCATGCCAGCTTGAATAAGCTCTGCATTACTAAACCACTACGTTTTGAAACCACATCCCACCTATTTCTTATGCTGACTAATCGAACAAACACTGTATTCGTTTGGTTGCAGATACAACTATTCGTTTTCTTAAACCAAACATTTATTTACTTTTGTGCTTTTGTATTATATTCCATATCTTTGGGCAAATGCTGATAATAATACATACAGTAAATAAAACGTAAACTTACTTGACTTGACAAGCTTCTTTGCAGTCTGCCGCATGTACGTCGGCTAAAGTTATCGGTCGATACTGAAAATGCGCAAAAAGAACAAAAAAGGGGATTAAGTTTGTACAATGCACCAGTAGTGTCTGACAGGCCCATAAAATATAATAATTAAAAAGACATTCCAAACTTTTAACATTGTACGTTGCAAGTTATAATTGGGTTTGCTTACGGAGCCGATATGTCTGAGACCAATTACCCACAGAAATAGGAGGCGTCACTGGCCGTTAACTTATCGGTGCAATTTTACTGCTGAATTCTCAAATTTCTGACAAACTGTCTTCAATCCGAGGATTTTCCTAATATATATACTAACTTCGAAGGCAAACTGAATAGAATTACGGAAATCACGCTAAGGCAGGTTGTGAATATTGTAACCCACTTTCTATTACCGAAAACTTGTCACAACAAAATATTGCTAAAGCCTTGGTTAAAATGTCAGGAATGTCAGTCATCCGTAACGACCTTCCCAGATGAGTAGTTGAAGTTCTTCTATACTAAATATGTCTATTCTACGTGCATATGTTACCGTCTTGCTCTGGAGCCGTCTCAGATAAAGATACAACGGCATATCGCGTAGCATTTGTTTATCGTCAACCTGCATCAAATCGGGCAATTGTTTTCTGTTTGTTACCCGCTCTGATCATGGTAACGCACCAAAGGTCCGGAAATAACATAATATCAGGGGATTATCGTTTAAATGAGGTAGGGGTATCAGTTAAAAGCCAGCTTGTATGAAAGTATTGCTTATATTTCATTATATAATGACGTCACTACCCACAAGGTTCCAGTAGTGGAAAATCTGCCCCTGCTGAACTTTACGCTCACAAATGAGGATCGTCTTGTCGACTATAACTTAATGTAGAGTACATTAGTTCTCATTTACAGTGTGATCATAAGAATTAGTTAAAATACTATGCAGACTATCCATTTGTTCATTCGGATCTAACTCAAAAAGCACAGGCTACCATGTCCTGATAATCTCGCCGATGCAACAATTTGGGAGTTCTAAAAGCAATCTCCTTTACAGTTTTGTTATAGATTGGGTAGCGTAGATTGCCTTAGTCGTCGCCGCGGTTATAATTGAGGGAACGCCGCCTCTCGATATGGATTGCGTAACACCTGATAAGATTGTCGCTGGCCAATCGTACGGAGTTGCGCTGACCTGATGACGCTAGCTTAGCCGGGTGAGACGGAAAATTGAGCGAGCGTGTGACCGATCTTAGCCGCAAGTGTTCGGATAGACGCTGACCCCTCGGAACGGGCGCACACGAGAGGGGGGTACGATAGACGCGCGCTAATGACTTAGACGCGAAGGCTGGCCAGCTAACGATGCACACGCAATCACGCGATCCGACCGACTCCCAACTGAGGCGAAGAGAAAGAAAAGACAAGTGGTCCTCTGTAGGCTCTTTTACGACCAACAAAGGGCAATCACAGATAGTGCTATGGGTTATTAAGTTAGGGAAAACAGTCACCACGCAGAGGTGATAGTTTGCAAATGAGCATTGTCAAAAGGTGTGCAGTTGGGGCGCGTCTCGGAGTGACTGAACACTGCTGCGTTGTGGGGAGAAATTGGACTCCGCTTCCCACAGCCATTATGCCGGAGTTACTGGCTCGTTTTTGCGGGGATTTTTGACGGACCCGCAACACATCCCTTTGAAGAGGAAACGTACCGCTTCTGCCAAGGATTGACCTGGAGGGATTTCGGCGACCTCCGGATTCTTCCTGTTCGTCGGCAAGGCAGGTTCTCCAGATGCGGCGACGATTGAGCGGCTTCGACCGTGCTCTGTCGTTGTGTGGCCAATCCGAAAGTATCCAGCAGGATGTGCAGCGGCAGGCGCACGGGATGGCTGGTTGGCATGGAGGTTTCTCCGTGGCGCGGACGAAGTTGATTGCGATGGCGAACCCAGGTGTCATCACCCACGGAGACATCATGAAGCATATCACCTCGCCTGGCTGTCACTGTTGCTTTGATCCAGCGAGGATGACCGGCTCGATAATCGCGAGCGTAGACTGGGGCTCCAACGACGAATTCTTTATGCTTGATGTAGGCACCAGAGTGACTAGGTGGCTTCTCAGTTGGGATGAGCGCTTCGTTGATTGTGCGTAGCTTGCGGCCCATCAATGCTTCAGATGGTGACTGGCCTCCTGGCGTAGCTGGATTCGGTGTGGACCGGTACGAGAGCAGGAAGGCTTGAAGACACTCATCCACGGTCCCCTCCCCGCGAGATTTCAAAAGCGCCCTCTTGAATGTGTCGACAAATCGATCCGATTGACCATTGGCTTGGGGGTGGTAAGGCGGTGAGCGGAGGTGTTCGATGCAGTGTCGGCGACAAAACTCTTCGAAGATGGAAGAGGTAAACTGGGTACCATTGTCGGACACCAAAACCTCGGGGAGGCCATGTTGGCTGAAGATTCGTTGGAGACAAGCCAGAGTGGCGGACGCGGTTGGTGGGTTGACGGCGACCACTTCCGGCCATTTGGAATAGGCGTCGACCACGACCAGATAGGAAATGCCATCGATGGGACCAACGTAATCCATGTGCACTCGGGACCACGGTTTTGCTGGCGGATGCCATTGAACTGGTGATTGGTGTGGTGGCATCTTTGAGGCTTGTTGACAATCCTGGGACACGGGGTCGGATTGACTGGCTTCGTCGTCGGTTCGGTCGTTTGGTACTTTCGGGGAATGTACCGCATTGCAGATGGCCCGAAGAGGAAGATCGGCCAAGCCAAGGATTTCGAGCCAGTCGAGACCAAGCAGGTTGAGCTTCGCCTTTGTGATGTAGCAGATCGCGTTGAGCGTGGCGCCCCGGAAGGAGACGGAGCAGTGCAGCTGCCCAGTTAGCTGCACGCGACCACCACAGGCGCTAGTGGCAGATTGGGAAGTCGATTCGAATGGTGGTTTGCCAAGGGATCGCCAGAGATCCTCGGAGATGATTGTGATGTCCGACGCAGTGTCCAACTGCAATCGGACCGACTGACCATTGATTAAGACCTCGACGAACTTTCTCCGATCCGCAGCGTTGATTTGGAACGTGGCCAGCAGGCTCAGGGAGCTGCCAACCGGACCAGATTTGGGTGTGCGTCTGGGTCTGGACCTCTTCTTTGGATCGCGGGTGGGGGCCAGCCCAGTTTTGGCCCCCTTGGGAAATGGAGGATGGCAGTAACCATCCCGGTGCCCCACCCTGCCACAACGTTGACAACGATGCTGGCGGAAATTGCAGTCGCGGTGGAAATGCCAGGCACCACAGAATCGGCACGCGTAGGGTGGGGACTTCGCTCGGTCGGATTGGGTGGGGCGCGCGGATGATTGCGCCCTCGGTGCTGTGACTGCCTGGACCATACCAGGTGCGGCGGCGTTCTGGATCATGGCAGAATCGTGCTTCAGGTTGAGCAGCGTTTGACACTCCTCGGCCAGGTTCTGGAGTGTGACTGATCCATCATGTTGTAGCTTGGACAGGAGTCGCGTCCGGATATCGGCATCATGTGGAGATTGGAGGCCAGAGACGAAGACCAGGCATTTGAATTGGTCCTCGGTGAGCGAGCCAAGTTGAAAACGTTGGCATTCACGGTTGACCATGCCCGCGTACGTGATGAAGTCGTCGGCATCACGTTTGGCCAGCTGCAGACACTGATAACGAGCATTGAACAGAGAGGACTGCTCGCCAAAAATCTGTGACAACGTTCGGACCGTCTCATCAAAGGTAACGTCGCGTGGGTTCCTCGGCAAGATGAAATTGGTGTAGCGCTGGTGTTCGAGGGTACCAAGTTTGCGCAGATGCAGGCGGACCTTCCACGCGTCGTCCTGGCAAGCCAAGTCAACGGTGAACAGGTCCTCGTACCGCTTGTACCAGGATTCGAACGTTACCCCGGCCTTGGCGTCGTACAGGAATTCGCTGATGCCGCTAACCACATGGTCCACTGACTGAGAATTGGCGCTCGGACCTGCATGAAGGAAAGAACTGGAGAGTTTTTCGGTTAAAACGGACATCAGTTTAAGCTGTTGCTGCAGCATCATTTTTAAATCGGCGTATTCGTCAGTCATGGTTCGTCAACTCTGTCGCCACTGTTATAGATTGGGTAGCGTAGATTTCCTTAGTCGTCGCCGCGGTTATAATTGAGGGAACGCCGCCTCTCGATATGGATTGCGTAACACCTGATAAGATTGTCGCTGGCCAATCGTACGGAGTTGCGCTGACCTGATGACGCTAGCTTAGCCGGGTGAGACGGAAAATTGAGCGAGCGTGTGACCGATCTTAGCCGCAAGTGTTCGGATAGACGCTGACCCCTCGGAACGGGCGCACACGAGAGGGGGGTACGATAGACGCGCGCTAATGACTTAGACGCGAAGGCTGGCCAGCTAACGATGCACACGCAATCACGCGATCCGACTGACTCCCAACTGAGGCGAAGAGAAAGAAAAGACAAGTGGTCCTCTGTAGGCTCTTTTACGACCAACAAAGGGCAATCACAGATAGTGCTATGGGTTATTAAGTTAGGGAAAACAGTCACCACGCAGAGGTGATAGTTTGCAAATGAGCATTGTCAAAAGGTGTGCAGTTGGGGCGCGTCTCGGAGTGACTGAACACTGCTGCGTTGTGGGGAGAAATTGGACTCCGCTTCCCACAGCCATTATGCCGGAGTTACTGGCTCGTTTTTGCGGGGATTTTTGACGGACCCGCAACAAGTTTTTGGACAGTTTATGCATAACTCAGTAACACAGTCAATGGACCTTCGGATACCAGGCCAATTTGTTTCGAAAATGTGCCGTCAATTATCAAAAGCAACACACGAAAATACATGGCAATATGTGATGTAGCATAGCTTGCCTACGAGTCCAATAAGAATAGAGATAATTTTGGTAATTTGCTGACACCTTGAAATCATGTTGCCACACTACTCAGTGAGGGTAAATAAACTTATCAGCGATGAATAGCGTTGCAATGATTCCACCCCTTTATGAATTAACGAAAATACATTAAGAACAACTTTCGTTGAGGTGAATGTTAGAGGTACCAAAAACCTACCTTGATCATCGACAGTCTTTTGTCAGTACGCTATATGGCTGTCGCGTCATTTTACAGATGAATGCCAGCAGTTGGATCGTGATCGTTATAATTCATATACTTATAGGCAATGTTGGCAAATTTTACCATATTAATGGGGTTCAAATTTTCGCAGGATTGTCATTCAGCCGTAGATGTTAAAAAATACTACAAAAATAAACCTCGCATTCTACATGTTATGACCAGACTACCAGAGTTTGTGAAGGAAACGTTATTTTCTTTATTTCTGAGAAATAATTAAGTACAAACCGCAACATTAATTGCAGAATAATAAAAGAGTTTGAAGTTGTTGTATGGAGATACAAAAATTGGTTTAGCCTGTTACTTCGAATGCAAACTGCCAAACAACGTCTATAACCACAACCGTATTAGGTGCAAACTAAAGTGATTTTCCCATTGTAATTTGCAAATGTATTAAGCAGTAAAAAAGTACATACAATAACTAAACCATTTGCAGTTGGAAAGTGGATCAATCCCTTTTCTCTTGCGCATAACAAATGCATATTCCAGAAATATATATCTACTTAAGAATACAATGCCTTAAACTTACAGCTGTAAACAGGCAACGCAACTAATTTTTCCAAAAGTATTAGCTTTTAAAAGAACATGATTCCAAGCAACTGTCTATCTAGAAGTTCGTTTCATAAAACAAACTTTAACGCAAGGAATAAGCGCAGAATAAGTTTCAATTTGTAGCGTCAAAATACCCAAGCTACCAATATAGCACATATTCCTCGTGGATAATACGGGATAATTAAGACTGCGGCCGCAATAATGTAACACTACGATTTTTATATAGGTCATCATGTTAAAATGCACCAAGCTATTTAGTATTAAGCTGCGATCCGGTTGGAACTGGTTATATCATTCACGAAGTGCCTACGTCAATGCTGATTTCAAGCTACGAGTTCATCTCTGCAACCTTAGCAGACGCTTCCTTTTTCTATATCTATACCTTGATCTTATGATTCTTGTCCATTTTTCATACTATCGACTTCCTTTGAATTTACTTAAGGGAAGTCATATGCCTTTTCTGGTTAGAGAACAAAGGTAGGTCATGCAAATTGTCTCAATATTGTGATGCGTTCTATCCGTAAGCATTTTAAAAAATGTAAGTATTTCGAGTGCGAGCACTCGGTTTCAAGCTCACACTCACATAAATCTCATAAAAAAGCGGGAATTAACGCGTCGCGAACAGCTGGATTTACGAATAAACATCGTCCTTTTTTACGGGGTATAAAAATATAAAAATAATTTCGATTTTCTATCCCTTCAAAATGATCCCAAAATATGATAAAATTTTTAGCTTCTAACTTGAAATTTTTCAAGTAACCACCCGCTTATGATAATCGAATTTGTGACTCATTATACATAAATACAGGGGGCTGAATAATTAATGCACGATATTGGCTACGTCGTTAGATCCAATTTAATAGGAGTATTTCGTATTTGTGTTGATGCGAAATCATTTATTTGTCGCCACATAAGTTCGTTAAAGAGAAATACAACGCATTTTCGGATAAGCAATATAAAATAACGTCAGTTTGTTAATTGCAAAACCGTCATACATCACATTTCAGGAACCCTTTTAAAAAGTTTATAAAATTCGTTTTATGAGTGCGTTTGTGAACTCAAAATGCAAAACGGTATTGTAGGGTTTCAAAAGTTTTTTTCAGAACTTTTATTGGAATTTATGAATGTTTATTTGTGGTCCACACCTCTATGCATTAAGTGTATTAATCTTGTACCGAGCATTGTACGTCCGAAAATTAGAATTCTATTTAAACGGAAGGAAAACCCGACAATGTAGAAGTAAATATTGATGATGCCTAACATTAAATGTGTTAGAGATTAACTTCTGCTGAATCCAAACTAATCGTTTTGATCCTGAAATTACCAGCTTTACTCTCCAGCTTATAGCACAATTTATAACGCATCCGTAATAATTTTAAAAGGGCTACAGTTGGGAACAAAGACTACAACGTTCAACCAGTATATTTTGATCAATCAAGACTGTATTTTTCCCATCACGTTTCTCTTTCCAGGATTTCCCTTCAGACTGACCTAAGCACGATAATCAGAAAACTTGGAACTAAAATTGTCAAGCGAACAGGTGATGCGGACCCGTCTAGTAGGATGAGAGCTACAGGAAGATATGCTGAAATCGTAGGCAGTTTGTTTTCATGGAGATAGCCGAAAAAACAGCAAATGTGCGCAATATATCCAACTGACTTTTTGGTTGTAGTGGTTATTTCATCTGGTCTATAGTCCTACCTAAATTTTGTAATTCAAGTGTGTTCTGCATCACCCACGCGCATTTAATATCACTATATCAATAGGTAGAGATAACAGCACGATCACAATTAGGCACAGGAAGGGTAAAGGAATGATCCATTTTTAGTTGATTGAGAATTAATTTAAAATAGTGTGTTATGTTCTCAAAGCAAAGTTAACTTAACCCTATCCACACGTCCTACATGATTAGTAAGAATTTACATAAAAATTGTAAATCAACTGCTATTATGTAGAACATGGTATTCATAGCATCTGGAGATGGACAAATTAAATCACTGCGTTCAGAATATGCAAAGTGGTGATGTTGTACAATTAAGCATCAAAGAATACAGTATTTCTTTAAACGTTGTACAACATAGATCAGTCCGAGTTTGTCATTATGTGCTACCGTGATTAAGGAAATAAATTTTTGGAAACCTCATTATATTCTGCCCAAAAGAGCCCAATATTTCGAATTAATTGTTGTAAATAGCCGTTGGGTATAATGAAATAATGTAAATATGCTGTTATCCAGATGGCATTACCCTACTTTTTAACAGTATACCCACATTGCTTTTTTAGCGATACTTCGAACTGCGGAACAGATCAGGCCGCCACTTTGGGCATACATGTGTTTGATGCATTAAAACGCAATTTGGGACAATTCTCTAGAAGATTATTATGACATAACTTACACAAAGTCAAATGGGTCATTTCACAAACTGGATGATATTGCGCTGCAATGCATTGGCTTCGCAAACAAGTTAAAATTGCCGCTAGCAGTTTGAGTGGAGGCACGTACTAAAATAGTTAATCGCCCTACTTATGGCAATACATGTAAGGCAAATAACTTGAGATAATCCCATGGAATCGTTGATGCAACGCAGGTGATCAAGCTTGATTCATTTTTCTTTTTCTATTAAGTTGTGGCCAATTTGCCATCGCCTACCTATTTCGTATTTTACATTAAATATTTCTTAGACCTCGTGGAAATCTATAAATCTGCTTCAAGCTCCAACAATAAACTTCTGAACTTTCACAATTTTTGCAGCAAACATTTGACATGAATCTGTCTCCTTGGCTTTACGCTGTTTTTTTCGACGGAAATTCATTCTGACTGTACATCCTAGAAATTAGTAACCGCATGTGTAAATGATGCGTAATGGCGTCTTGCCTTTTGAAAATGTTGAACAAGCTGGATGAAAACGATCAGCAGACATGGAGTTTAGATTTCATGGAAAGGCTTGTGTCGACACTACTTTTTTGTAGTTATCAATAATGAATGCCCCAAACTTAGGTACAGCAGCTAACATGGTGATTTCCTTATGCCAAATACCGGCGCTTCCTCATTCATATTTATGACTGTGTATATGGCTACAAACGGTTCAGGTACGAGAGTGCTTTCAATTCAGTCGATCGATCCAATCTGTTCGAAATACTTTCGCAGAACAGTGTTCCCAAAAATGTGCGAATATCCACGTGCTCTATACCCAAACACTACAGGTCGCGTCATGATCTACCGTGTCCTGTCGGATAGTTTTCCGACCACAAGTGGCGGTCGTCAGTGTTGTCCAATTTCGCCATCTTTGTTCAATTTCCTTGGGGGCCCTGTGCTGCACCGTTTCCTTGCGGAATATCACGATGCATGCGTTGATGTACTGGCTGGTTTAAGGTTAGTTGATCTTGCTTATGCGGACGATATAGTTTTGCTTTTTGAAGACGTTGCGGCAGCAAAATCGACCCTAAATAGCCTGTCTGGATTGGTTCCATTATTTGGCATGCACTTCGCATCTTCAAAGTACAAAGTATTACTACAGGATCCCCAGCCACTTTATCAGTCCTTGACCCTTGCTAACGAGGAACTCGAGGTGGTTGATCATTTCACGTATCTTGGCAGCTGCATCAGCAATGGTGGGCGCATAGAAACTGAAGTCAGTTCACGCATTGCAAAGACCAGAGCTGCCTTCTTGAACCAGAGGCATGTTTGGCAACTAAAGAGAATTTCTCTCCCTCTGAAAAGCCGTGTGTACAAGGCCACAGTGAGGGACATTCTGCTTTATGGGAGTGGGACTTTTCCCCTTCGGTCTGAAGATTTGTGTTGCATTCAGGTATTTGAATATCGTTGTCTGCGAAGCATTGAGGGTGTCGGATGTTACTAGCGTGTCCGCAAAGATGATGTGCGTAAGCGCATATTAGCTAGTGCTAATCATGCTTTTTCCCAAGAACAACAGACAGCACTGCATAAGTTGCGTTGGCTTGTACACATGCTGTGTATGCCTAATCACCGCTTACCTAGGAGGGCCTTGATCAGTCTAAAAGGCCTAGGTTGGCGCAGGGCTCGAGGTGGACAGAAGTTGACTCGGCTGCCGGAAATGAAATCACTGACGACCAAACTGGGTGCCCTTGATCCGTCTCGCCTTTCGGGTTTGAGTCCACATGACCTGCGTGTGTTTGGCTTGAGACTTTAAAAATCATGGCTCATAGCCGACACCAGTGGCGCGTCTGTTGCCGTTTAATCGGATTGCCTGTTTACAGTGTGTTTGTTGCTTAGTTGTCTGCAGGGTAATGGATGATTATGACGGGGGCAGTGAAAGCCGCAAGGAATCTGTCTCGCCGATGCCGCCTTGTCTTTGTATGATAGCCGTATGTTTGTGCCGGTGTGTTGGCTACACAAGTTGCAGCGTCCTTCATCCTGAATGTTTGCTTAGAACATTAAGACGTTCAGGTAAGTCCCCTTTCTCTCCCTCTTAGTATTCTTTATTTCATGGGTCTTGCTGGTTGTATGACAGCGGAGCATCAGTTCAAATGGCTGATGTGCTGTTGTTGTTTATGATGATGTATATACCTGCTGAGGCTGATGATGTTTTTACATCGCAGTTGGGCTAAACCAACTTATACTTAAACTTGGTCTTTTCGTGCTGCAGAAATTGCGTTCCACTGTATTTGGTTTGTACTGCCTAACTGGAAAACCTGCTATTAACTTGCACATGTTGTGTACTCTTAGTTACGCTATCGTCGTAAACTTTATCGAGTTTACGGCGTTTTCGTGTAATTTCTGAACACTTTGTAATTATTGCGTATTCAATGCAATCCAAGATATTTTACATGCTAATTTAGTGAAGAGCTATGTCGGCATAACCGTATGCTTTAACAGGCATATTTTCTTTGATAATGTCATTTCAAGTGATTGGTTGTTGGTTGACATCCCTGTGTGGCTGCGCCTGATGTGCATGTTGACAAGGTGCCTACCTGGCTATTACCCACTTCTTCATCCATACTGGCTCTAGAAGACAGTTGGTCGTTGCTGCTGGGGACGGGAAGCACGGTCCTTGTGACCTTGCTGGACGCCAACAGTGGTTCCATGTACTCAGTGTGGAGCGGACTACGGTCCAGCTACCGCCCTTTTTGTGATTGATGCCCAAATACAGCGTGCCTCCATTTGCCTTTGAAGTTGTGTGGACCGGCTCCGCTGATGAACCTTGGCTCCCATCCACATGCCTCCCGGTCTTATTCCTTCGGGTTTACACGGGATATGAGGTGTGCCGATGGAGCTGTGGGTGGGTCAGCGTAAGCCACTCTTGGTCCCTCTGTAGGCGCAGACGTTCTGTAGCTGGCTACAGTGACAGGCAGACCCTAAACTGGATGCCGAAAATCATGCGGTACTGCAACACTTTCTTTTTGGAACGTATTTATGTATAAAGCCATTGGAAGTCTATGGTTGTAATTGAAAGCCCTAGTTCTATTACATCAGAATTGAAGCTTTTTATATCAGAAACACGGGAAAAGGATGACTCTACTGTCAATGCATCGCCTATGTTCCGGATTAATGAAAAACCGCAGCATGACGTATATTAGCAACTTGGCGTATTCGGAGCACAGACTGGTTCAGTCCTAAGAGCTTTACGTGGTAAAGTATAATGTTTTAATCACTAGAAAAAAGAAGCTGGATATAGGGTGCACGCTGTGCGGTTAGGTTACCACACGCAACCTCTATTGAGACCTCGATCATTCGGATCTCGATGACCTTGTCCTGAATGGAAATATTTGGGTGATTCTCTTCCCATAACTTGCACACCGGTGTGCCAGTTTTGGGAATAGCAACCCCTAAATATTTCCACTAGAAATATCGCTGCAAACAGCCGGTTTTATCAAACCACTTGGAAATATGTGCAATCAATAGAGACGCCAAGGATTTAACATTGACCACTACCTTCAATTAGCGACCTCGGCGGAGACAGTTGGAATCAAGTGCCCTATGCGTTAGCAGCTTTATCCAGTGCGTTTAGCAAGCGGATAAGTTCAGCGTAGATGGCAAAGCCAGAAATTTTGTTATATTACAAAGTATATAATCAAGATAGCTTCGGTAAAAATTTCATTACCGAATTGTGCGAGGAACTTATGCCATCGAATTCACTCCGATGCTAGTCTTGCATTAGCTACGCAAGCTTAGGATCGAAAGGATGAATATTCATCTGGGCATCAATCCAGCTGAATGAGAGCGTCGAAAATTGCATTCATCAAGCTAAATTGGGAACCAATTAAGTAGTTTTTTCCAGGGAACCTGGGCCATTAGGAAGGATAATTGCTTTAAATAGCGAAGGCGTTGCTATGAGGGTCAAACACGTGGGGTCTTGCTCAAATGCTTTGAATCGGGCCTGTGACAGTCACTTGCGCATGTGCGTAGCTGGTTGTATAGCCAAGAGCATGCAACCAAAATATCCTCAGGCGCACTGAGTTTGGCGCACCGTAAGTCTTAGGCTTGTAAGCTGAACGCTTCTATCCCCACGTGCTATAGCCCCCGCGGCCAATCCCCCATGTGCACATGTGTTCCGCTATCTAAAAATGTAAATCGCACCAAGTAGGAGGAGAGAAGACGTTTGTGCGTCGAATGCAGACATGATAACGAGGCTCAAGCAGATAATATTATCTTTTAATTGTGAAATTTAGTTCACGTAAACGCACAGGGGTTAAGCGGATTTTATATGCGTCAATCGACAGAAGGTCAGAACCTAATACTGAAATCGTAGGAGGAAGGGGTTTATTGTTAGCAGATCACTTGCACAATGAAGGTGATCGGGAACATTTGCGGAGCTTGTTACCGAATTGATGGAACTGAACGGCGGAGTCTATCACAGAGCACTGGGAGGGAGCCACGTCGACTCCATAGTGCAGTGGGTTTCTGCGGCGCCTACCGTTACCATAGAACTACTTCGCTTTAGGTTAAAGGCGAAGTTCGAAGTTTTAATCAGCAAAACTAGCGCATCAAGTTATTCGGTTGGCAGATTGATTAACGATGAAGAAGCTGAAAACTTTTCAATGTTTATGAACATATAAGGGAATACATGGCGACTCAGGTCATTCGCCTTGCAGCTTATAAATTACCCAGTGGAAAGAAAACAACCAATTTCGATCGACGAAACCAAATTTATCCTATTCCATGCTGGCACTAGGGTCGCTCATGACGTGGTAGACGCAGGTACTGTACGTCGGTGAACAGCCGGGAATAGTGCTTATCTCGTCAGCACGTTAACAAAAATCGGTTTGCTAGCATGTTCGGGTTAGAAAGGAAACTAGAACAACGATATGTTGCACTGGTTGGCGGCGCTTAATACTTGATAACAGCGGAGCAGGATTTGGGGAAGTTACCTCTTATTTGCGACAACAGGCCCTGACATCCGCAACCGGAGCTCGATCTCCTGGTGAAAGCCTACGGCTCTGGAAATCTTATACGTCTTGCACCGTGCTCTCTATCACGCAAGCCTAGCGAGGGTATCCGTAGCATAATAAATACTTATGGAATACTGGCAGTAAGGGGACCTTATTCCGAAGTGCTTTTAGGAGACCCTTAAACATTTCTACTTGAAAGCGATTGGCGTACTCCATTTGGAGCAAGCCGTATCAGGAGCAATGACCTAAGTAACGATGTAACATTGCCAAATGACGGTTCTGCATTGCATAAACAACTAAGTATTGTTATTTATTTGGCAGGTGTGTGAAATATCCTACCGACAATAAACAACCCTTTTGTAAAGCAGTGTTAAACTAACAATTATATAATGTCCTGTCAAAACGCAATTTAGGAATGCTAGAAATAGCCACTTCACCATTCGAGGGAATTACATGGAGTTCTGATAAAGTACAGCTCGTGGTCCCGTTGCATAGCAGTTTTGCTTGCTGCGTTTTAGAACAATCATGCTACAGCTTGATGAATCCCTGCATCGGCCTAAGACGGTTGCATGATTAGCAACTTTGAATGACCGCTTGTTGTTGTTGGTTTTTGAAAAGCTAGTGGATAAGACTTTTGGTATTGACATAATAAATACGCAACGTGAACAGTGCAGACTTGCTGAAATGGGTCGAGTGTTTGACCGTTTGCCAGATTGGTTAACCCGTTAGACCAACGCAGGCGGCTGGACGTTGCTTGAAATCGTGCAAGGATGCTAATGCGGAAACCTGGACCAAAAAGAGCAAGTACAAACAAATGTTACAATGACCTTTAGAGAACCATTTCTGGATGAATAATAGGCAGCTGATGAATGTATTTGAACATAGTAAATGGCTGCAGTAAATTGCTTTGAAGCGGCGAATAACACGAACGCACTTCAGCGAATAACAATTACACTTTAGGCAACAGTGCATTTACAGGGATGAATGGTTCCGCAAGACGTAAACCGGTCCATTTGCCAAATCACTGATATATTAGCGCGTGGGAATTGCTATATCACTGGACCTTATTTCTACGTAGGTAAATGATGCGGTAATGACCTGACATAGGTTATAACCTCAGCTGTGACAACATCGTCTATTTCGCCACTGGGTGTAAGTCAGACGTACCCTCCATCCACCTCGAACTCTAACTAGGTGGTTGTGAAGAAACTGGCCAACGGCCTACAATTTATCTTTTTTCTCGTACTACACCATCGGTCTTTGACGACCCAGTGTAGGCATGTACGCGGAAGTCCTGGGAACCCTTTACCAGACGCAAATAACAATAGCAGGCGGTGGCCGAAACTGATTTCCTTTGTTGTTCACTGGAACGTGAGAGGTTACAACCTAAATGTCAATTTCCTTACATTGCGCACTGTTTATCGGCACACATACAACAGAGTGGTTTTCACCATCAACTTCCTATGCATCGATGTCAAACTGGTGAAGCAACTCAGGTGTAAGCGATTTCTTTTTCAGTGTACTCGGGTGGTGTTAAATGAGCGACCATCAGCGTGTAAGCTATCGTGTCGTTCCTGGACGCACAAAACCTGCCCGCGCTCAATAGCGGTGTGTTCGCTTTCTGTAGGCGATGTGAGGACTGGTTCGCTTGAATAAATTTAATTACTTCGCATACAGAAACGTTTCATGGGTTGGGGTAGTCTGTTCGCCCAGGCGTCATGTGACATGGGACTGCAGGTTTGATACCGTCGGATGTTCGATACCAAAAATGAGGGTGAAATATCCACATAAGCTATGGGTTAAATATTTTAATGTTACTCTGTATGCCCAAAAGCGCTTTCGCTCATTGTGTCAAACCTGTGCCAGCTATTTTCCAATCTATCAATTACTTGTCCCAAAGTGGCCCGTTTTTTCAGCTTTACCTTAGCGTTCCTAATGATTACCCATTTCATCAAAGACTAGCCTGCAGTTTGCCTATTGTCGATCGTGTAGCTTTTAATCGATAGTGCTACTCTCAGGCGGTCAAATAATTTGCTACGCGACTGATCGAATGGTAATTTTAACTTAAACAAAAGTGGATTGCTATGTTGCTGAGACCACTTGTGGATTAATATCAAACCACAGATACTCCCTTTACAGCGTACTTCTTATTTTTGTGTTATATTAACTATTTCAATAGATATTTGTCTGGGACTTTAAAGATGATCGGACTTTTGCGGTCTGATTTAGCGTTGACGCATTACAGCAGCTAGACTATTACATAAAATTCTATGCTATATTTAAGGTAGCTGGGGCTTAAGAAACGTCTTTATATTGTATTGGGTCAGCTGCTAGAAAAGGAGACATGCTACTTTCGGAATGATTAGGTAAGTCGGTAGCTCAGTTATTTCACCAACCAGCGGGGAAACAACATGGTGATATTGGACCATTCGTTGTTTCCCACCGCTGGGAGAATGCACCTACTGGGATGCGACTTGCTTCGAAGCGGAGTGTTTAAATGACAACTTCCTAGTAGTATGATGGTTTTGAGAGCCATACGAAAATGATGCAATTCAATTGTGAGTAAGCCAAGGTAAGTGGCGCCAGCACTGTATCGCTCGTTAAAAATCAAGACAATGATAGCAGGTAGATTGAATTTGTTCTTGGAATTTCCTTACAAAGACATTGGGTGCAGTTAGTCTCATGTAAAGTTAAGGTAGCCAAGGTAAACCATGTGAGAGCGGACGACATAAAACGCAAAAAATGACGAAGGTTAAGCAGTAGTTTTCATTCAGCTTTTGAAGTTCCAGGATATGTTTACTTAACTGAAGGACCATTCGCATAATGCTGACCGTTTCAGTTACTACTCAAGGACCATTGTCATTGGATCCCATAGACAGCAATTAGATAAAAAAATTGCAAACATTGAGCGCGTTTTCTTGAACAAAAATGAACAAAGAACCATGAATTTATAAGGTTTACGTTGCATTACATTACAAACCTTTGGGTAGTCTGGTGGGTCAACACAAAACAATGGTGAAAAAAATGCAATTAATAGTTGTCTTGTCAAAAATATGGGCTTATTATATATAATGCTGTAGCGCTGTACTCCGTGTGCGTCCCTAACTTGAACAGGCGAAGAAATAAAAACCTAGGTATTTGTATGGTGTAGGATAGAGAGTAGCGTCAAGTAATAAAATGTATGTGACCGAGCGCGTCATCAAACCGACAGGTAAACATGAACAGCGTGGGTGGGATACCAGGCTTGAATAGTGTACTTAACATGGGAATACACATACGCATTCAACACCTGTCTTAACATAGCGTGGCCTTAGCACGCCGACGTGCTCGTTAAAGTTATCGATTTCTTTGCAGATTGCTTAGAATAACTCAAATATCCTGAAAAAGCACGGCAAGGTCGCATTCAACGGATGATTGCTGCTTAACTTGCGTACATGGGTTCTAAAAATATTTATTCTGGTGCCATAAGGAGAGTAATCTGCATTTGGTCAAGTTAAACTGTAGAATATATCGGGTGGTACACTCGTGTATATATCTAGGTTACACTGAAAGCCAATTCTGGTATGTATCCACCTGAAACTGGTGTAAGAAAAGACCAGAATATTTGTAGCTATTTTACGTGCAACGTCGTTGATGAATGCAACAATGCCGTCGAAAACTTTCGTACTTAGCAACACCAGATCGACTAGGGTACTCGAGAAATTCGCTTTGGGAATAGTCGAGCTAAGCACGGAAAACCAAACGGCGGCTCCCAAGATGGTTTCAATGGACAATAAAACACCGAACTGAGACGATCTCTCCGGTAACAATGAAAAGCACAGTCATTGAAGTATGGTGCTGTTTTACAAAAAATAAAAGTGACAGTTAAGTTGTACTTCAGTAATATTCCCAACAATTTGGCAAGACGGTTCCGTAAACAGCAGACCTGCGATGCGGTCACAGACAAAAGTAAAAAGGAGAGTGGCGACAATGTTGTGCGGGAATGCATATCATTGTCAATGGCGTATTCAGAAGGCCCCAGCCACGGGGGCCAATCACAGTGCTGTCTGGGATCATGGCAGTGAGTGCGCAATTCTGCCTTATGCGCCATTCATAACAAACCAAACACGCTACTGCAGGAACCAGGACAAAATGCGAGACAGCTGCATATCCTGATTCAGACAAGAATAGCGAATTCAAACCTAGGCGTGAACAGCGCCTGAGCATGCAGCCAGGGTCAACGTGGCACAAAACAAAAGGACCAATAAGGTAGACATCAAAAAATGTAAGCCCATGACACTGGTTGAATGCACGCGACTAGATCTTTCGATCTGTGAAACAAAGGGCAAACAGGAATGGGTATTAAATATGTGGAGAGGCAGCAGGTTTCAATTGCAATTGTGAATTCAAGCAAGGGAATGAGAAATCAGGCAAGTGTTCTGTGTCGGTTATAAAGCGATTGTAATGGAGAAAAATGTCCTTTGTAGCTAGTATGTGTACTGATAAGTGATTCCGGACTCTTATCCCTACTTTTTTGTAGGATAATGTTGCGGAAGTAGTTGAAGTGGGAGCCACCTATCACGTAATTCGGAGATGGTAAGGAGAATCCTAGGGACTAAATGATCGAATGCTTGCGACAAACCCAATTAAATCTTATCACCCGTCTGGCCAGCATCGACGGGATCGATCCAAATACTATGTGCGGTTTATCACTTCGTTTTGCGTGATCTCTGTGGACGGAAGCCATGTTGCTTGGTGTAATCATATTACAAGTATCTAAATAAAATCCAATCGGTTCGGAAACGATGGATTCCATGAATTTGGACAATACATGAAGTAAGACATTGGGCGGTTTTTTGAGAACACAGCTCCGAATCCTCCTTTGTGGATCGGAGTTATTATTTCAGCTTATACATCGCAGACATCTGGATCTGGTTTAAATTGCGCTGAAAGAACTAGGCCGTTGTTCTCGCCAATTGCCTTGCTGCTACTTCCAGTGCCTTTCGGCGAATGGCGTCGACTTCCGATGAATTTTGTTTACGCAGATACGTCAGCTTATTAAACACAGCTTCGGCAGTAAAGGATGTATGTGAGTCCTTGAGGCTAGAAAACAAACGTTGGAAGATTGCCTGATGGTAAGAGCTTCTGAAATGTAGCAGCAGCATATTGCGTCCGCAGGCGTTTTCTGCTTCCTATGGCTGTTCTATTTGCACCTTTAGGCGTCCGAAGCATAGGAATTCCCCGTCTCACCATAACGTTGGCAACGGAATACTTGTACAGCAGGTTGTGGTTAGCGTGGAAACTTTCCACCGTATTCTGAAGAGGTATGAATTTGTCACCTCTGAGCATTTAAATGCAGTGTTCAGGTTGGACAACATGTTTGTCCCAAGTATCCGGCGTTGGTTATGATCTGTATCTCGCCATTTTGTGTTGTGTACAGACATCCATTTCTGATTCTGCTCCTCATGAAAAAAAGTGTTTAAGCCCATTGAAAACTCTTTACTCTGAACCATCCGTAATCAGTTTATTAAATTTGCTGTTGGATTCAAGCCAAACGAATTCTGGGTAGCCTTTAAGGAGGAACGACCAGCTTGTGGCACTGACGAGCTGGATTAAGCCGTTGTAGCGTGCAATATTGTGCAATCTCTAATAGTTCTGATGGTGATATTCCGCATAGCACATGAAGTTGCACTGGATGACTGTAAGGTCGTTGCAACACAATGGCATTCTACAATCAATAGATCTATCGTATATTGTTCGTTGGTGAATACAGGATTCAGCAAAGGTGGTCAATTACCTATTCTGAAACCAGTGGGCTTAATGACGTAATTGCAATCGAACACTGGTTAGAAAATCATGCAGAACTGCTTTGTATTACGCTCCGTTTGTAGAAGTAGTTTCTAAACAGTGTGCGTTAAAATCACCCAGAACAAGGATGTGTTTGTGATCTCGCTTTAGACTGCATTTTAAAGCTGCCGCATGGGGGAAGTTCATTTCCGGTGTAGTGTTTGAGGGTGCGGGACACTGAAGGTATAACGCAGCTGTTTCTTCTATGTATTATCAGACGGCACGAAAGAGAAGCTTCTAAGTATAAGTCTGCATCAGCAAAGGCCTTGCACTGTAAGTCGCTTCCGGAATACACAGTTACATTTTTAATTATGTAAACCTCTCTTTTTGTATGAGTGATATGCACTGCAGCAAGACTTCAGGTGTGTTTAAACATAATTAGATCGTTAGCAAGAATCTTCACCTTATAATCTGTCCTTTTTCCTCGCTACCGTATCCCGGTCAGATAGTTGGTCAAGAAATACAAAATGCATGTCTAATGCACTGGGTTAGTTGCACAGCCTCAGTTCTTGCCCTCGGTAGTTGAGCGTGCATGTTCCGTGTTTCCGGAATAGGAACAGCGAGTAATTCCAAAACGACCGTTTATCACCTTTTCCGCCACCACAGGTAGCTCTGAAGCCGACACTGAGCTTGACGTCAGCGAAGATTTTTAGTGGATCATGCAATAATGGCTCGTATCCCACAGTCACAGACCGAGCGTGCTCACAGTTTGTGAGTCTGTTCGCTTGTCATGCCCCTGTGGTCAACAACGTGGACATCCAATTGATCCACGGCTGCGCTGAAGCAAAGATCAAGTCATGAAAAGTGCTGGTGGCCACATATGCAACTGAATGAGCGTTAACCAAACCATCTCTGTCTGCTCTTACGCGCATGAGTTTTGGGTACCGTAGAAGCAGATGAAAACGTCTGTGTGCCCCATGACAGCGGCACATTAAGGCATGACTTGACGGCTGAATTTAGCTACATATCTGGGGCACATGCTGCATGTGGTTTTCGCTGGTTACGTATAAGCCCTTACTCTGAAGCCGTAACCTAATACTGCCTGCACTGGCGGTTGTGCTTTTTATAACGGACCCATATAGAGTTCAAGGATATAGGAAGTTGTGTGCATCTTAAGATAAACCGCGTACCCGATGTACTCCAGCGCCATAATACCTGTGGGGTACTGCACATAATTGCAGCATTTTGCATTACAGAGATATAAGTTAGATCCCTGTGACTAACTTGTAGGTGATTGCGGTAACGTATACAAATGTTTTAAGAGGGGTTTCTGTTTTCGTGAATGCAGTGCCACTAGCACACATGCGATTAATGGACGACTCAAGATGCTGCATCTATATTGGTGCAAGATATGAGCTGCTACAAGCGATTTGTCCACATAGTCCTCTGATATGCTTGAGAATATGCGGGGTACAGTTACTACGCATCCTAAGTTGTTACATTATGAAATCCGAAGTGGTCTCCACACATCTGACCGCAATCGGCTTTTCAAAACTGTTTAATCTACAGCATTATGCAACTTTTAACCACCGAAAAATGTTAGCGCGACTTAAACCTCAGTAACACGACTTCGGCTTTTCTGTGCGACATAGACATTTTGCAAGATAGATTGGGGAAATTCCACAGTGGACAACCAGACAAATATTCGCAAAATCGAAATTGTTGACTATATTACCCAGTCAATGATACGCTGCTACGTACGAATTATCAGGTAATCATATTCAACTGGAAACGCCAAACGTGACGCAATATTCGTAATCGTCGAACGAATCCACTTGTCCTTAAAAGCCACCGTATATAATTGTATGTATACATAAGGTTTTAAATTGATGTAGGTGAAAATACGAGTGTAATATGAGTATATGTGTGCCCGAAAAATAATATCATCAAATTAAAACCTGAGAAAATCATCAATAAATATCTTTCGGAATTATACAGAGCATTTAATACTTGAATTAAAATCTCGGATTAAGTGTCCTAAAAACTTTGGTAAAAATGGAAATTCCAGGTTTTCCCTTCTTCCACAAATGCCCAGCAACAAATCATTCTAGTTGTGATGTGAACTATCGTTTCTCATGTGATTCCTTTAGCCTGGCTTCAATCGTGGTACTAGGACTAGAGAAAACAAATAATCAATTTTCAATTTTTAACTAAAGTAATACATGCGCTTCGTGACAAATGTAGAAAAATTGGATAAAGTTTAGCTAAGAAAGCAACATTTCAATTCCTTATACGTTGTATTATTTGATCATTGAGTATAAACCTGTGGTTGTTTCGGTTCCGAATTCGGTTGCAGAAAATTCGCACGCCAAATGAATACAATGAAAGTTAGTTCACGTATTGATGATACTGAAACATTCATGACAATGTATGATGTGTGCTTTTGACATCATGACGTCATTTATTAGTTCAGTAAGTTAACCACACATACAACCCGAATTATCTAATTTTATCTAAATTGTTGTATCGGTAAAATATTAAAGACTGCTAAGAGTGAGAGATGCCTGATAAGTTTGTCACTGGCACAGTTGGAGCACTCGTACGGTAACGCCTTGGAATGCTGGCCAATCGAACGGATTTGTGCTGACCTGATAGCGTTATCTTAGACAGGCGTACGGGATGGTGAGACGGAAAATTGAGTGAGCGTGAGAACATACCTAACCACACGTAATCAGGTAGACGCTACGCTCTCATAAAGTACGAGGCAACGCACACGAGAGTGGGTTACGGTAGACGCGCGTTAATGGTTTAGACGCGAACGTTGCCCGGTTATCGATGCACACGAAACACTTGACCTGACCGACTCACAACTAACAGTGAAGAGAAAGAAAGTCAAGTGTTCCTCTGATGGTTCTTTTACGACCATCAGAGCACAAATCACAGCCAACGCTAGGAGTCATTAAATTAGGGAAAACAGGTACCACGACAGGGTGGTCGTTTGTAAAGGAACATTCAACAAGTGCGCAGTTGTGTCGCGTATCGGATTGGCTGAATACTGCTACGTTGTTAGAGTAATTGGGCTCTCACTGTCCTCGGCCATTACGCCGGAGTTTGTGGCCCGTTTTTGCGGGGATATTTGACATGCCAGCAACAGCGCCCCCCAGAATACACTGTGCAATAATAAACTGAGGTCTTGTTTGCGTTGGCTTGATTTAATAAGATAAACCCATTAGCACTAAGCATTATTTCTTTTCAGTACCAGACGGCAACAACTTGCATAAAAGGGATAGCTAAAAAATGGCTGTCGATGGGCCGATTTTTTATGCACCTGCCTCTTCTTGTCAGACAAATTTTATACATATGTTAAGCACATATAAATCTTTTTCTCAGTGCACCATTAGAATATATCGTGAATTCATATTGCCCAGTTGCAAAGCCGTCTAGCATAAGAGAAACTCGCATACTAACTCTTAATTATTTAAAACAAAAACTGAACGTTTAGCGCAATATAATTATTGCCTGACCATGTTGCGTCCCATATATGTTTTATTAGGATGGGTTGGGGCATGAAAACTTTCGCCAATTGGCAAGCTATTATTAACTCTAACTGAGTGTGTTTAAAATTTTAATAATAATGTTAGGACTTAGAAGTGAAGACTTGTGGTGCTGCTGAAACCTCATAACAGATATGGTATCTTAAATTTACCACGCTATTTCCTTTCGAATAACTTTTGTCACTGTACTTGGCTCAGATACGCTCAAATAAGGCAGATTGCTGTTATTTTATTTTTAGTGCAGTTGTAATAATTGAATACTTGCAATAGTAAAAAAAGCTGATACGATTCCGTAATTTGCGGTCAAGTACGCAATAGAATTTTCCTCAGAAGTTGCTGAAGATTAAGCAAATGAAACCATAGACGTCAAAAATTGACTTCATTAATCCTAATGAATCAAATTCTGTGCAGGTCATCTCAGTCCATCAGATAAAGGAAATGATTGACGTCTGCTCGCAGCTGATAAAGTATCGCGAGCAAAGAAACTAAACTAAAACACAAATATCCATTAATATTAAAAGGAAAAAATAATATATTTATTCGCTGCCTTTAGTATTAGATTAATCCCAGAAAATGGAAAATTGAGAAAGAAAAGCGTCTTTGGTTTACTACAAAGAAGAATGTTCCTACAAGTAGGCACTCTGTTAATTAAGATGGCACTAATAAACAAGCGATAAGCCTGTTGAGAAATAAAGCTTAAAGACAAAAAACATATATTACCTTGCACTAATAATTAAGGTCAACCTAACCAAAATGCATAGGTATAAATATAACTTACAAGATGGATTTTTATGATATTTCCTTTCACACTTAACATATAGTTTAGGTATGCCATTTCTGGCATTGCGCACAGGAAATCGATAACAAATATCAAGCAAACCGATGAATGAAATATATATTTACAAGCATTTGCTTAACTTGGAAAGGGAATCATTTTCCTGCCTTAATATGCTTATAAATTTACGACACAATAAGTGTTCGTGTAAGAAATGGTACGAACCATTGTTATTCCGAATAATAATACCATCAAATTTGTAAAACCATTAAGTGTATTTGCTCTATCGTTGAACAAGATGTAAACACGATTTGTTTATGCTCAACTTTTGGCTAGATGTTCATAAAACTGTTGCCCCCCAAAAAGTTGGCCAAGAACCCAGTTACATTTTTAAATTGCTAACGGCAAAATGTTCCCCGCGAAAGAAGTCTCAACCACTGTAGAGTAGAAACACTTCGTTGCTTTTGACTATTAGGTTTGAAAGTTACCTTGGCTAGTCACCAAAGTTTATGCAAAAGGTTTCATTATCCTTTCATTATTAAGATTAGACTAACTCTCCCTGATGAAATATATAATTTGGACATCCATACTATAAAGATACGCCCTACCCGATTGTTATGGTTACCACGGCAATTTTCTCGAGAGGTAACAGGTGACCGGCGACCGGCGATTTTCATTAATCGCTAATATTAACCATTAGACATTAGAACATGTGACAGAATTCCTTCTTGTAAAACACTCCTGACATTTGTATTTAGGAAATTAGAAAATTTACAATTCCTTGATAATTGCGCCTTTCATTTTATGTTTAGAAAACAGAATCTTTTGCCTGCTCTTCTGTACATTAAATGCCGATAATTTGTTTACAACGCCCCTCTAAATATGATCCCGCGGTTAGTGCATGCGAGTCATGTGGAGGTAATTGTTTAACTGCTCGCCAATCGTTACACGTAAAACGCATTTTACATTCCCGCAGGTGAAATTCGAACTGCAACTAATATGAAAAATGCCGGCAGATAAACAGAAGGAAAATTACTCTATCACATATTCAAATTGGTCAATTATTTTACTGCCTTAGTTAAGCTTTAGCCATAGTGCAATAGAAATACAATAGAAAATAAAATTGTATATAACACGTTAACTCTCTGCATATCGAATTACAATACGTCGAAATATATGTAGATAAGTGAATGTAAAACAACCAACAGAAAAAATGGCTTAAAATAAAATTGAACCAAATACAAATTTAATGAACGGGATAAAATTATTGAATGATAACACAACATATGCTACCCGACTAGGCTGCATTTATTAAGTGCACGCATCAAAGACTATATGGCAATTTTATTCACTGGTCCTATAGAAATTGCCAAGATATATACCGCAAAATTCACACACAAATAGAAACTTTCCACCTCGCGTGTATAAATTAATTATATTAGCATTATTTTTTACCTGACATGGTATCAAAATGTGGTGCATGCATGCGAAATGTGGTGTCCGAGGAATCAACCGTGTTTGCACGCAACAGCAGGAGAACCTACAGCATATAAACTAGGAAAACTGCGTTTTTGCTTGGACAAGGAAGGGGATAAAAGGTGGCAAATTGTTCATGGGTGGTGTTAAGTTTGCACAATTTGTTATTGTGTTTGATTCGGGATAAAATTACCCGAAGTGAGAATTTCAGTCCAAAGAGTATACGTGATCTGCGGTGTGAGCGACTCTGTTAATCGATAGACAACAAAATCATTTCGTTTTTAATTATCCAGTAGACTTCACGGTGCGATGTTCGATTATTTTTGTTAATAACACGTCCACATTTAACAATAATTAAACGATCCGTTATATTCGATATCATTATATATGAAGTTTTGAACACATAGAAACAGATTGCGATAAACATGACAGAAATTGTCTTACATAATATATCAAAAATTTGGATTGCATTATTCAGCCAAGTGATGATGAGTTGAGGTTTTTGCGTAAACTTACGATATATCACATTCAGCGAGCTCATTTAAATGCTAATAATCCGTATATTAAATGTTAACAGTCATGTGCCAAAGGTTGTTATATCTTTAATCTAGTGAATACTTTCAGATACTGATCATCGACGAGGAAAAATCAGATGTAGTTCTTCTGTGTAGGAAGCAACTAAAAGAATAAATATTAATATATGCATGCATTTTAGTCGCGTGTAGTTATACGTGATTAACTTCAAATCGTACAGTGTCGCGTACACACGTGTGTGAGCCTAGGTAAATAAATAGCTTATACTAGTTGGTACAAAAGTGATGAAACTCTAAAATCAGGCACACTTGCAAACAATTGGAGAAATATAACAATTAATTTTTAATACTTAACAGTTTCATATGTGCAGGTTCATCCAATATTTGAAATCAACCATACAAGCAAATAATTAGAGACCCAAATTTTTCATGTTTCCATGTGGTTTCTACAACTAAAAGGGGTCTGCTTATCTAAAGTTTTCTCTACTATTTTCTCTCAGTTACAAATTCAAAGCTTGCATCAGTAGGCAATTAACTGCCGGCAATTTTATTGCCTAAATTAGAAGAGTTGATGTTTCATACCATGAGGCCGCAGGCGTTTTGCCGCTGAAATCATGCTTGTATTCCTTTTCTCTATATGCTATATTTACTTTGAAATATACTGTTAAATAATTCTGTGGTTTACAAATGTTTACACTGTTGTTTAATGGCCATCTGATCTGTGAACATATAACAACTACAAATCCACAACAATTTTTATAAATATACTCTATATGTACACGACATATGCAGCGAAATCATGACACATTCTTAATATGCTCTTTAGCCACAATGGTATGTCACACTCTGTCTCCACCTACACTGTCGATATGTTTTTACCCATCTACATGTTTTTCGCTGTTTGCGATTGTTCCGACCACAACAACCCTTCTCATCACGTTCATACCAAGGCCTTCAGCTCTAAGGTGAGCGTCTACACTTTCTGTATGTCTGTATAGGTACTGCTGTTCTTGCCCATCATTTGTCCCACTGCTCTAGACTCCATGTTCACGAATTTAACTTGACCATTAAGTTATGAGTTCCTTCCCCCCGTACTTTTGCACAGAACTGCATTGCACATTATTATTTTTAAACTTGGTCAATTCTTGCGTGTACGTCTGTCGATCTCTCAATAACGCTTAGGCCTTGCTGTATATTTTTGTCAAATACAGGCTTGTCGGCTTGAGGCGTGACTATTTCTGCTAAGTTACTTGCTGGAGCTCTGTGTCCGCGCCATATTTCGAGATATCCGAAACATAACAGTTGCCGTTTGTTCATGTATTTGACTAGTGCCTACACTTAGAAACGCATAAAATAATCCAAATTAGTTTTGACCGGCTTATAATCGTTCAGGTTAAAATAAAGATTACGGCTTCCAAATAACATGTACTGACAGTTACCCTTATTTACATGACGTGAGTTTAAAGATGATGTATAACTGATACAAACAACGACAGAGCTTCCGTCTACTTTTGTATTTATTTTTGAGCATAGCATTCCTTACATCCCGGAGGTGGAATTCGGTACATGTTCAAGGAACTACCTATAGGATTCAACAAAGCCAAATGCCTAAAACCAGAATGGATAAACTGAAAATATTCGTCATCATTAAGCAAATCTGTGACACTATTTCATAATGAAGAAGTTGACTGCGATAGAGGAAATTTGACCGCTCCGTTAAAATTTGAAGTATTTAAAAAGCAACAGAGTAGTTTCCAAACAATATACATTTTACACATTCCTCTATCCAATGGTATTCATAAGCTTGAATGTCCGACATGCAAAAACGGCATGGGCAAATTGCGTGTCCCGCTTGCTGCCGATATTCAGATAAAAATGCTTGAACTTATGCGTAGCATATGATTAGGTATTACTTTATCGCTTGTACTAAATATCAAACTGATATTGTCTAATATGCTCTACTGATATATTAAAATATACACGAGACAACACATTGAATCTTGAAACCATAATCCTAATGTGTGGTAGAACATGCACACGCTAAACAGCAGTTTCTACAAGAAGCATGGTATAGCAGCAACTAGAAAATTCACATCCTCTAAAATAGGCCAGCAAATAACCTTACGTCTCATGAGGAAGCAACATTTGCTGTGGAAGAAAATGAACATCTCACGAAGCCTCAGGCTATGAATAAAGTTGAGTTACAGCGTACACCTAATTTGCGCAGTTATCCACTGGATCAATGAAAACTGATCGATGTGGGCTGACAGATAGCTACAATTATTTACAGGTGTTGCATATATTAAAGACAGTTCACTTATCTGGGTACCATCTACAGGAATATTGACTACGTCAGTTGATGAGAAGAAGCTGGGTTAATTTAAAATACTAGTTCAGAAGTCGGGGAACGAGTTATATCGTAACGTAACACCAAAAGACGAGATCAAATTCAGAATTGTTGTCGTCGTTATTTGTATTGAACAAGCAAAAGAGGCAACCTATGATTTGATTCAGATCTTCTCCACAAACCTTGAGTTTTGCAAATGGCAAAAGTTTGGTTTAGTTGCATCTGTTCTCGATTACTTTCGAGTTTATTGGTACACGATGTAGGTAACTCAATTTCATTATCCTCTCACATAGTGCACACCAAGTCATGCCTTCTAGTCCCTTTCATAAAATACCTAAAGTTCTCTTTTGAAAATAGTGCAGAACTACATGCAAAACGAATCGATCTACTTCATTCAATAGGCTAGTCACAAACACATCTTTAAAGAAAATCTTCCAATCCATAAACATGAAGTAGTTCATGAGCAGCAGGACACATATAAATGGCGTTGAGTGAATTGTTCTGGCTCGCGTACATATCCTCTCTGTGCGAAGAAATTTGCGAGGTCTATACAAAACAACGAAACACTGTGTCAAACTCGTCCGGGAACATAAAGTAAAGAAGTGACAAGTCCTTCTGGAAAAATGTCGCAGACATAGAAACAAACGTTGCTAAGCGGAGCTTGATATTCCTGCTTTACACACAGGATGCGTTTGGCAAAAACAACAAAATAGGCAGCAAACATATATGAAAAATTTTGATCCTTCCTCCCAGCTAAATGAGTCCAAATGACAGTGAGTACAGTTAGTGTTGTCGACCTTATATCTCAACTATCAGCCAAAATAAAGATGCTGGAGAAACAGTTAGCCAAACCAAATGGTAAAAGAAAGTTGTTCGTCTCATTCGGGGATATTCTGATATCAGTTTCCTACATAATTCAGTCTCGGGCCAATCCAGCGCTAAAGCACAAAATTGGAACATTAAACTTCCTAAATGCCTTCGCCTCTGAGATTATCCAAATAGACTAACGGGAAAATACGCCATCGCTTTCAATATAGCGGCATTATCATGAGTGACAACATTAGGCATATAGTTTCGTGGGCATGCAATATCGCTACGACCGATATTAATTGTAGAAGGTTGAGGAAAACATCGTTAAGTTTTCCTTTTTGACTCTGTACAGCTTTCGTAGCAAAAGTCTCGCAAGCTTGTGAATCAAAAGCCAAAATACCTTCTGTTTCGCAATGTTGCAAAGTTATTCTACTTGAAGACAGGCCACCTTTGCAATGTGACCTATAACGCATGTGTTCAACAAATATCTCGTTTGAGCCGAAGCGCGACTCCTGTAGTGCAAATAAGTGGGTCATCCAACAGTGTTTGGTTCTCCCCTTCTATACATGCAGATAATGTTAGCATGGCCACTCTTAGCAAAAGTAATGCTAAGGTTGGTGACAGCGTAGCGGAAATTGTGATGCTCACGCCTCCACAACACATTAGTCTTGTGCACATAGGAAATGGTGTGGATTCACTCGAAGCACCACGTTCTGACAAACCATTAGGATTGGGATCTATCCTTTCACCGTTTTTGAAACAGATACAAGTCCAACAACATCCAATGGGATTATCGATAGCTTCAGTAAAGGTGCATTACAGCCCATTGAGATTAAGACTACACATAGCAGCAGTGGTCTAGGCACACGCCCTAAGCGTCTTAGAACAAACTGGGGCCTTCATGCTGGAAAGGTGACTCCCCGTGGCCCAAAGACAGTCGTGAATAATAATGCTGCTGCACATATTGGCAACTCAAGCTTCCCCATTGTTCAGGCGACATGCCAAGGCTGTTCTCCTGGCAGGCCTGTACATTGTTTTGCTGAAACACAGACCAAATATTTATGCTCCTATCCATATTCTCTTTCGCTTCCTCCTCTCAAAAAGCCCTCTGCTGGCCCTTCGGCAATAACACCATATCCATTTATACTCAATCGCCCTAAAGTGCGCATTCCCCCACCAATTCCCCCAAACCCTCTAATTAAGATTGGACTGGCAAATCACATGGTAAGGTATTTGCTGTGGATGGCTCTACAACTAATGTGATTGCAAGTGTAAATACTGGGTGGAATGATTAACACCGTCAGGACTTTTTAAGACATGATACTTAATATCCGTACCCTGTTAAATAAGCTTCATTTGCCCGACACCTATATATGTAGGAATAAACTTGATTTGATTTTACTCACTAAAACCTGGTACCATGATCCCATGCCCAGCCAGCTGCTTCTATTGTAGATCACAAGCTAATTAGAAATGATCGATAGCAGTGCAGAAGAGGTGGTTGCTTAATTTACTACCCACAAAACCTCCTTGTGTCTGATACACACATGCACTTACATCCCTCACTATTGATTCCGCTTGGTTACTTTTGTCCTTCGGTACCGAGTGAACTCCTTTAGGCTGTATATACCGCTCAATCGGAGCCAGCTTCATTGATGAGAACTAGCAGGTTGACATCATCAATTACATACCGGAACTTAGTACTTTTGATAAAGTCGTAGGTGGAGATTCCAAGTTACCAGATATCTGTTGTTCAAACTTAGTAACAAAATCGAAATATGCTGAGTTAATAACCTTCGTCAGCACCGGTGGATGGCAGCAAAATTTTCTCCTGGCTACAAGAGGTAAAAATAGACTAGACCTAATTTTTACCTCAGGCACTTATCCGATAGCTACTGATGTAATTGGCGGTCTCCCTGGATGTGCTCACAAAAAGTCGGATGTAAATTATAGCTGCGTTGTCGCATGCGAGGTCTGCGGTGGTTCCCCACTTCCTGCAACATGTTAATTGGGTCGCATTCTCCGCTCTGTATTGGGTCCGAATTTGGGGTCATTTTTTTCGTCCGTCTGACATTAAGGAGCCTTTGAGAGCTTCTACGACAATGTGACTATGTGCCTAAACATAATTGCTTCCGGTGATAATACCAGAGCCTTTACTAAGTACACTAACAACGCAAAGAATAAGTGGAAAATATGAGCGCTAACTCGAACATACGAACGTAATCAAGACTTCAGCGTATCACTGAAAATCTAACACTTTATAATTGAGACAGACATGAAACACAACACCTACCTCATGCAGGAAGAACAATGGGCTGTAAATAGTATTAATACAAATATACTGTTGACTCCCTTATTGATAAAAAGGAAAAGCGGAAAAACTGACCTACCCTTCCACATCGTCTTGCCTGAAGGTGAATGCATTTATTCACCAACTGCAATGGCAGAAGCATTTGAAAAGCTTTGCTAAATTCTCTAACACTGAGAATGAAACCCTGACCTTCTCAACATCATTTAACTTCTATGAACAAGTCTCAGCGATCAAGCTTATTGTCACTATGATAAAACGTATGATTACGTGTCTACGACCATCCTTCAAACCTGGCCCCGATGGGATCTCTTCTGCTTTAGTCAAACACGGTGGAGATGATATCACTCATTTATTATTGAATATAGGGCCTTTACAGTTTGGCTCACATCTGGTGGGAGCACCGCGTGAGTAACGAGCTTGTTTGACGCCTTGTTTATGGCACAAGAAAATGAACTGAACCGCTCAGCACCGTCATTTTACGCAAAAGGCTCCGATGGCTCGGCGACGTGTTAAGCATGCCAGTCCATCGACTTCCACGACGTGCGTTGTTTGCTCACCGGGGATGTGGATGGAAGAAGAGGAGGGACGGCTAAGCAACGACTTGTACCAGAGAACTGAAGGCCCTCACTTCGGAGCTGGGCTGGGTTGGAGCGTCACGGCTCCCTGGTTAGGGTCCAAAATACGGTGAACACATTTGTTTGGATACACTTGCTGACATGGCAAGGAGCCGACTTCAGTGGCGTTCCGGTTGAGTTTCTTTGTCCCTCCCCATCTCTTTTAGCCTCCTCATCTACCTAAGATCTCATTTCAAAGCTTAAAACATAATAATTTTGCTTTTTGCCTGGTAGCCGGCTGCTTGCTTACCGGAACGATGCCTATCCGTTGCTGGTATCTCAGCTGACATGCAACCATTGTATTTATTTTCCTTTTTCTTTATATATTGCGGCACAGTAGCTGTATTTCTCACTTCTAGCTAACCTGAATAATGAATGATATATAATGATTATTGAATATATTCTCTTTGTCTCGTCAGCCTGGTCAGTATCTTGAAGGTTGGAAAGCGGCTAGGGTAGAAACGAGACATAAGTCTGGGTCGAAAACTGACATCCCGAACTACCGCCCCATTAGTCACACAGCCATTCTATCAAGCATGCTAGAGAGAATTGTTAAGAGACATGTAGTTTCCATCCTGTTATCGCACCAACTTCTCTCACCTTCCCAGCACGACTTTCTGAAATCCAGCTATTGAGTTACCTGTCAAATTGACTTCCTTAACCAGCTAACGGAAGCAACTGACTCAGGTCTTCAGTGCACTGTCATATTCCTTGACCTGCAAAAAGCTTTTGACAGAGTCCCACACAAGAAGCTACTATATGAGTTAAGTAAGTGTGATGTTACAAATCTGCTGCACTCTTGGATCCAATGGTACCTAGTAGGACGGTCGCAATTTGTGGTTATCAATGGTTACATCTCTTCACATTGTCTGGTCACCAGTGGAGTGGTACACGGCTGTGTTTTAAGTCCGTTACTTCTCCTACTTTATATAAATGACCTTGTTTCTGTTATATTATTTGAGAAGCCTTATTCGTTTGCTGATGATTTAAAGTGGTTTATACGTTCCAAGTTTCCTAACGTGCATCTGAACTTAACAAAATCCAAAGCGACTTGAAAACAATTGAGAGATGGGCAGATACGTGACACATGACGTTTGCAATATTGAAGTGTAGTATTCTAGCATCTGAAGGTCAGATAGCAGTAGAATTGTTCAGGCTTCATGATGAAGTCATTCCCATCAGCCAGTCTGTTCGTGATTTAGATTTAAGATATTCTAGTTTGTTAAACTTTGACGAACATAATAATCAGATGGCGAAAAAGGCTAAGCAGTCGCTCGAGTTTATTTGCAACCACCTACCTTCAAAGAAACCACACTCATTGCTTTCAAAATCGGTAGCATGCCTTTGTTTGAATATTGCTGTGCTACGTTCAGTAACTTGCGAAAGGGAGACTTTGGAGCCCATTTGGCTATTCAACAGCTCTTTCTCACAGCGATAGGTGCAATGAGTTAAATCTTGAACTTCTGTGGTTAAGAAGAATGCAAGTAAATTTGTGCTTATCCACAAACTCGCGTGGCGGAAGGCATATGTTTTAAACTATCAACTGCACTTCCAGGATAATGCCATGTATGAACTGCGAGATAGTGAATATATATTCGCTTTACTTAAATTCAAGGCCAGCCTAAGGAGAACTTTCTACCTTCTTAGGCATGGCTTCATATGGAATAAGCTGCCAAGAGAGATTAGATGTACTGAACATTTTTACATATTCAAGGAAGTGATAAAAGTATTTCTGTCAACAAAAAGAGTGAAATGGATCTTAAAAATGCAACTTGATGAAGAAAATCTGAATGAAGAGCGATCGAATCATATACGATACCGGAGAACATCGGCTCGAAAAATGTCCAACAAATGCACAAGAGCAAACCTGAGCATCTTGTATGAACTGTTACAAACCACTTCTTATACTTCTCTTTTATGCTGCCTCCTATGCGGTTTTACTCACTTCAAAATTAATACGTACCAACAATCTGCTGTTTAAAACGGAGAGCACAATTATTTACTGGTATGGGAATAAGAACTATTTTCGTAATGCTCCTCACAAATTGGTTAAATCGTAATAATGTTCTGCGATTCCTTCGCTAAATTTGTTCTGCAATGCTAACCATTTCCCCTTTTTGCTGGAGTTCCCAGTCCAGAAAACTATACTGGAATTGAATGATGGTAATAATGGTTTTGTAATTTTGGCCTTTGGACAACTCGTACAGTTATCTGTCTCCGACTGTCATGTCACACATTTTGATCGGCTCGATCCTTTTTTAGGCTGATGTAAAAAATACCTGCTTATTTTTTTACAACAACGATATAGTATCACTTTCACACAATTTTTCTACTACTACATCCTTCCTTATTTCATTGTTGGCCACGACTGGTTAATCTCCTGTGGTGGTGTATTATCGTTTCCAGATTATAAAAGAATTTACCTATGCAAGGCACATCGCCACAAACTGATTGGCGTAAAATATTGCCATATTTAATGAGCCGCATGACGGACTGGGCTAAGGCTTTATTGCTCATAATACTTGTATAAAAGTAGCCTTAAAATGAACACAACATCTGATAGACAAGTGATTGCTCAAATGCTACTTTGCCACACTGGCACGCGGCCAGGTATAGCATGGAAGTGCGGGCGAAAATTTTCGTAGAGTACCTTGCATGGAAGCAGGTACCCTGCTGTCGGTTGCATGAGTGGCCGTATTATGTTACCTGGACATTTGTTTAAATTTGCATGTTATTGTTCCGAATTTTTTGATTACAGTAATACCTTAATCCTACCAATTATTTTACTACCAGTATTTTATCCGCTTTAAAAGCTTGAACCAATTAAGTATTTTTGCAATCCTGCTCTACAAATTGATCAGACCACATATTTTGACTGCAAATCTCATCGCCCAGGAATAGACTATTTATTGATCTATTCATATCCTGCCTAAGCGGAACATGCCGCCATAAGGCTTTAACCACATATTTTTATAACCGCATCTTAAATGTAACGGCTGATGTTCTGGAGCAAGTAAGTCATCAAGGGTTGGATGACATTCGCCCAAAGGCGTTAAAAGTTTCTGCATGAGTGTAGCTGTACTGTTAGGTTCCATCGATGTCGTATAGAGAGAGATGCACGACACCACGATGTTGAAGCACCAGATCATTACCTTGATATACAAAATTGGTAGGCGTAAAAAGCTAGTAAAAACACCCACCAAGATTTTTTTTGTAATCCCCAAGATCGTGGAATATATTTAGCTAAGGTACTCATAGGGTATCTGAAGGCAAGCAAACTTCTCGTCATAAAGAAGCAAGCATTTGGCCAAAATTGATCCATAAGGAGAAATATTTTCTTACTTCTTGTATCCAGGACGAAAATTATGAATACCCATTTAGAAATCTATGTAACCTACCCGGCATTGTCGTAGGTACACGATAGCCTAAACTATCGCATAGGACTGTACATGTTGCAGAATCCTGGTATATGCGGTTCCATTCTGAGCTGATTAGACAACCTTCTCTTTCATAGTTGCTTGAACATGAGCATTCGCACTATATTTTTGGAACCAATCCTAGTTCAATGAGGCGTAACTCTGTGCTCGATTCTGTTACCCCTTCTGTACTTGCCTTCTTCTATGATCTAGTAAGCGTGCTGTCCGCAAAATCCCTACTATCGTTACATGCTCTTGTGATATTGCGTACCATCGTTTCAGAGAAGTGTTTCACAAACTTAATGCATGAACTTAATTTTGAGTAAAAATAGTCCATCGAGAAACTGCTGCAATTTAATGAGCATACGGCAACAGAATACTAACAACTACCGACTAGTTCCACAAATATTACGCCTGGCATCCATGAGCACGACCTCAGTGCGTTTATAAAAGATGGACTTGAGTGTTTAAAACAAGATAAAAAAGCATCCAAGGAAGCAAACCAGCAATTGCAACTCCTTCCCAGATATTTCAATGAACGCTTTAGGCAACAATGTTTCCGAAAGTGCTGGGCGCATACGTGAAGCCTCAACTATGGTAGGATTGCTACATCACTGTGCTCGATACTGCAAAATGCAGTAGCAAAAACCTAGATATTTATCTAGCGTTCTATACACACTCAGAATAAAAGCATCCAAAATATTCGGCGACGGTTTTCCGTGTCTACGTGGAAATATTATAATGGTGTATGGGATCCTGCGGATCCTAAAAACAAAATTGACTATTTATTTTTAAACACATTCGCAAAGATTTCTATGGAGTTATCACTTTAAGTCAGTCACGCAGTACAGCCGACTGAAATGTCGACGCCACCTTTTCTCCCTCCCAGTATCACTGCCCTGGGAACCTCTTCCAGGTCATGAAATAAATGCCTACGCTTTTTCTCAATTTTACAAATGTCTTGTCGAAGCATTTGCCTGTTTACGCAAAGATATATATCTTGTACCAAACAGATAATGCCTTTCGTGTTGATAAAACAATACAAAGTATCATAATATTCCATAAAACTGGGTAGGAACACTCGCACATATGCTATTCCAAACCCTTATGGTAAATAATTTTTATCTAAAAGTCCTTTACCAATAACTTCTTCTTCGTGGGGTATTTACATTTCCCAAAGCCATTCTACGAGACATATAACGCATTTGCTTTTATATCCGTCAAAAACATTTCTGCATTGCTCCATTAGCTTTTGTAGAACTGTATTAAAATGCTTACTAAAATAATGCATGTCCGCAGCCCATTACTTGTTGTAACCAGGATTTGATATTAGCTTCGTAATATTTAGCGGGTATCCTGATTCTCGGAGACTGTAGGTAGACACACTAGAATTATTTGTATATTCAGCCTTTACGTCCTAGATATATATAAATCTAAAACATCATTCTCTGTTCTTTGAGTGCTGTATTGCTACATATTACAATACTTGCCATAGACAGCGTTTGAGGAAAATCGTTGTATGCAGTGCATGCTTTTGTGCATCAGTTTATTACATATCTGAATTAAACAAGTCGTACCTAAATAGTATCTTTTATGCGCATATATTTCTGGAGCATTATTGGAACTAACGATTTTTGCGCATTTGCGCGTACTCAAAATTCGACAGAGCAGCAGGGTTGATGAACGTTTTTCTTTTTTAAATCCAGTGTACAGTTATGTCACCTTAAATAAAAGATGCAATTTTGCGCTTAGATTATTATAACTGTAACACGCACAGCGATTGAGAATTCAAACAATGTATCATGACAGCACTTTTGTAAATGATTATGGCTACTTGAACATAATGAGGAAATATTTGCATCCTGCTCTTAAGCATAATATGCTCACGACAAGGACATGCGTAGAACAGCGTTTCAGCGACAATTACGAATATGGGCATCCTTACATTTTGATACAATTGTACAACCTTTTGTACAACCAGATAATGGCAATATTCTTCATTTTGAACAAATTTTGATCATGGCATGAGAGCACAGCATTTATTAGTATTCAAATGGTTTCGTCATTTAGTCAGACACTAAATAAGCATTCGGATATTTGTTTTGTAGTGTCTCTGCGCATAGTGTGTAACAACAAAAATACCGCTTTTATATAGCGGCTTTCTCGTAAGCAGTTATCTTGTGCGCACGGGCACAGCTGTTGAAATCATAGACTTTAACTCTTTTTTAAGTGTAATATTGGAGCACATGAATAAGCAGACAACATCAATCAGTTGTTCACCGTTGCTCTTCTTACAAGCGACATATTTAACACCTCTGGTATACAATTTCAAGAAGAGGTTTCTGTATTCATTGCAAAAACGCAGTTCTGACAGATCATTCTCAAGTTTGACTATCAATAGTACTAAAACTGCTTGGCCATTACCGGATAACAAAGAGCCTAGTAACCCGACTATTGGAAAACAACATTCCTTAACTCCTCATTGGTTTGCTTTTGAGGATTTAGTGTTATAAAACACTTTTAATTAAAGATAGGCTAAAAGTGCGTATTAATGATTGAATATTCGTACAGAGCTTATGAATCATGTAAGCGGAAGGAGCTAAAGCACGGATAACAGTTAACCTATTAAATAGGTAGGGACCAATGCCAGTGAATATTGCTCCTTTTTATATTTCGGTTTTTAATAATTCTTTAGTAAATTTTGAATGTTCTTGACCTTTGATGTAATTAAAATATAATCTACTTATCACTTAATTATATTATGCATTTCCGCAATGCTGCAACGCTGTCAATCACAAAGTCCTTCACGGGTGTCTGCAATGCAAATCAAAGTTAATAGTACTTTAAGATTTTAAACTAAATTTTGTCCATCCATTATGTTGCAGACAATATTTCTGGCGTGAGAATGCAACCCAGACGTACAGGCTGTGAGCACCTAAGTATAACTTCGTACCCGCATTCAGTCAACCGGTAGAAAGCATATTCCAGAAGAAAAGCTGGTAGCAGAGTTGCAGTAGTTCGCAGCAGTTTTGCTAGCTTCTACAAACTAAGTGATTCCAGTATCAATATGGGAACCTTCGATATTCGTTTGTTGGCCTTTGTGTCAAATTGTGTTCATTGATTTGGATAAGCAAAATATAAACATAGAGTTCGGAAACGTGTTTGGTAACTCAACTAATAACAATGCAGTCCCTTGCATGTGTATAGCATATGGTTGGTGACACCCGGTTTCGGATTTCTTGTCAATCTGGCCAGCCACACGCCTCCTGCTCCTACAGAAAGACCATGGATTGCTTGCGCTGCACCAACCACAGCTCCAACCCTATACCCCATATCCAAGATAAACCCGGAGGAATAAGACCGGAGCCTACCCATACTCCTTCACAGGCAAACACAAGCATATATTGTAATTGGGGAATCAAGCGCACACAATGCGGTGGCTAGACCGTAGTCCGCTCCACATTGAATGCATGGAACCGCTATTCCAGCCTAACACGGCTACAAGTACCGTGCATCCCGTCCCCTCCAGCAACGACCAACTGTCTCCTAGAGCCAGTATGGTCGAGGTAGTGGGTAATAGACAGGTAGGCACCTGGCAAACATGCACATCAAGCGCAAACATACCGGGGATATCAAGCAACATCCAATAACTTGATAGAAAGCTAACAAAGAAAATAAATCGAGTAATGCATAAGGAAACGTGAGCATATGAAATAAGTTGTTAACAAAGGATCCGAGATAAGTTCACGAGGTCAGAAAGTATATTTTACGGAAATGACCCAAACACGAAAATGTTATCGAAATTAACTACAATGCTCTTGAGCGAGGTGTGTAAGTTTATAGAAGAGAGTACTGGTAGAACTTTATAGGAGAAAGGAAAGCATTAGGACAACATTAAAAACCCACCACCTGAAATAAATATACTTAGCATGCAAGCAGGCGGTTAAAAAATCGAATGCACCGTACCAACAAACGCTGCACCGGTTCTGCCTACGTTCTATGCAGGACCCGTCATCACTTCGGTAGTGGTCCCGGGTGGCTTCCCTCATTGCTCACTAAGCTCTCGCTATCGCATATGCTACAGCACCATGCGCTTGATATCGATGGAAGACAACCCATCGGTGATTGTCGCTTCCGCACTTGCCGCTTCTTCTCTGCATGTATGAGATGATTCTCCCGCACTTCGGCAACTACCTTTGTGATTAGATCGCGCATGCATGCCGATCAGCCGCCTTCGATTACTATGATCCGCCATCAAGATTAGAACGTGAGAGGCTCAGTTTAATCATGTCCTGGTAACGTAACTTAGGTTTCCCCACATGTCGCTTCAAAATACTTAGCTGACCATATAAGAGTTGTTTCGATATCCGCGTCGAATCCATAAGGCTATCATGACGGAGCCACCTCAGTTGTCTCAGCAAAAGTATGCAGTCCACTGCATATATTTCTCTTTGTCGCAGCACCTCCGTGCCCCCAACTCTGTCGCCCCAGCCGATGCGCAAAATCCGTCGCAAACACTGTTGATGGAACCGCTCGAGATATCTCGCACCCCGACGGTGTATCGTCCATGTTTCACTGCCATATAGAATAAAGGACAACATCACGGATTTGTACACCATCAGCATCGTGCTAATGGTCAGCTGGTGGTTGTTCCACACTTGGTACTCAAGCTTCCGGAATGCCGCCGCTGCCTTCGACACCCGAATACGAAGCTCACTGTGTAGCTGCTGATCAGTCGACATCACACTCCCAAGGTAGCATAAGCGGGAGGTGGTAGCCAATTCTTCAGCATCAATGCTGATTCGCGGCAATCTTGAAGATTGCACCTCCGGTGAAGGCTGAAAGAGACAGACAGTTTTGTTTGTGTTGATTGGGAGCCCGAATTTGGCCGCTGTCGAAGCCAGAGCACTAGTCATATGCTGCAACTCATCCGCGTTGTGTGCAAACAACGCACAATCGTCATCAAACAGCAACATACGAATAGTTGTCTCACAGACTAGAGTTCTCGCACCGAAACGGCGGATGTTCAGCAGCCCCCCATCAATACGGTGCTACACACGAACACCGTAAGCACAAGCCGCATCAAACGTACAAGACATCATGGCATGAAGATACAGATTAAACAGGGCAGGAGCTAAAACACAGCATTGTTTCATACCAGAGATAACTGCAAATTCATCCGAAGTCTCTCCACTCAGCTGCACCCTCGCTGGCATACCGCTGTGCAGATATTCAATTGAACTTACAAACTTACGCGGGCATCCAAACTTACCCAACACCAGCCTCAATGCCTCGCGGTTCACCGTGTTAAATGCCTTGCTTAAATCAACAAAAAGCGAGTACAAAGGCTGGTATCGTTTGCTACAATTTTTCTGCAACTGTCGAGTTGCAAAAGTCGTAACTATTGTGCTGCGACCCGAACGGAATCCACACTGCTCTTCCGCCATGTTAGGTTCCACAACCTGACTGACGAGGCGGTTGAGCAGGATTCGGGCAATCGCCTTGCCCACACAACTCAGCAAGTTGATGCCATTAACATTTATTTTTGACATTTGCATGCATGGCTCGAGGGATGAGCTGTAAAGCAATATGCCAAGAGAGAACGAATGTCCAGGCAGAATAGGAAACACTGATTGAAATAAAATAACTTCAAACAGTTGTCGGAACCGCGTCATTGTCACCGTGTGGGATTGGGTGCATGTTATGTAAGGCGTGATGATGCACCACGTATGTAGGTGCCGTAGACCTTCAGAGTCAGACGAAGAGCAGATACACAGAGGTCAGAAATATCAAGTGATGTCATCCCGAGTGCGGTAAGATGTTTGGCTGAGGTGGAACATATCATCCCTCGATTATTGATAAGGACAGGGTGGTGAACAATATCTGTCGTCTCAGGAAACTGTTCACGTATGTATCGCGATATGACTGGGGCATTCTCCCCTGATCCGTATTTATCCACTTTCAAATTATAGGTACAATGCATTCGGTACGCGTCACAGCTGGCCACGTCCACAATGTGAACCGTAGAATTTCTAACCGCAAGCAGGTCTGGCTTGATGAAGGAGGTGGCTGTCGGAATCCTCGGCTCCATAACAATGTTACTGCTTCGGCGCCGCAATTGCCTGACAATCTGTTGGGTAATTTCATTGTGACGTTTACAGCGGACATCTTACGTGATGCAGCACGCCTGAAGAACATGTGACAGAGTCTCTTTTGTCCGCAGCTCCCGCGGCAGTTGAGAGAAGCCGGTTCATTTGTAGATCTGCCTCTGCTCCGTCGCGTTTTGGTAGAAAGAACACCCCCCCGTAGTTGGACACCCCGCATGAAAAGACGTGGAAACATTCTGGTGGGGTCCCTCAGCAAGTGGTGAGCGGAAGGTGACGTGACCACATTTAGCAAGGGAGAGCCATCCACTGAAGCAAAAAAGCATCTCTCCAGACTTCTGCTGCTGAGCTTCTATCCATGACGACGCAATTACCGATGGTAACAGTGGAGCGTGCTAGACGATGGATGGCAGCGGCTGCAGGGTCTCGGATCGCCAAACTGGTCATTGGATGGCAGTTGGCTAGGTGTCGTTCCAGCTTCTCCTTCTGTAGCAGGGGAATACTCGTTGACAGACACGGAATACCCAAACCAAAGCTCGCAATGGGGGCGTGAAAATAAGCGATGGAGGTGTCTGACGGCAAGCGCAGCCATTTTCTGACGTGTGATCTGACAATGCGATCCAACCGCTTCAATGTATTCCGGTGAACCACTGCTAGAGCTAACTGATGAACATGCTTGGGGAGCAGGAAGGTCCTCAGAATCTCAAGTCGTTGTTGTGGTTTAAGCGGTGCCTTGGTAACTTTGTTAAGTTGCACAGTAATATCGTCGATTACTGTTAGAGGGAGCATATCCTTCCAGTTAAAAGGCAGACCCAACGTCTTGAACTTTTTATCGGGTTGAATGGTGGGAATAGAAATAGGACCACAGTCGAAAGCATTCGTATCCAGTATGGTTCGTTTGCGAGCGCCATCAACAATTATATTTACTGAGAAAGATTTTAAATGGTTGATGTTGAGGCCGACGCACTGCAGTTGTTGATGGAATCGCTGAAGGTGATCTCCCAGAGAAATGCGGTCTTTTGCAAAGATGATCACGTCGTCCGCGTAAGCAAGGTACTCAATCGGGCCAGCCGGTGATATCCAAGGCGAAGTGTAAAACTCCGTGTAAAACTTCATCTAGGGACATTATGAAAAGCAAAGGCGAAAGCGGATCTCCTTGTCGGACCCCTCTATCAGGATGAAGCTTGACATCATTAAAGCCTGAGGACGCGGAGCTGTAATACGATGCCAAGTAATCTAATAATAGCGGGGGCTCCGAAAGCGGTTGCTGCTCAAAGTACGGAGTGATGAGAAATGGGATCGAACGCCTTCGAGATATCCACTGCCGCAAATGAAAGGGGGGTACGAGAAGAATGAGAATGGCGCAGAGCAGCATGGAGTATGGACGGGGCTTCGAAAGCGCCATCTTTACGAAGAAAACCAAATTGAAGGCGGTCGGTAGGGAAAGTCGGAACCCAACGATCAAAGTGAATATGATGAAGAAGGCGTGTGAAGACAGATGAAACTGCCATTGGACGGAATTGTCCAGGGGAGATGGGCTGGGAAACTTTTGGTACGAAGGCGAACCGAGCAGTGTTCATGTGGATGGGAAATGTGCAGGAAGCAAGAAGACAGTTGAGGAAAGAAGTTACAAAGTAGGGATCCATCCTTGAAATATCGGCTGGCTTGATGCGGTCTACGCCGGGAGCCGAACCCCGCATCAGTTTGAGAACACTTTGCATCTCCTCCAGAACAATTGGCTTCACCAAGTCATCATTAACTAGGAGGAATCGACGCGGTGCGCGCTCAACATTAGCAAAAGCTCTGGAGAGGACATTCTTCCGATATTCCGTGAAACCTGGAACGTTCTCGTCCTCATTAAGAAAGGCAGTGCGCCATCTTCCGTCAATCACCGTACTTGCAGCGTCTCTCCGGCGGGTATGATAAAGACGTTGAATATGTCCATATTGTAGGCGTCGCCGGTGCCGATTGTTCCGAATCTTAACGGTACGTACACGTTTTTTCGAAGGCCTCCATCTGTGTGGAAAGAGAGTAGCACACACATCGTTTAGGGCCTCACTAAATGCTATCCTCGATCCATCAGTAGCGAATAAATTCACCAGATTCCGGAGTATGCGGTGTTCCTCCTTGGCAGGAGAGGCGCGGTTGCAAAGAAGCTGTTCGGCAGCTAGCAGCAGAGTGCGGAATACTGGTGTTGGCGCGGACGCAATGGAAGCTTTGTAATTATAATTGGAAGCTACTGGTTGATCGTGTACCATAATGGCCGTGGGGCGCGTAGTGTACGGAGGGGCCATAATACCAGCTGAAGTTTCGCTAGAGAAGATTATGGTAGACGACTGCTCCTGAGGGCATACTGTTGTCTCTGGAACTAACCCTGCAGATGAGTGAGGCGAGGTTAAATAATCTATCGAGGTAGTGGGGGATGGTACATTGAAACGCAAATCAGCGTCGGAGGAGGAGGTGGTCACCGCAGGATTGCCTTCGTACCATTCTCGAGGGATTTGTGTAGACACACCCAAGTTAGTAGTTAATGTGGGCTGAGGTTGATGAAGTTCATCGAACGTTATGGTTGAGAAGGGTGACGCTCGTACGGTTCCATCTGGAGGCGTGATTGGATGTTTGGTTTCAGTCGATGGTTGCGGAAATGCACTGGAGGTGGACGTTGTGTGGAGTTGAGGAAAGAACCATCTAAATCGTTGCAAGCGTTTTTTGATACTGTCCCTGGTGCGAAAGGGGAAGACGCGCCGCAGTCGTTCTTAAAGGATATTTAAGGAAGGAGACGTAACCGCAAAACGTGAGGCTGCTAAAAGTAGGGATTTGTCGTCCCTGGCTGACCAGTTGTAAGAATGCCTCGATAGTCGGGCTAGACGGTCTGCATTGTAACTGACAGGATGCTGATGTCTGCAATGCTGAGACAGGCCAATTTAGTCGAAAACGTACGGTGACATGTGGGGCATTCAAAACTGGAAGTATTCATGGCAGCGGCTGTGGTCAGTAAACTCGTAGGGTTTCTGTGATGGGCCGCCAAATGGCGCCGCAGGCCGCTCCTAGATTTAAACGTCCTCGAGCACAAGGAACAAGAGGGAGGCTGGCGTACGTCAGAGATCGTCGCCGGATCGGAGGCGGGAGATTTGGATGTTGATAAAGTAGCTTCGGCAGAAGAAACTCTTCGTCGTGGTGATGGCAGCAACTGAGGGAGGCGATCAAGTAGTACACATGGTTGTCGTGATCCCGATGGTAGGGCTATGGGTGATAAGATTGAGTGTGTGGTTGACGGGTGGACGCGGTTCCGAGAGCTGGGTATGGAGTAGGCAGAGGCCGGTCCGTTTGATTCGTTGAAAGTGGAACCAGCAAATCCACTGCTCTGAATCTGCAGGGCAGGGGATGAAGAGAAGCAGGTGGGAGCCTGCGCCGCGGGCCGTTCATGGGCCCCTATCCGCGGCTAGGGTGAAAGGGGGTTGCATCGAGTTTGGAGTGTATAAAATGTCATTCGGGTCATTGGAGAGGTTAAAATCTGGGGGGGTTGGTGGTGCAACATTGCTTGTTCGCTTTACCTTTGTACAGGGGAGCACAAGGGCATCCTTCAGCTCAGGAGGCACCTCCTGCTCAATCATTACACGTTGCACCAAGTGGTGCAGCGCAGTGACCAACGCGGGTCCGCCGTGTTTCAATACTTCAGTCGAGATCCCGTCGTCTCCGGCACATTTGCCGTTTCGCAGCTGAGCAAGTGCTTTCTGCGTCTCATCCAGTGTCGGCGTATCCGACAGATCTGCCTTCACATCGTGCTGCTTCAGGCAGTTCAATGCAAGCCGGACGGTATTCCAAGAGACAGTCAAAGTGTTTTTGCCAGATCTGCATTATGTCCGCAGTCAGTGTGCAGGTAGCGCCTGAACTACCATCGATCAGCGTCCTAAGCAGCTCCAATCACGGTTCATACACCCCATACAGAGGTAAAGAAAGTCTTGTGTTGGCGGCTTTCGGCGTAGCATACCATCTGCTTCGCCTTCTCCGTCCGCCATGCATTTTTATGCGACGGAGCTCTCGGGTCAGTCGCCGTCGAAATTTGCGAAACTGACTACTCTTCCCCAAGTCACTGGGGTCTGCCACATGTGCAGAAAATGGTGTTTTCTTCTCCGACACCAGTGCGGCAATTGTCGCATTGTTCTCATCAAACCAATCACGCGGCTTACCGTTTGCGCGCCCGATGGTCTCCTTGGCAGCAGCTGTCACCTGGTCGCGAATGTGGTGCCACAAGTCGCCCACTGTGTCTATGCCTTCCACATCACACAGGCTTGCAGCGATTGCCTTCTCCAGCTCAGTACATTTCGCCCCAGTACGGAGGGAGAGAATGGTAAATTTACGCCGGTTCACGGCGGAGTGCAATACATAGGTTTGCGAAAATATATATACATTTTGGTCCGCACCAATCTGTGATCAGCGCCACACTCAGCTCCACACAGTACACGTGTCATGCGCACTTCACGCATATCACGCTGCTATACGATGACATAGTTGAGCGGGTGAGCGTGACCACTCCGTAGGTGCGTCCAAGTTGCTATATCACTCTCAGTGCAAACCTGAGTGTTCGTGATCGTCAGGCCGTGAGTGGCACACAGTGAGAGCAGCCTGTCACCGTTCGCATTCGCTGAACCAATGGCATGCAGACCGATAACATCTGTCCACACAGATGCATCACACCCAACGCGCGCGTTGAAATCACCCAGCAGAAATAGTCGGTCGCTACTCGGCACAGACCGTATCACCGAGTATAGCTGAGTGTAGAATTGATCTCGCGTGTCATCAGGATAACATACGGTCGGAACGTATGTGCTCATTAAAGTGGCAAATTTGCCTCACCCGAGTTCTAAGCGAACAGTCGTTAGTCGAGCGTTGATGCTTGTTGGCTTACCGAACAGCTGGCCATGGACGCGACCGGATATTGCAACTCCGGCCCCACGATCACTTGGTGTCTAGGCGGCGTAGAATGTGTAGTATGTAGAATGTGTAGCCACCGCCCGCTTCATGCTACTTACCTTACTCAGCGAGCCGGTTTTCACTGAGCACCGCAATATCGATGTTGTAGCGCGCCAGTTCCATCGCAAAGAGTGCAGTGCGTTGCTCGAGGCGCTGACTAGAGTTCCGGTTCAGTAGCGTGCGCAGGTTCCAGAATCCGATGCTGAGCGCTTTGCGCGCAGACATTCGATTGAATTGGTGGAAAATCGCACACGAGGTGGTCGTTGTGCTTCGGAGGTTTGCTTGAGGGACTCAACATGGAGCCTTTTGGCTCAACAGCCTGACTCACAAGGCGGTGGATGGTTTGGAGGTTTGCTAGAGGGACTCTGCACGGAGCCTTTGGCTCAATAGCCTTAATCACAAGGCAGTGTGATGCAGATCCATCTCGGGAATGTGATTGCAGAGACAGATCGGGATCTGCGTGACGACCGTCACACGCAGCTTTGAGGTACTGGAATGAGTTACATGTTGTTTTGCGACCGTAATAGGATACGCCTGCGACCGCGGCCAGATGCATTTGGGTTTTGGCGGGTCTGCACCCATTTGACCATGGGCTGCATGGTTTGAGGGGGACAGTAGCAAACCATTGAACAACCGGAGGTGTCAACCCCCAGTCAGATACAACGCGTGGCGCTCGTACTCTATGCCAATCGTGCTATGAGCTTATAACCCGTAGACCTGTTGTCTACTATGGCTAGGTTTTACGCGAAGAGGGCCATCGACCACCTCCTAACCTCCGAAGAGGATGTACTGGGTTACTGGCAGGGTTCCCACACCTGAGAAGAGAACGACTCGGGTCCTCAGCCAAAGCTTTCGAGTAAATGAACACCCGAAAGGCTGCCGGTCTAGCACGGTCAGTTCACTGGCTCATGCGGACTCAGGTGTCCTGGATTTTAGCAGAGAGAAGGGGGTAACCCAACTCCTACATAGTGATCGTCACGAGGAGGCGCCCAGGACATGAGCAAATGGCAAAACAGTAGCAGCAGTGGTTTGACCATCTGTCAGGATATAGCCACCACCAGCCTCAGCGCGGCATAGTATTTCCCGCCGTATGGGATATATATTCTTATCAATCATCAGGGAAATATTTGTGTCATAAAATTTTGAAGCACCGAAGCTAAACTGCAGCCATCTCGTAAATATAAAGGCATAACTTCTAAGAAATATCAAACCTAAAAATTTAAATATGAATCGAATATTAGTTCCGTCAGATCATTAAACACTAAAAACATTTTGAATCCATGCAATTCTTATTTAATAATTAACCGTATAACACTCAAACTAAATACAGAACATTAAAAATAGTCTTCGATCAATGCGCACGCAAGATTCGTTACCATTTTTAAATCGCTTCTTTGACGGGACTTGTTTAAGAGTTTTCTTCAACGGGTTTTCTCGCCTCTGCAGATTACCAGAGTTCGTTCAAATTGGCTATTAACACTATAAGCATAGAAAAAAAATTGACGAACTGAATAAACCAGAGCAGCGCTTCCAGGCAAGCCAAATTTTATTACAACTCTGTAGCTTTACATAAAAAAGCTTTAACATATTGTCGCTTTCTATCATACCACTTTTCATGTGTTCATATGGTGTGTTATCTATGGTCTGAAATATGATACAGTAGGTTATGGCATTAACTTAAGGTGGAGAGAACATCTAATTGGAAACTCAAGACAAATCAATAGAATTTCGTGCACTTCTCCATATTGCTTAATCATATATACCTCCTGACAATTTAACCTACCTAATATATAAGTAAGTAAGTTTCTTATATATTCACTTTTTTATGCAAGCAAAGACTGACAGGTTGGCGGTTATAGCAATATTAAATTCTTTGTTCTGAAGTGAATTATAATCGAAAGCCAGTTAAACTGATTACTCAGATAATTTGATTTATTTGATTTCTTCTCAGGCATTCTCCAGGACATGTCTAGCAATTTCTACTTTACCCGTGACCTTATTAACCACCTCTAACAATGAACTGATAATTTTGAAGTATATTAGGGGATGAGTTAAATGTTTGTAAAATATATGATTATATATATATATCTCAATGTGCTCACAAATGCTTTTCCATGTGTTCAAAATAATTAAGTCAATGAATGGCTATTGCGCCATTGCAGGTTAAATATACATCTGCCACACACACGCACGTAGTCACCGGATACTGGAATGAGAGGGAATTATGCCACATCACACAATCGATGGAGCACATAGTATATTATAGAAAAGGATGACTTTACGTATCTCTGTAAATTGCATTATCAATCATTGAACTTTATTCCATGAAGTGATATCTCAAGAGCTTTGGACGAACCGCGAGAACACTACCGATATATACTGACCACACTGAATATGCACTGGTCGATGGTGCTAATATCAAGACAATATTATATGCGTTAATTGAAGTATTTCCCCAAGCGATCGACGCTGAGTGGACGACAGTGGAGTACGTTCATTGCAACATAACATTATAATTTACGTTGATGTCTTGGGTAACGGACGAATGGATTTAGTCCCAAGTTCCCTGATTTGAGAGAGACCAGCAAATTAAGCTTTCAGTGAATCCTAAACTTTACGCAAAGTTATATGGCAGGAATTAATTTTCAGAAATTTTTAATGTAATTTGGCGGTACAGTAGATAAACACTTCTAGTTTCCGTGAGCTAAGCCTTATAAAGCTATGTATCTTTAGTTTAGAAGAAACATAATTAGTTTATTGATTGAATGAATACGTTGCTGTTCATTAAAGATTCGTTTCTCTGCAGTGCCAATAATTGGAACTTACGTGAGCAATGTAACAATTCAGTCACATTTCATTGAAAAGTTTTGAAACGAATACTGCGATATAGCTTGACAGTGATCAAAAAAGTATTTAGCATGTATACTGAGGTAAGTTAACCTATTAGTGAGAAGTGTTTGAATGGAACCTACCTAGCTGCTCTAGTATAATATCCGGCATATGAAAAACAGTTTTGTTCGGGGTGCACCTGTTTTAGTTGCATTGATGTTGATATAGCCCCCCTTCTTTATACAAGGACATGCCGACCGTACACTTGCGTAATGCTATTCGTATCCCAAACATACTGAACCGCATTTGTCACACTTTACTTAATTTCACATATTGATCATGAGTTAATTAGTGAATACAGTAGCGAAAACCCCATTAATCCCAATAATGAATTCTTACAGTTTTTAATGATCCCCATGCGCATAAAGTTTCTTAAACTAACTCAATAGCAATATTTGTCTCTACGAATAGAGCATTTGAAAAACATTATAACTTGAAACTACTCGCTTGATGCACGTATGGTATAAAGTAGCTACATGTTAATATTTTCTCCTGAAGCCAACTACACACAGTGGATTGGCGCATCCATACAAGTGGCCAAAAAGAAACCATCAAAACATCGTGTGTTCTGCCTTAGTTACCACTAACGCATTCGACCGGAACCCACAATAACGCAGTTAAAATATACCTTGCTTTCACGCCATGTCGATGCGAATCATGCGACATAGGGCAAGAAAAATGGCAAAAGGAATATCACGTTTTAACCAAGTACGACAGCGTGTGCGAATTAAGTGGTGCAAAATTTGGTATTTCCAAGCCGAATCTTCCATTATGGTGGCTTGCGGGGAAATTGCCAATATATTTTAATTTCTCGCGACAAGCAAATCTTATACCAAAATACACGAACTCAAAAGCTTTAAGTACTTCGTAAGGAGAAGGACTCAGCTTCACACATTATTGATAGACTTAGAATCGCGCAGTCACATGGCCTCTCCCAAGGAAGACAATTAAGAGGTCTATAAACCAAGATTATCACTGTGTCAAATTCATTCGGATGGATAGAGTAAATAAGCACAAATACTTAGTAAAATTGTACACTAACCCGAATAAGTTACGCAAACAGACAACCCAACTTCGCCGGGTTAGTAGCGGAATTCTTGCTTGGTACATGTTGTTCGAATTAGCATAAACTGCACGATAGGCGACCCATTGTATTGAACAATAATGTGGCCCTTCCTTACCTTGTGTAATCGTTATATATCCTCCCTAAGCCAAAAGTACATCCATCATGCCTTTTACTACATGTCGTTTACAAACAATGCTGTGCAGAAACTATTAGTTTTCTTGCGCCAGTACATTATTTATCCAAATCATTGAACTTTCCTGCCATGAATTTTGAAGAACTAATGAAATTAATCTAAAAGCATTGTCTAAAATATTTGCACGTCCCCCAAATTTTAAAGCACAGAAACACCACTCAAATCTACAAAATTGGTGGATATGCACATTCAGCTAAATAACGCCTCAAAACACTTCTTCCGGTGATACAAAATATAGTGGAGTCTACTAAATTGAGACTCTCATGGAGTAACTATATGGCAGCGAAATGCTCGCTACGGCGCATCACTAAGTTTGCTAAACTCGGTCCTGTAATACTAATATTTTGATAGTTCGTGTAAACTGGACATAATCCGCGGACGCTGGCGAAGGAGTAGCTGAAACTTACCTCGATTTCTCCGTAGCATTTTACTTCATGTAACATCATATTCTACTGCACCCTATCTAATATTTTGGCAACAGCGTTATTAATCTCATTCACGCTTACTTAATTTGAGGATTCGCAACACCATACCGGAAAAACATAATTTAAATACGCCGTCCCCTGTGGCTCAATAATATTGCCTAATCTATCCAGGTCTTTAATTAAACATCTCGTAAGACGGCTGTTTTTAAGTTGTACCCTCTTTGCTAACTATATAAATATAAGGAGTAATATCGCCAAATATGTGATCACGCAGCCCTACACAGTGACCTATTGAAAATGTACACATGGTCCAACCAGAACAACTGCATTTTAAAACATTCAGTTGGAAAATTCTGTGTATAAACATCTGGATGCTCAGAACTGCCAGCTAGAGCCTCAAACGCCACAGTGGTCATCTCAGATATTTGCCCTCACAACTATTATAACGGCCACTTTCTAGACTTGTTGCTAAATGTACTTTAGCATTGTTCGCTAGGAATCAGTTGGTTACTGAGGCCTTTCTGGTGCCTGTTGTGATGCTTCAATCACTTTTGTAATTTTAATGTAAAGTTGCATATTTTTTGCAGAATATATTGTGTAATAAAAAGAACAAATGTTTTATATCTAAGTCAAAGTAAGCACTAGAGAAGTACTGAAAGTAGTGATCTATTTAACTTTTGCATTCGCTTAGGGCTGCTAAAATTTGTACATCATATCTTAGTAACTGTATAGAATAAGCAGCCAATATTCGTGCACACCTAGTTTAATTATTATCGGAAAGACTATAGTGAGCACAACGAAGCGGAAATATTTTGATATTGTTAAATTGGAGAACGATTTGCGTGCGTTCGACTGTTTATGCGGTACAGTTCAAATTCAGGTGGCATATTTTTCGAGATTTTTAGCAAATGGTTTATATGTAAATTAAATGCTAAACGTTAGTTCTGAAAATATCATGAATATTGTAGTGTCTATTTAACACAGCTTTTTTGGTCTATTTAGTGATGTACATATCAAGCACTTGTCTTCCTCCATAAAATTATCTGACATGAATGGCAACTAATTTGCGTCTAAATTTATGCTAGCATTTCTGATTAAATTTTTTTCCAGCTGCACTTTCGATTGGCACAAGGTTTTTGCAAATTTCAAATTTGTGATTTATTATACTACGTGTAAAACAGACCTGTATTCGCTGAATCGCGAAAGAAGTGGGCAATGGATTAAGCTAGGATATAAAAGCAATGGCCTGAACGTTTTTCTTATGTAAAGGTTGAGATCAATGCTAGTAGTATCTGCCAAAAGCTCGTAGTAGTATACTTGCTGCTATTTCTACATGTAAACATGTTTTTTTATATTGTCGCCTGTCCCAGTAACTTGAGTTTCTTCATGGTTTACAAGTGGTGTAACGTACATTAATGTCCAGTTTTGAATTCGGATAAGTTAAGTTATGACAAAATGCTGAAGTAACTTCCATGGCTGCCGGTACGATATCAGAAAACATTACGGAGGCATTAAAGCCGGCTATAATGTGTCACCAAGTTCAACTGGTAGCCTCTCGATGAGTTTTATGACTAAGTTTCAAGATAGTCGGCATGGATATTTATAATCACTGTGAATCAAATACACTAATGTAAGAGCACTAAACATAAGAGGATATTGTTTTAAATTATAACTCCTAGAAAACTGACTCAATTTTATAGGAAGTAAAATTCCACAAGCATTCTCTCCCGCTTCGTTGAGGCTTCCCAACAGCAGAGAGTTCACGTTCTTGGCAAATTTGTCAGACCTGAATAGCTTATCCAACTAGTGATTACAAGTATGCCTTAAACATTTGGGAATAGAAGATGGGGAAAACTTGTCCGAAAAGCCACCGCAGTAGACCAAAGTATTGGATAGATTTATTCATAAAAATGACGTCCTGGTTTTACAAATCGAGATTGCGCTGCATGATCATTACAAAATCGCACTCATGAGCAGAGCCCTGCAGAAGGGGTTACCCAATCGGTATTCGTGGGTGCCTGGTGGCGCTGCTCATTGTTTGCACATGACAGGACTGTTTTAAAGCGCTTTATAATAAACAATTCGTAAACCCTGTCCAGCATAATCTGAAGTACTACTTACTCGACATGTTATTTTATTGTTCGCTGACTTTTGCTATCCTTTACAAGGAGAGAAAAATTCGAAGTAAAAATTCCGCGAGGATTTTATGACGGTTTGTCACCAATTACTGCTTGTTTTCAGTAGCTTATAAGGCGTAATTGTGAATGTCGACAACCGTGTTGCTCCAGTGCTATGTTAGATGGTTAAACGAAGACATAATAATGAATATCTTCTCAACATATATGTCGTACGTATACTACAATGTAACCCACCACTCGGCCTTGTAAAGTGTTCGACCCAGAATTCCAGGCGTTTTGACAGTCTGTTCATCGGCTGTCCACTCTTATCAATTATTCCCTTGTTAACACCAGTTCCACTGCTGCCTATTTTCCTTATCAGACCGAATTACTAGCAAAGATTAACAGCGGCAGCAGCACTTCCAATTCCGATGCACGACAAGACCACCAGGTTTCGCTGTCTCTCTTTAGCCTAGCACCGACTATGCCTTGAGAGTTTTGCGAGTCTCTGTGTATGCGCTTCCAGACGGAATACGTCGGCGAGCATTTATAAGTTCCGGAGAATGTGTAGCGATCAAATAACTATGTTGGCAATTTGATTTTCCACGTGAAGACTTGCCTGCCCACAGTAACGTTTGAAGGATATGCGAGAAATGACCTTCGACGTTGTTCATTGGACGCTTACTTAGCCCAGATGCCAGCGTAGTTGGATACGCATTCAGAACATTTGGATTCGCCAGATGGCTGGGTTTAATGCGCCCACATGAATACTTACAGAGAGGAACAGTATAGTTCGTCAAGAAGTTAAAATTTGAAGAACAGGGAATCGAAGGAATTTTAAGTGTTATGGCATACAACGACAACCTTTCCAGTTAGCAAAATGATTGATCAACCTGCCGTTAGTTGTGTATATTTATATTTCTTGTCTGTAGTAGTTACATTGCACCCATTTGGACTAAACATTTAGTAAACATGATCTCATAAAACGCATACCATAAAAAGGGTGTAAATTAGAATTTTCCTGCTCATATCCATCAAGACCTTGTAGAATTTTGATCGGTGAAGATGGTGCAACAAAGACAGCCTGAAGTTATTAACTATGTGATTATTTAAACGTTTTTATACCGATTAACGTAGCAATTCGAGGAAACATGATTTATTATGTGATATAGACTTTAACTACTTAAAAGTGGATATATTGGGTAAAATATTTTTCTCGCATCCATATTGTGTGAAGTATTTTTCAAATTCAGAAGTTTGTCACTGCACATAGAGAGAAATTTGTGTCACCGTTTCACGAAGCCGAAGAAATATGGGATCTAGCGGTTGATCATTGATCGAACGCACTAAACCTGCTTTGGTTAACCGATGTTGACACAGCCGTAGGAGCCTTGTTGACTGGAGATCTGTAGGCGCATTGATAGCATCAAACAAACTGGAAGCAACTAAAGCCCAGCGGATGCATCTTGCTTCTACGTTTCAGAAGGGGCTTAAACAAAGCAAACTTTCAGCCAGTTTCTTCCCTCTACTTATGTTAACTAATAGCACTTTTACCACGAGACTTTATTGAAGAAGCTGACGTTTCTACGGAAAGCCAGCTTGGTGGATTTCTTTACCATGCGTCCAGATGCACTGGGAGCAGGTGCAAGCCAACTGGCAGGACCTATAGCTCAACGTTTCTAGCGCTGGTTTGAGCAGAACCCAGTTCTCGCTATGGGAAAGCTTGGAATAATAACCCATATATAAAAGTAGAGGCAGTATTGAGCCCTGCAAATTTCGCCTAAGATCAATTCTCTCAAGACAATCTAAGCTCATGGAATCCATCTTTACCTATACGCTGGTGTGTTATCAAATAAGCTGCAAAATAACCACGCTGGAACAGCACTATTTCCTTCGATAGCAGTCATGCACAACTAATTTACTAATCGCACACAATAGTTGGAAAGATTAAACTGACGCTGGCGAAAACGTTTTGTGATCTACCTAGATTTTTTAAAGATATCGATAGTCTAGACCATCGGACACTACTTCAAGTTTGCAGCATTACTTGGTAGGAAATTCCATCCTAAGGGGTATGACAAATTTTCAATTTTAACCTCAATTAGAGATCAGATTTCGGTGCGCATTATCATACCCCTACAAGTCAGTTGTGGTGTGCCGCAAACTATGTTTTTGCGCTAACGTCCGCTTTTGATATTTATTATGGCTTGGTACAAGCAATTGCTTCAGACTTCTCAATGTTTGCCGGTACCATCAAGCTCAACGCACTTCCCGGTAAATGCCGATGAGCATCTCCTTCATAATGAACTAGATTTTGTATACCTACAATCAAACCCAATTTTATTGCATCTCAACATTAGTAAATGCAAGGTAATTTCTGTCCGACATCAGAGCAACAACTCATAACGGCATGGAAGGAATGTATTTTAACTACCAAGTCTCGTACGTGTCTGGGGTGGCTGGTTCAAGCTGAGTTGCATTGTACCAGGAAATCCCAACGTGCTTCAAAGACTGGAAACCAACAAGTCTGGTTGTTGCTAAAGGCGTTTGCACAATTAAACAGCTCCATACTTCGAAATGATCAGTGCGCATGTTCGCCCCCATGGCGAATACAATTTGTTGCACTATATTGCGTTGTTCCACTATATTATTTAGCTCTTCGCTCGTAATGAACCTGGTGTCGGATATGTTAAATGCACTGGTAACCAGGCACAATGAGATTTCCGCGTGTTCGTGGAGAGAAGCTGTAAATTCATCCTGAAGCTTTTCAAATTCGTGCTTTACAGCTGGGTAAGATATAAATATTATTGAATAAACTTAAATATTATCCTTTTAGCAACCGGTTTACATTTAAAGAGTAAATAGCTGCTGCCCTGCGAGCTTTATTGAAAACGCATTTTTTCAACGGGCACTACGAGGATTAAATTTTAAAATGCGACGCCAACTCTACGTTTCCTTTGAGTGCATTGGTGGTCAACAAGTAATTACTTAAATCCGTTGGGCCGCAAAATTAAAGTGAACCTAGGTCTCCGGCAACAAAATTCTACCCAAAAGAGAAGTTACGGAACCTTTTGTTTCACTTTAGAGACCTTCTATACATGTCGCTAAGGAAATTTAACACTGTGTACAAAGGGTTCGCTCACAATTCCAAAATGTTTCCTCTGCGTACAATTCGCTATCCTGAAGGGTCTTTTTTATAAAGTGCAGTTGATTCTTCTTGATCATTTTTTCCGCAGCTTGGCCAGGAAAAGGTTCGCTGTTTGTTGCTTGAAAACACCAAACACTAGCAAAGAAAGGCGGGGTGGAAATGATGTCATGGTTATGGGAAATATATAGATGCATTAAAACCAAGGGTTTTTGATTCAGTGATGAAAAACGGCTTTTATGTTAAAGCATTTGGATAGTCGTTATAGGGCATGGCACGTTTGTTAGCCCACTGGCTGGTAGCGTAAACAGAAGCATCATGGGAACACAGAGGGATAGACCTGTCAGATTTACGGTGAAGATAACGACACACTCCATTGAGAAAATTTGCTAGTGGTTATTGTACCTACTGGGTTTCCTTGGGTTGAACTTTCATGACCGCAAAAGTATTTTTGGGCCCGAACCAGAGTATGCAGACAAATAGATTTATGTCACCATTATGTTCTTTTTTCAAGAAGATATAGCAGAATTGAGAAGATTTATATAAAATACCAAGATACCTCATAAAACAGCTAACAAGTACAAGTCGTTCCTTCTCAAATAATAAGGTTAGGGCTACAGAATATTTTGACGCGAGTAGTCAGATATAAATTTTTTCGGCTTTTTCTTGTGTCTTTAACTTATAGTTAGAAACCTGTATTAACATAAATTAATTGATATTACTCTATCTTCACATTTCGGTAAAATGTTAACATGCATCCTAAAGCTCATCACGAATATTTGGAATAAGGTAAATTCTTTGGGAGGCCTCTTTTCCTGAAGTAATTCAAAATTCGATGTTGAACAACTTCACAGCCTGCGAGTTGAATTCAAATTATCTGAAAACCGGAGGGAGTCTTAACATTTTCTATCTTACATTCAATAAGGCCACCAATGATCAGTTAATTTTTACGGAGAAAGCAGCTAGGCATCATTCTTTAAGACAAAAGATAAATGCGCATCTAATCTGCTTTGGAAGACCATTATTTTCTTTAAAACTAATGTCCCAATATATGGAGTAGTACACTTAATTATTTCCATGCAGATTACAACAGTTAAATGATAAACTAGCGACAGCAGCTTAGATTATATGTAATTTTCCAGCTTTCTTAACTCTTGCTGTTTTTTAGATCTAATTATACGTTTAATTTAAAGGTCTGCGAAAACCATACAAAAAATTTAGTTCACCTTCAACAAAGTTGCGATGGTTGACAGCTCCCACCTATCATCAAAACTACTGTACTAATATTAGGCATTGCATTTATAGTGGAAATCCATTGATCGGTTTAAGGAAGATGTTCATTCAATCCGGAATGTTGCCAACATTTTAAAACATAAAAATAGTGATGCACAAGAATAATAATAATGACTTCGCTCCAATTAAGCACCCTTATCTTACGGCAATATCGTTAGATGGGACCAGAGGTAGTTCTGTAGTTGTGGCTGCACATTGACTTTAACTTGTTAGCCAGCAATAACGGCAGTGCAAAGTTGCGCTAGGCTACCTATGAGCTGAATATCTTTGTTTCAATTAGATGCTGTTTGCAAGCCGGAGGTTACCTTATGATTAATTACAGCGACCTAGTGGGAAGAACATGCATTTTATCCTAATCATTGACGGACATTTTGATGAAATGCCCACAAACTGAATCAAAGTACCCTACATTATGAAACCAGCATTGTCAATAATCCTTCTAGACCACTTTAGCACAGCAACACTAGGAACGCCGTGGAAATTTAGCCTTCTAGCTAAGCAATTCACACCGTACTCTCTAATGCTTACTTTAGATGTCTTTTCTAGCTTAGTGGAAAGTCTACAAAATGCGGACTTTGAATTATCTCAGAAGTAGCACTCTTCAGTTTCACAAACTTCTTTAAGTGAGTGCGACCCAGCTAACACTAGTTTTGGCTTGCCATCTGAATTTCGGCGATGTTCGGCGGCAGGAAATAGGCTTAGAGAAAATTCATAAAACTTTTTGGATTTGATTGATTCGGAAAAGTTCTGTTCGATCCTCAACATTTGCAATATGATTTTCACACCTTTTGTGGACGGCAGTTTGGTTTTGGAATACCGGTCACTAGGCATTCAGATTGGGTCACTAACATTTGGTTTAAACCACATTGATATTGCAAAATTGCATAGATCCACATAGAAAACAAAGAAGATAACGGAAGCATAAAAGAGGTTCACGGAATTAACCAAGGGGTATGAAAACGTCAACCTTTAAGTTATGCTTTGGAACAACAAAAATACCCACATTAAATTTTCAAGTGCTTCAAGTGATTTAACTCCCGATAAACACTAAAAGAAATAATATAAATCTAATGTGGTCTGCTTTCAAACAACACTGGTTGAAGAGATATTTTTTGGAGATAGAATATTCTTAGTTAGAAGGCACCACGCGATAGCTGCACGAGATAGATTTGCATCATATACACGAGTAACTTTTTAAATTTTGTCAGGTATAAATTTTTATAAGCACAAATTTAAGCACAAATTTAACAGTAGACATGTAGCGAGTAAACGTGGATAAAATATTTGCCCATTAGCCATATGTTAAAGCCTGTGATGCCTATGCTTGTAATCATGCATATTTTCTTCAAAGTACCGCCTTCATGTATCCAAAAGATAATGTAACCTATTTTTATGGCACGAATTAACGCGCCAGTTTCCTTGCGCAATAAAACGAACATAGGTTTGATTTTCGTTCAAATTCACCTGAGTAGCAAAGATTTATATTAGTGAGCATAACGTTTGCATATGCGAAACTAATCCCGGAATTTTATTTGCCAGGTGCATTTGTATATTTGATTTAACCAATAATAGACCGTAAGCTAATAATCTGGAAATACAACCATTAGTATCCAAACTCTAACTGCTGATCATTCTATTAGGCAATCAAGTTTGCATGCTGGTAGTCTAAGTTTTTGTTAAGCTTGGCAGCTTTTTGCAAAGGTATCGTCATCAATGGGGGGTAACATCGGTGGGCTAGTATATGGAGGAGCTGAGCGGCACGACTAGAAGTGTTAATAAGTGAGATTGAACAATAATTTGGATACACAAACAGCATTGCGACTTGTACTTTTCCGTCGTGAACTTGGCAAACGAAAATACTTCTTTATTTCCTATCTAGTGAATTTGATATACCTACCTCACAGGCAACATCGCCGTCCGAATACATATCCGGATTTCAGGTCTGTAGTATGAGTACATGGCATGTGGTTCAAAGAGACAATTAATCCAAGTAACTGTAAAATGCCACCTCTTCAATAATTCTATATATTGTTTCTAACTTTAACCTTATAACTTCTTTACATTCTCTGAGTGGAAGTGATGCGCTTTCCGTCCGAATGCTGCTCGGCGATCTCATATTGTTTAGTGAAAATTGAGGGACCCTAATCCTGTATGCCATCGCTTGTTGAAACTCAACCATAACATCAACCTCAATGGTAACCCTCTGAAAATATCTGCACAGTATAAAAGCCTAGAATGCTGGCATAATTCTTTGTCTCTTCGAATATATCAACCCTAAAGCTGTCTCCCACATTTTATTGTTTCCTCACACAGCATGTGTATTTTCAAATAACGATTGGATTTTGCTTTGGCCACCATCACTTTGATACCAAAAGTGCGCTAAGTTGGAATATAATAATTATTCATTCCAACCGGATTAACATTTTGCACAAATCTAAGGAAGCAGTAGAGAAACGTTTATTCTCATTTTTCCATTAAACACGGTCTGCGTTATCAGTGAAATATCCCATTTGCCACGTCGTTCTCATTTGCAACCCAAATACACCATTATTATTCAGCACAGCATCTACTGTATAGAAGCTTAGAAAAAGAACTCTCCCATCTTTTATTACTTATAGATTCACCCCCAACATCCTGCGGGACCTTTCAAGCAACTTCTGTTTTAACCGGCATAAATCGTTGATCACTGTTCATGTTTCAATTAATAGAAACCAAAGAATATGAATTATGTCACCTTAAAGCTATTTTGTGTCATTACATCTGCGTTTAGGATTTTCTTCCATGGTTCAGATTGGTTATTCCCAATTTTTGCAGCTAAGCTTGTAGATGATATCCTTCTGAATACCTTCGATATTGTGTTTCTGTCTTGAAAGCAATTAGCCCAAAATACAGTTGATTTATGAATTACTAAATGCTGACTAATCCGCTTGAACGATCGATCACTGCCACGCACTGAAACATATATTCGCGCCGCTCAGATCCGATCTCACCTTTGGAAGTGATGAAACGTTCGCATAAAATATTGCCGAGCACGGAGTAAACTTCTCCAACCAATGAATAATATGGGTTACTAATAGTAATTCTACAACAATAATCTTCTGTATACACAAGTGATTAGTTAAAATTCACACTCAGCTCTAAGCAAAATTTGATGCTATATAAATATGATTGAAAATTGTCGGTTACCATAAAAGTGATGTATGACTGTTATTCAAATTACCGTTTTGTTAAAACTGGAACAACATACAGAAGGTAAATGTAATAAAACTACGTTTATGTTGCTTTTCAATAGCTGGGCTCAGTATAATTCCATTAAGACCAATTGCCAAATGATCCATGCTACGGATATATACCTCGGGTAAAAAATGGGAATGACGTTGCAGTATTCCAAATGTAAACTGATACAGATAATGAAAAAAATCAGAGTTTATAAATAGCTTGTTAAGAAGGCAAAATTAAGATATAAGACGTAAGTTTTGTTTTATCATTTTGCAGGTAATTTGTAGCAGTTGGTTTCCTTAAATAACGCTTCCCTTCTCGCTGTCAATATTTAGCAATAATGCGGCTGTTTTAAAGACGCGAGGGTTTACAACCCAACGGGGAATTATTCTTGCCTTGCGGGTGCTTTGGCGCCATTGCAAATGATAACTTATGGGAAAGGATAATAAAATAAGCAGATATTAGCAACGCATCCCAAATATGAAAGTAGCCTAATTTTCCGGTGAGGATTTGTGAAAAATCTTCTGTTCAGAACCAAGACTTTGTTGAGGAATTCCCATTGCATTTGTGCACTTAAGATTATCGCAAAATTCTAGAACAGTGGATTACGCTAATTGTGCGTCACCAATTTGAAGATGTGCAACTGTCCCCTAGAAACAATAAAAAAGCACATCGAACACCGCAATTGCCCACCATAATTTAACAAAAAAATTGTGACGTTACTGAGTTGGTTACACTGCGGCACGTAATTAAACGTGTTGAGAAATATGTCCTAGCTTTCCAAGAATAATGATTGAAATATAAAAATTATACTGAATTAACCATAACAGCTTAGGACTCAGAGCGCCTTAAATGTAACTAGCTGGTGAGTAACCAATCTAGTGTTACATCGCTGTAGATCAAAAATGTCGGTAATAGTCAGTTGTACTCCCCCTATTCACGACACCCCAGACGTTGTGGATTCATCTGTCCGATAGACAATGGAGCATAGTTAATCCTCCTGAATGCAGGCAAATTTATACATATATATATATATATATATTAAGAGGAACATCTAAACAGTTTGCTCGTCGTTTGTGGACCACTAACGGAGAAGATTGGCGGAGCCTAGGTACGATAACTCACATATTAAAATTTCTTGGTAGCTTACCGCTCTCCATCGCCATCATCGTAAAACTATTGGATGTGATGGCCAGGTTAAGTTCTAGTTACAATGTAATATTCGTTAACTGGTGAAGAATAGTCCCAAAAGCGTACTAGGCTACAGTGTTTGGAAAATACGTGCTTTGTAGTTTTCTCGATTTCCAAACGTAACTTAGATAATAAAAGAAATAACATAGGACAAAAGGTAAGGAAACACACATTGCGAAATCTGACAAGTAAATTTCCTCAAATTTCAAAGGATGCTGCGGCTTTAATTACGTCAATCCGGTGTGTCTGGCAATAATACTGGTAAAACCAGGCAACTTGTGGTTTCAACGAGAAAATCTCAGCTCATTGTCAGGAATCATCGTAAAATAACATTACCCAATTCGTTATAATAGGTTTTCCACTTTGTAAAGCTTGAGCTGCTGTGGAAACGATTACACGATACAAAAATACAACCTTCTACAGATCATCTATTAAAGAGCATCAACGAAACGCAGAAATGACATGAATTTCAAGTAAACGTCTTTGGCATCCCATAAGCACCACTGGTGTACATCAGGAAGCCTACTAACCTGCTATAGTATTTCGGCCTCCCCAGTTAATTTTCTTCTTTTGATGAACCCATTTGTTAAATATCATAGGTGCACAAAACATTACATTATATATTTTTATACCCTACTCTAGCTACTGCTGACCACTCAACTACGCACGGATGATGTCACATTGATTGGTACTGGAACATTTGCAACACGATTACCAAGCTCAGCGAAAAGTTCAACAACCATCTGAACAAATTAAGCTACCAGTATTCCATTCTATTGCCAACAAAATTCCTTGCTCAGTAGAACGAGACTCAAAATCACAAATTAATCTTATTGTCATCTTGCATATTAGAGAGATTTATCTTGATGGTACGTACACTTCTACAGACATAATGTTGTTTACCTTAATGTGGTCAAATAAGTTAACATATTTTGGTTAATTATCCATTAAGACCACATATTCACCTCTTTCAAGAATTTGGGTGAGTTAGTCCGAATCACCTTACTTATTGCAAATTGGTTTTTAGGAAAATAAGTGTCTTGTGGTTTAAATGTATGTGCTACAATCTCGTACTTAGAACCACCCATATCAGCAGAACACCATATTTTATAACCGCGTTTTGCAGTCTGTTTGTAACAACATATGTGTATAGGGAACACTAAACTGAAGATAGTAATGATTGTTAAAAACATTAGTTCTGCTAAAAAGGCAAATTTTAAAAAGTCCTTATATTAGGTCCCACCCCATTCTTATACTTAGTAAGTTCTTTAGCTATAATTATGACGTTTGAGGCCTCGAGATATCTTCTGTTGTCACCACATGTTTGTAATCAGCATAATACGGCTTAAGTTAATATTGTAAATAATATGCCTAATCATACCATGGGCAATACAACATTAACAATAATTAATAGAAATCACAAGCTACAAAAGCAAACACAACTATTGTCATCTAGAGCAACCCGTCACATTTTCCTGAAACCAATATTTGACCATGCACGCCATAAAACCCTACAGTTAAATAGACACAATATATAGCATTGTAACAAGTTCTAGGAATTACCGAATTTCGGTTGCTGCGAGCAGCAGCAGCAAGTAAGTTTGAACTTAAGCAACAACACAATTTAAACACTGGTACTTCTAGGTAACGCTATGACACAATGGTTAGTTATCATTGTGTTTCTATGGTAGAGTTTTACATTCTTACAATCTTAAAAAATTAGAGTTTAACTAATATCTATCCAATATCGTTATCTATTCCCTATTCTATATTACATAACTAGACTAACAATAATTATTACTATTAATCTAATACTAGTAAACTCTTACGACCTTATTAAAGTTGCGTTATACCAATGGCTATCTATTACCATTATTTATTTCCTAACTTATAATACACCTGTTACCATCTATTTTATAAAACGGTTACCCTATATATTATATATTGTGCCCCTGTATATATATTATATATCTTCGTACCAATTTATAGATTTAACTGCGATATAAGTATTTTCCTCTTTAGCTTTCTTTATTCCTAAATTACTTAAACCTTAATATATATACTTTACCGCTAAACTCATATCTCCACCTCTACCAACCTGCTAAGAAGGGATAATTACTAATATATTCATATCCTTATCCATCCCCATAATAACAGTAACCAATCTTTCAATATTTGTCCTATTACTCTTATCCTATTAGCTAAACCTAAGTAATTTTCCTTTCTTATCTATCGTTGTACTCCTCATGCTCACGCAATCATGTTATTTACTTCCTTTATCCCATCTTTCCATTTATAAACATAACCACACTAATCCTTAAATTACTTCAATTTTTCACTTAAAACACAAAGCATATTTAATGTTAACTAAACCAAAGTCCCAAATTCTCAACCGCAGATAAGATCTAATGAAAAACAATCTCAAACACAACCCTAGTGATTAACCACCAAGTCCCCTATAATACGAAAAACACCCATGATAAGACTTTACACTTAAGCAAGAAATATTAAAACAAATAAAGTATTACTTACGCAAGACCATCCGATGGACGTTATCCAAAATTAAATAATCTAAAATTTCATAAACTACTCAAATTATAATTTTTTATTCCAAATCCAAATTAACATTAAAATCTATTATATTATGCATGATAATATACAATTAAAATATAATATTATTGTACGCTATTTTTACACTAAGTAAATTTAAATTAAAGACTTCAATAACCCAAGAACTTATACTTAAGACCCTCCTATAACAGAGGGAGGAACCAAGAAAGAAGAACCAGAGACAAAAACAGTAAAAAGTCCAACACCTAGGCATAGCAATTTAACTCAACTAATAATACCAACTTTGCAGCTATGCTTAACGAAAAGATAAAATTTTACAAAAAATGTATGAGAATTTAGTATTCAAAAAGTTGCTGAGAGGTAGCAACATTTTGATTTTTGGAGATTTTTCCAATTTTTCATGAACTTCAAGAAAAAAACTCAGATTTATCCTAAAATTTAAGCTTAAAAAGATTCAGCAGATATTTCTAAACTCTGCCAATTACAATTATTAACCCTTATCCAACTTACCAGTAAAAGCCATCACATTAAATGTGTTTTTATAAAATTATAACATAACATAGTTAGTTACCATTTCTACCAAATAAAAGTGCAATTTCACCAAGACTTTTTAATAGCCCCCAAAACCCATAGCTTGAACACCCCTACATTTGAGGGAGAAACCAGCAGTAATTGCACGTGAACTTAGACAACAATACAATTTTAACAAAATGGCACTTCTAGGTGCCGCCTTGACACAAATGGTTATTTATCTATTGCGTTCCTGAGGTAGAGTCTACATTCTTATTCAAGAGCAGAAATATTTAAATAAAACCTAATATTTATCAGCAACGAGCGTCTGGAAATTTCAGCCGATTCACAGTTATAGCCTACTGTCTAATTCGGCAGGTCGTTAGTAAAAAAGGAATATCATGCAGCCTAATTTTATCTAGATCATTAAAAAGCACATTAGTGAAGTCTAGCGGAAAAATCTCATTTGCCATTTTTCGGGCTAATTTATGCTTGGCGTGCGTCTCTGATTTAGAAGATGGTTCCGAGAGACTCACTGCTCTTACACCGATTTCAAACTGCTACGAGCGTCATTATCTATCACACATTACAGAAGAAAAGTTTTAACTTCCCGAATTGGCAATATTCCAATAAGTTATTTAGGCCGGCTTTCTCACGTGTATAAATGCATTAGTTTTACCAATTATGACGCCTAACTTCTATATATATTCATCATCTACATCGTCATTAATTGTTACAAATCCTAAACCTTCTCGGCATTATTACAAAACCTTTTTATGGTGCAATTCGCCCATCGATAGCAGGTGTTTACTCGTAATTGCAAGCACTTTTATTGATACTCCATTTTTTCAGAAGCAAACTCGTTCAGAGTGTTCCTAAAGTCTACAAGTACCTCAGTTTAAAAAGATAGTGGGTAAAACAAATAAACGACTAAATTTTTGTACTGATTCTAAACAAACTTCCCATTTGATCACGGAGCAAGCATTATGTACTCTAGCCTATACAGCACTGCTTCTGGCTGTTGTGAAACTAGCGTCGCGTTTGACAGAACAACCACATATATTCCCGGATCAGAAATATGTGTTCCACATCCTGTGTGTTAAAAAGCCTTTTACGATCCAAATGGGGGCTCATTTAATTTTAAAGTTAAAGTTTAACAACGCGCAACATAAATCAGAATTAAAGCTTCAAATGATATTTCATAAGGTTTTCTTCTTTGTTATGTTTTATCTTTGGTTATCATTTCATCGAGCACACAAGTGATGGTGACAACGCACACTGGCGAATTCGCAAAACCAATGTGAAATTTTCTATTTAACATTCGCTCGCTAATTAATTTCCTTAGCTTTTGCATTCCGAAAGCTTCTTCTGCGGTACGTCTGTTTTATTTTGAAGCTGTGAATGCGACCAAACTCGAGTTTTCATAACATCCGTACGACTTCATCCAAAAGAGCAGCGCATACTGCCATGAGGTTAACATATATATTTTATGGCGACACAAAATTGGAGACACTCTTGAGGTCAAACATTTTCTCCTACACGCAAACACCTATTTTTGATAATAAGTGAAATTTAAATAAAAGTCAAATACTAAATCTTTCTGAATTTGGAATAAGCGTTGGCAGGTAGCAGCTTGAAGTTGAGCAAAATGCCAGACATAGCCTTAAGCCATAAATAGGTTGTCGTGATCAACAGAACTAACGTTATGAATTTGTGCTTGGGCATATATTATGCCTTTCATAGTGTGACACACCGGAGACTATTGAGTAGCTAAATACAGTGGACAATGGTAAGCAAAAACCTTCCTGGTTTTTCATATAAGTTGGCAGACTACATGTAGAAACGTTTTCAAATGAAAATTACTGATTAGTGGAGTAGTCTCAACACATGTATTTAGCTCAGCTTTTCTCCTCTATTTATTACAGGGGATAAGACATGGAACAATTTTTCGTATCCTGTTGTCTGCCCACAGAGTGCTGAAATACACAGACAACTATGCACCTTATTCGGCAAACTTCCATGAGCAGTCAAAATTTAAAGCCAATTGTCACGGATTTTATTTGTCATGGACAGGTTTAATTATCTGTCTTTCAAAATCTAGTTATAATTGAGTAGTTTATCAATACAAGGCACACATATTACTAAATGTAGAGCATTTGTTAATTAGACATCCATTATACTCTTTCTTTGCCTGTTCCTAACATAAATTTTATTTTGAGGGTCATGAAGACCATTGCATACATATGCAATCGTATTTTCTCATCAGATCTTACACATCGCTCAATAATGCACACTTTCTACAACGTATGATATATTATTCATCGGTCGAGTCGTGTCTGCAAGAATCTGAAGACTACGCGATTGAGTGCGTCTAGTGTCAGTTAAGTAGATCGGTATGCCGTGATTCCTTAAAGTTGACATATATAGATCCTTGCGATAAGCTGGAGATTGACCTAAGCTGGCTTCAGGCATTAAAGCTAAAGGTCCGTTTTATTTCAAAAGCATCATTGGGTTTATAAGCCTTCATACACTTGTTCTGATAACGACGATTTTATGTCTAGATTTAGTAGAAACCCTAAACCGAACACATTTTCAAATTATACGAAGCTCTCCAGGACAATTATTTGTTTTCCAATTCCTTAATCAAAAATTTGCAAAATATCTCGAAAAGATTTAAGATGAAAAATCCATATCAGCAAGTAGTAGGTAGTTGACTGTTTAGAGATATAAAACTCTCTGGGCCCCCAAACGTATTCGTTGAAGCTTCTGAGAAAACTATCGATCGTTCTGACAAATGTATTAGCAACATATCTATCCGGATTAGGTCTACATCTGTTCGACGCATTTGCTTGCACAATTCCTTTCATTTCGCTTTCTTCCTGAGCTAAACATAAGCTGTTTGGAAAATCAGCCATTTACATTCCGGTAATAACATAACTATGGAATACGTGCCTATATTCCTTTATTAAGTATGACAGGATAAATTGTTTTCAACACCGTTTTATACTTCGATTCTAGGAAATAGCTCTTCTCACCCTTATTGTGTGTTCATATTATTATAATTGTTTATGCCTAATAGCCCTACATAAATACAACGGGAGTTATTGCCGTCTACGAGTTGGCTTCATTACGAACTTAAATGTGCTAAGCAACTATATTTGCCTTTGCCCTTACCTCCTGAAACACTGTGGCAAAGCAAAACAAAGGGCTATCCGCTGAACCAGCAACGCGGAGCAGCCGTCTAATATGCTGCCAAAACTATTGTTTTACTTGAATCTGTAAACTATGAAATGCTCTTCCGAATTGTGTCAATTCTGCGCCCACGATATCAAATTGCAATAAAAGGACTCCACAATGCATTACACTATTTGCATTGCGTGACATAACTCTCGTTCGAAAGATGACGAAACACGCAGTAAGCAATGTGTTCATCAGATCTCACTCAACAATTTAGAAGGAATACATGTCTAATGAAGAGATTATTGGCAGTCCACAGATGTGTGGTTCAACTTAACGATAACGCTTTAGGTGGTAACGATATACACTGAAGAGTACCCATAGTCACCAAATCATAAACTTCTTGTCTGTAATTTATTTGTTCCGACGTTTAATTCAGCGGAAAATTTGACGATGTGTGGAGGCAGGTTGTCCAAATACAGAAATAAATATCCTGGGTGAAATTCTTGGAATCATTGGAACCATACTTGTCCCTCTTGTCAATCGGCCAACTTTTGTACATGTTTGCTGCAGCCAATTTATCGCTTCGTTATTTGGCTCATATGTTTTCCTAGTGCTCTAAAATCAGTCACTATGTTAAAGAAATTTACTAAAAGTTTGTGCTTCATTAGGTTAAATTTTCCTTGACAACATGTATACAAGCTGTTCTCAATTAGCTTGAAAAACGTCGTCGTAAAATGACGTTTATTTGAATATGTCATAATTAGCTTACTGCAATTTATCCCGTTTACTACAACTGACCAAAACACATGTCGTTGCAAGTTAGTGGCTGGATGATAAGCAATTAATATCTTCCGACTTATGTCAATTCTGATTCATTGATAAGTGCATATGCACGTTTTAATATAAATGTGTCAGACATTTACTTTCCATATGACTGTTTTAAATTTTTCCAAACTTTGGAATGGCCGTAAGCGGTGCCTTCCAGTCTTTTCAAAATGTACTGATATTATAGTAAGAAGTCTTCTCGCAGCCAATTACTTTCCCTCTGGACTTTAGAACATAATGTGTGAAACACTTTAGAAATAGGGGCTTGTACACGCAACGTCGAGTAAAGAGGACCGAATAGAGATAAAAGATAGATTTGAAAATCTTTACGAGGATTGTCTAATCTTGCACTTACCAATGATGATGCAAGCTGTTGGTTTAAGGTTAAGGCAGAGTAACTGGCCAAACAATTATGTTACCACAAACGACACATTGATGCAGCACAGGTGTTGTAGTCGACGCATTGTCCAGCATTGGTGTTTACGAGGTTTCGCGCCAAGCAAGCCGCCCACCAAGAAACAGATCCTGAGTTTGAGCAAATGAAATCAACTCCTTATACTTAACTTGCTCAACTGCATGTTTTCAACTCCGAAGCTCGAATTTACGATGAGATATTCACCGGAAAGCCTTGATTATCCGTTAAGAAACATTCGCAAGTAGTTGTTTTTAACTACTTCTATGGAATCTTCCATCCGAGCAGCCGCGCTATCATCAAGCGGATTACGAATCGTTACATCGGGCTCACCATGCGCTAGGATATTCAACAGTGGATAAAACACTGTAGCACATGCCAGAATAGTAAGACACGTCGCCACACGATTACTCTTACTGGAACCTTTTCTCTGCCCTACGCTCGATTCAAGCATGTCCAAAGCTACATCGTTGGACCTCTACCGCCATCTAACGGTTTTATTTACCTGCTGACATGTGTCGATCGCTTCACATGTTGGCCACACGCCGTGCCACTGCGAAAAGTAGCAGCCGAGACGGCTGCACGAAATTTCTATCGAAACTTGGATATCCGTGTTTGGTACGCCGCCACTATCACCACGGATAGAGGACCACAATTTAATTCTGCACTGTTTCGCCACCTTAACCGCATAATTGTCTGTTCTCCTTTACGCACGACAGCATATCATCCTGCTGCTAACCGTTTAGTCGAGCATTTTTACCACCAATTCAAAACTGCACTCACTGCTACGTAAAAAGATATCCAGTGGTCAGGGCGTTTACCGATCCTTATCCACTTCATCCGCAACACTGTGGAGGAATATACTGTTTGTTTCCCAAAAACAATCTTCCATACGACAATGAGATTTCTTGGAGAATTAGTACCAGATCCCAGGGTTACTGGCGAAGACGATCCTACGTCGTGTGTTGCAATACTCCAGCGCCATTCGTCCAACGTCACAGCGATTCACTTCTCGAAACCATCACACTTTCAAACCTACCCCTCCGTTTTGTACGCATCGATGCAATTAGCAAGTTTCTGACGCGGCCTTACGAAGGCTTTTTCAAAGTTATCGCCTGTATAGATATGTGTGTCCTATTGGACAGAAATGGTTCCAAAGACTCTGCCAGTATGGATGGCCTCAAACCAGCCTACGTCGAATTTCAGTCATCGCAACAGGCTTCCGACACGAACGCTGAACAAGGTTCACCACAGAACACTGCACCCACCCGACCGATGTGCGGCTTCAGTGCTCCCTCTCCTCTTCAAACAGCACTTGTCACACGAACGTCTACACGTTTTGGTGGCGCAGTTATTTTTTTTTCTAAACTAGCTACTCACCCGATGAGCTTGTGTTTTTGCTCCAAGGTAACAAGCTGCTGTTTAAATCCATCATGGACAGGCCAGACTACTAAGTTACCGTCTCAACCATTTACCTGTTTCCCTTTTCTTGCGATAGCGATTACGTTGGCCAAACTAAGCGAAAACTGTCCACAAAGATTTCAGAGCATACTCTTCTAAACCTGATCACAAATGATCAAACTATGCCTGCCAGTTTGGTCTCCGGACACATACTTGACTGCTGCATGTGTGAAAACTCTTTTGAAGCATTTAGAATAATCAACCAACCGAGCGTCGTCCGCCTGCTTCAGTTCACTTAGGCTTCGGCAATTAGGCGGCGGAAACTCAGTTTGTGTACACCGACCGAGTTTGTAGCCAGTCTCTCCCTGCGTTGTTGAGGCTAGTGGCCGTATTCCTCTAGGCGGAGTGCAGGCCAGCATCAGATGAACTTTGACCGTAGTCCACTTTTGTGGAGGGTCTCTAGGCCGAGTCATATGCATTGCCCATACAGCAAAGCACCTAAGTTTTTTGGAACGGCTTGTGACATAACTTCGCAATATCTGTAGCTCACAATGTACTACATAACGACCGGGTAACAACACGCAGTCCATCGCTGCAGCCAGACTCCACTGTAATCGTCGGTTACGGTAAGTATTGCCATCCTCGAGTGAACCTTCGCAGAGCCAGATGAAATTCCAACTGAAAGCCACGGTGTACCCCATTCGGGTGGCCCCACATTGCTTTTAAAAAAAAACATAAACGAACTCTAACAAGAAACATATCAGTGGTATTGAATGGGTCACACATAGAGTAGGTGCAAAGGACGTGTATAGTCATTTCGTACGTGCTGTACCAATTGTTGACAGTGGTGCGGCGTTACGCTGGCACATGCTCCCGCAGCAACCTACTCCAAGAACTGCATCCTCCATTCAGCCTTCTTTAGTAGGCAATCAGCATCCCCTTGGAGCATTTCGGAATATCGCCGCCTCATAGTTTGTTTAACGTAGGCCTTAATGATGCTCCAACTCTCTTCGTGTGAATTCAGTTGCGGACAGTATGATGCTAGTCGTAGGATTCTTCCTGAGCTGTAAGTCTCCTCTTGGAAGATATGAGCCAGCTCGGTGTGACACGGCTTTTGGTGAAATGGATGCTATTTGTACCAAACAGTATCCGTAACCAACGCGCACATTTTTCCTTATTATAACTGCCTCTTAGAACAGAATATTCGATCAATACATCCTCATTTACCGTGTTGAGCAGGTGCAGATTTTGTCCCCGGGTTTTCGGCACCTTACAGCACGCACAGGTGTCAGGTGCTGAACGTCCATTTCTGCGAGCGCAGATCAGCGTAACGTTCGTCTCATCTATCCATATCGTTCGCCGTCCTTCTTCCTCCAAGTTCATCAAGTTCAATACGTACGACTTCCATAAGCTTTTGCTAACCATCTTATCCATGGAGTTACGTAACGCACGTAATTTTTTCATTGTCATGTGGCGACCGTCTAGGTAGCGTGCGAGTATGCTGACGAGCATGTCCACCATGAACTCCAAATGCAGTCGTAAACGAAGAGTTTCCTAGGTAACCCCAGGGTTCGATTTTACCCATTCCAATACACTGTCTGACAGACAATTTCGACGCGACACACTACGATCTCTTCTCTGCACACCCAAACCCAAAGTTCTAAACCAGCTTCTACTTATCTTACATTTACTAGTAACGAAAGCAATAACCCTCTATTCCTTGCCCTCTACGTTTGTCTCCAGGATAAGAGCCTTTACATCGGACGAATGATAGGCGTAGCTTCTTATTTTCTCCCCCAAGCGCGGAAGTTGATCTATAGGATACAAAACCATGTAAATCAAATTAAAGACAAACTTAGTATGTTAATTTTGTGAAATAATTTTTTCACCGTGCCCGCTGCATTTGGTTTCTGTGCAACCAAACTGTGGGAAACAGTAGTGACAATTCCGCTGACCAGACACAGACTCTCGGAACGGTATGGACCTTTTCACTTACAAGTCAGACGCGAGAAATCACTGACGTTTTGGTACTAAACTTATGTCCCCGTATGCTAAGCACGTGTGATGTCCACCATATGGCTATCACGTTGTCCCGCTCAGATCATTGGGACTAATGACCCCGAACGTTTGCACCGCTTACACATTCTACACGTTCGCACACGTAGGTAAGGTTTCTCATGCGAGGTCCACGGCTGACCACTCAGAGCGAGCTGGATTTAATTTAGATGACATTTTGCATTAATTTTTCTGCATGAAGGAAGAAAGCTGATGATTAGAGGATTAAACAGATTGCGTTTTGTTTGAATTCAATCAATAAAGGATATATATAGATACCTGGAAGTAAATTCGTTTACAAATGCGTACTTGGTACCATATTGTCTTTGTTCGGTTAAAATAAAATATCTCTGATTCTGCTTATATATATTTAGCTACACAATACATTCTTTTTTTGTTACTGCGACTAACTTTTCAGGACGAGTTTTGTTGTGGCAGCATATTCGGTGAAATATGGTGACGGTTATAAATTCCCAACATATGACGGTTTTTATTTGAGGTGTTTATCGATAGAATTGCAATAAATTTCCTTATAAATATCCATTAAAATAGAGGTCCTTTATACTATTTACATTACTTGAGGTAGATTCAAATCGGACTCATGCACAATATATTTAGTATATTTTGCTTTGTAAATACATGCATTTACTCTCTTTTTAATATTCATACTACCGAAGCTTCCTCTTCTACCAATTCTTTGTGAATGCAAGTTGTGTCCTTGATTCTTTTAAATGCAGATGAACGTTTATATATATGTTTATAAAAGTTCTACACCACGTCAACGCAATCTGTAAGATTAGGTTCATTTAACGATATATCGTGGCCATATAACATTGTTACAATCTCTTTACACATGTTTACATTTTGTATGACTACACTAGGTACAGCATCTGATACAAATCAGGTGCCTATTGCTATTTACGAGAATAACTTCTAACCACAAGGGATGGTACTTCTTGATGAACTTCTTGTAATATTCTTCAGATAGCTCCAAATATTAACATTAGTATTGTGTCTAAAAGGATATAATTCCTGATAAGGTAAACATGCTGAATGTTTCGTCAATCTACATTCAACGGCTGAGCACAATTTTCAGAAGTCGAGAAGGAGTCAAATATTTGTAGTCTAGCTTAGAAATGTGCCAGAAAAGCTAAGATGATTTTTGGCCAAATAATTATTTATGAAACATGAATACATACCTAATACCTAAAGCCCAATCTGAATAAAAAGAAAGAAAATGTGTTAATTCATCAAGTCCAAAGAAAGCAATTTTCTAACATTTATGCAAACTGTCTGCTGGAAATCATACTTTATATTAACGAACCCAGTTCTAAATGTGTCCAAAGTACCTAAACACGCTATGCTTCATTAGTACATCTACTTAGTATGATTATCAATAAAAGACTCATCACATGTTAACCAAAGGTCTCTTTCTTCTTCACGACACTTTTGATGCATAAAACACAAATGTGGACGTGCATGAAGTGCGGTTTTGTGAAATGTAACTACGTCCTTATTGTACATTCTCTTTAAATCATTGCACCATTAGACCATGCGGCTTTCACCGCTTTCCAAATGAAACAAATTACTGAAGAGGAAAGGTTTTTCTGTGGGGAATGTCGAATATCAGTGTTAAGTTTCAGTATTAATAACGCACTCAAATTATTCAAGAAAAATCTCTATTGGATCAACCTTGTATTTTGACTATCTATACAACTAACATTTATGCAATAGACTGCTGAAATTTCGTAAACTAAACAAAGGTTGGAAAGGCGGGAGAGCGGTAACAAATACTGAACATGTTGCTATATTGTTAATATGTTTCCATGTTGCACTAGCTAAGTAATGCAAATGTAGAAAGGGTTGAAACTGATACTGGCCAAAAATGTCTTAGATTATATTTACATACCGTAATACCGAGCAGCATCCAAAGCCATCCCATTTTGTGTTTGCATAATAATGGCTAATTAAGAGAAGCACATGTTCAACTCCTGTCTACTATGTTATAAATATTCTGGTGAAGAAGATTTGTGGGTGGTTCTGACACCCTTAGTTGCTCAAAGCAACGTGTTTTTGTAGTAGATAAGTAGAAATACTTGAAAGTTTGTTGCAGTCTTGATAGATAATGTTCGCACTTGAATTTACGAATGTTTTAATACAGCATTTCATTAGTTCCATTAGTTGAAGTAAAACACTATAAGGCTCAATGTTCTGTTGCGCCAGGGGGATTGCCATTTTTTATTTCTACATATCCCATGCAAATATTATGGTAAACGTTTATGGTGGGATTGTTCTGTTTCCCATTTTTATAGGCAGTGTCTGCTTGCTGCGTTCTTTATTTGTTTCGCAAGCAGCGTCACGAGCTCTGTGTTTGGGGTGTTATAGCAACGAGACAATCAGTACCGTTGTTGTTCATCCCTTAGGTAAAAATAAGTGTTATGTGTCTACTCATGTTGGTTCCTATTTAGTGGCTTGAGTAAAAAGATTCACAAAATCTCCTTTGCGTAAATGACGACGAAAGAGCAAGATCTTCCTGACTCGAGGGTTATTTTGGAATACCCCTTTTACGACTCCATGGCGACCCGCAATAACAACATAGACCGAAATTCCCGTTGAATTGTAACTTGGTCAATTCGATTAGTGGGATCGTAGCCGAAGCAAATGGAATTTGGCTTTCTCCTGCTGGGTCAAACTGATTGGAACAAAGGAGCTCGACATGCTAAGCAATGTGCAGTGTTTTCGAGAAGCAACACCTAATTGCATCCAAATCTTATGTTTACCATGGTATGGAATCTGTTTCATCAATAGCAGCTGAAAAGTACTAACTGGCGACCAAAATTCATGTATGTCTTCCATGGGCTTCAAATTTACATATATACCAAGCCGACTATTAATATTTGCCAAAATAAGCTTGATTAGAATTGTCTCATACTTCTTTACAAATCACAGGTGTCGTGAATATTGATTAGCAGTCACTGGCGTAATGAGAGGTTGCTTAGGCATTCATGCGAGAAACAAATTGTTCAAACATAAAACAGTGTCGACAGGCAGGATCCTAAAGGAAACTTAGCTTTGACAATGTGCACACGATTAGGTTGAATACATGCGCTCATGCAAGTGATCCGACTACCAAGTAAACTAACTAACAGTGGTGTTTTGCAAACTGTGCAGGTCCAAAAGAGATAACATCATCAGGGCACTCTTACTGTAGTGTGTGTCGGTTCGGTCTTGTGCACAAGCAGCAATAATTTGTCTAATAAGTGTTACTTTGAATGAATCCAACTCGGCGCACTTAGAAAGTGTATTTAATGCAAACGCATCCACGTTGTGTTTTTCCACCGTCAGTTGCCACGTCTCAATGCGAGAATTTGTGCCAAGGCTATTTAATATCACAGGATATTTATAGGGCATTGCTTTAATGGTGGCAGTTTTCTAATGCGCAATTTGCATGGCAGCGTTAAGTAATATACTCAAATCCACGGAACTGAGACGTTATAAGCTGAATACTTCTACTTGATTTGCGTAAGGAAACTGCTAAATAATAATTTTCTTGCAAATTGAGCCATCGTACTTGGTTATAAAGCTTCACTTTTCCTCTATTCACCTAATATCTAGAGTATGGCAGTAAGTTTCAACATGAATGATTAAACAATAGAGAAAAAATATTCCAGTCTGGATTTGACACTACTAAGGCACTAACAATGCAAATAAAAGATTTGCGTCCGACGACATTTTAATGGAAATAATTCTTAACACACATTTTCAAGTTTCTATTACCAGAATATGCATTCTGATTTTATGTCTCCTTGGCATGAGGACAGCTACATCACTAACTTGGGTAACCAATGTATTTCGATTTAAGGAGGGGTAGTAATGTAATCATAAATGACATACAGCCATTTTACTATTTGCCTTATATCACGGCATTCAAGTCGTGAATAAAAGGATTAGGGTTGATATTTTACATGTATAGTGGACGCAAGTTTTGATAAGGATAGTTAATCGATTACCATTAATGAATTTGCAGATATGTAGAACATGGCAGACTATATCCGAGTGACCAGAAAATAATGGAAAGTTGAAGTTAATCGGGGAGAACATTATCGACTAACATCATCGAGTAGTCCGGTACGAGCGAATATGATCAGTGTGAGCGAAAATGTAAAACACGAAAGACTGTTGCAACAATAATTAGCGATAACATTGTACATGTAAAGAGTCATCCTTTGAGACGCTGCAATCAAACAATTACGTTATCTTCATGAGCATGCTGACAATTAATACAACCTTACTTCTGCGGCAAACTATATACAGGCCGCGGACAAACAATAATGAGTATAATCAATAAAGAATTAATAATTAGTTATTAATATTTGGAACGCTACGTTAGTAAGCCCATGTCAAAACTCCAAGTACTGGTCAAGTTTATTGAGTCCAAACGATATGCTTCTGCAGATTGTACGCGAGTGTATTGGAAGTGGAGAATTAATTTATCGAGATGTGTCAAATAGTGTTTTCTCAACATTTAGATTTATCACATGCATTCCCACTCATACAGCCATCTGAAATCTTGCTGGAACTTTAGAATACATGGTTTATTCCGCTCTATTATTAAGCTATTACCAAACAAGTATTACATAGTTACCTCCATATCCATCACACTCCAATATTTAATAGACTTCGAAATGCTGAATAATAAGAGGTATTAGCCATAACAACCCTCACAAACTGTTTAATGGAGCTTACAATAGGTCCTTAAATACGGGACTACCACGTGTCACGCGTAGAATGAGAACACCGCAAAGAAGCCCGTCCAAACGCGGATTACAACCAGTGAGCTTATAACTATAAGCCAAGCGTGCAGGCCACTCAATCACCGGCCGATATATATATTAATACATTTTGCACGATATGGATAAGATGTCAACTGGTTTTATTGGAAATTGTCTACTATAAAATGCTGTCTTATATTACAACATACGGCATCCACGCCACATTAACCTACTGGTGCACAGCCATAGGAAGAACCCAAATTACATCTATCAATATATGTTGCCACCAGCACAAACTGGTCAAGAATTATAGTCTAAATTATTGTTGACAAAACATTCTTTCCCTTCGGTCGTCTTGAATAAAGAATACCGTTCCAACTCACCTCATCCTTTCATCCTCGTTGAATGTTGACGTCTAACAAATTTTAGAGTTCAGCGTAACTGACGGTCAACTGTTGACAGCGCCAGTAAAAATAGACAAGCAAAATTAATACTTCATATATCCTGCGAAGAAAACAAACGAAAACCGACGTCCCAACTAAACTGTGAGCATTCTTGATCCTAATGCTACACTTTTCATATATCTCAAAAATAACGTCAACTCCCTGGAATCCTAACACTGTGAAATGAGAAAACTAGTGACTATAGTAGCAACAATTAGAGATCACCTAGCATCATTAGACTATCTCAGCAACCCGTTGGAATTACCTGATTCAAACCAAATCGGAAATGCAGGATATTTAATAGCCCCATTTGCGTCCGAAATACATGCAGGAAGGCACAGACCGAAAAAGATATTCGGATTTAACATTCCTGATAGAGTTAGTGTGGATAAAGTTAATATAATACATATATATATATATAAGCAGGAACATATTTGTCGGAAGCTCTGGTTCTAACATTTTATGATTTACCCGGATATTGCATGAGTGCATCAGCGATGATAGCCTCCAGCAATTTGGAAAACATAGGGAGTAATGTTATCGGACGGTAATTGGTCGGGTCTGTCCGACTACCTCCTTTATGAATAGGAGTGGTTATCTCTCGCCTCCCTATTGTTGGAATATGTTTCTCCTTGATACAACGCTGTTAGGATATAACCAGAGTTTCCACTAGGTCACTGGCTGCTGCCTGTAAATCCACCAGCAGAGCTGTGGATATGCAGGGACAGCAGCTTCTTTGACACACTCTCTGTAGTAAAATCAATATTGGATAAGGCTGACGGTGAGACAATAGAAACAGGGATAAACTTTGTGTCCGTTACTCTCTGGAACGTCTGTGAGCAGTGGAACCGCACAAGATCGGCTGCTTCGGTTACTGACCGCGTGCACCCGTCGGTCTTGATCAGCTCTGGAATTTCGTATTTCATCTTGCGATGGCCATTTGTAAGGCTTTATAAGAGTTTGTGGTTCGTGCACGAAGTCTTCATTAACTTCTGCTGATGCGTCAGTTTGTCCTCGCGGATCAAGCTTACAGAGTAGTTACGCTGTGTTACATGGGCCATCCAGCTTTTGAAAGTTGGAGAGGTCCCGTGAGCTCACACTGTTAAGACTCTCAAGGAAATGCATTTGACTTGTTCTGCTCCACAGATATGACTTGACTTCTCTTGGACGACGGTAGAATTGGTGTTCGGACGCGTGCGTTACTAGGGTTGCAAACGGGCTTGCAAAAGTGGCCCAGGCGATGTCTGGGAGGCAATCACTTAAGTAGGGTCAAGATACCACTTAGCAAGCAGAAATAACACGTTGCGTTGCTTGACCATATATATCCCATCACATTCTTCCTTAGGAAATTCCGCATAAAATATATAGTTAAACAGTACAGGCGCATGACCAATACGACCTGGTTGTGTGCTTGTAATTAAACCGTCGACCATGTGTGCTTTTTTGATGAACACATTAACTATCGACGACTTGTCAGCAGTTTGAAATATGTTAGGAGAAATCCCGTTGTTTTATCGAGATTAGCTGGAAATTACCTCTCGGAAACAGGCTTTGAACTACATGTTATCGGTAGCCGTTATTTACTGGTCGTGAACATAAAAGTCAACTGTATGACTTGCTCACAGCAACCTAAATACGTGGTGCAGGTTGGTGGACGTTAAATCCCAGATATAAGACACTTGTCCTTGTTCAGCAGCCATGGTCGGCAACAAAGCTAATGCTGAGCACGTAGTCTAGAGGGAGTGCTTCATAGATGCAACATCACTGCTCTTATTCATTTTTTTGTTTTTCGTGATCAGGAAAACCTAATATTTCAGGAATACCATAAACAAATACGGATTGCTTGCTTTCGTTCTTGGAAGGGCCGCCATTTTGTTCTTTCTCAACTGATCACCATTTTCAAGCAATATCAGTTAGAATGTTAACTCCGCTAGAGGAGTTGCGAATATGAACTGCTGAAAATAGGACTCTTTCTGTCTCCTCAGTTGGGTTCAAGGTTACTCGAAGAACCCGGGTTCGCCATAGTACACTGAATTTCAGCAACGCGCTACGCGTCGTAGCTCAGTTGGCTCAGCTGGAATACCGATCGCGTTGCAGAAGTAATTCTACTGGTTGTGCTCATTTAGCAACTTGCAGTTTATTGTGCCAAATTTTGACAAAGGAATGTTAGTGCACAACTTCGTTAATGCACGGTGGTTCTCTTTAGCGAACCTCGGTTTGAGATTTGTGGCTGAAAACTCGGAGTGTTTAGCGATAAATAAAAAATGTTGTAAACAGAACGCCGCACCATTATTGCTCGGTCCAGAAAATAGACGTATAAGTGTCTCTTTGACCGATTTTAGTCAAGCCATGGATGCGTATGCTATTCGGCTCTGGACTGTCGGTTTTGTGAAAAACTCGTGAGATATGGCACTTATGGATGATTTAATAACATTCGCATTGGATGCGGCTTGCCTAATTAAAGGAGCAATATATGTCGGAATAGATGGCGAATTTGCCTTTAGGCGGTTAATTATGCTAACTTTAATCTTCGACTTAGGGACAGTGCTCTGATGGGTGTGCTGTAGAACAAGCCCGATGCTGTTAGATCCTACTGGTAAAGCTCTGGAGTTCGCCCATAGCTGGACTGTTTCAATTACATTTGCACACTATTTCATGAGCGATATTATAAAACGGACTATTGGAATTGTGGCGTATGTATGGCAAAGCCAGAACGCATCGGTCGGTTTTATTTGTTTCTTACATTGCAGTTGATTTACGACAACACAACAGTGGTGAAAGGGACGGCTGCTAAAAGCAAAAAATGCCTCTTCGGACTAGGCATGCGCGATCTGCTCACCAGATTTGCAGTGAGGTGGAATCAGCTCCATTGAGAGCTTTCGTTACAAGAAAACGCTGCTCTCATCTTGCCATGTGAGGTAGAGAGCGATATACCATCGCGTTCTGTGTTCCAGTCTCATTCTCGACGTCGGTTACTATAGCTACATTTGTCACGACTCGGACGCCATACAGGGAGTTTGGCCAGTTTATTAATCCACGCTCGTTCCTGTAAGACAAAGCCATTAGAATGGGTTTGTAGTGTGCGCACCGTAGCAAATGGTACCAGCAATGCGTGAATGAAATTGAAACTAAATATTGAGTCGTAGCTTCGTTAGACACAATCCCATGGATGTAATTCTAGAACCTTCAGGTAATGCAATAAATCCTTTATCAAACGTAATGTCGCAGCATGCAAACTGTTGATAACAATAACGTGGCGCGTCTGGATAGGAGCACGAAGCCTGCTTAAAAAACATAGGTAGTACAAATCACTTTTCGAAGGAAATAATCCCGTACAATTATCTCTAGTGAACACATTGAGTTAACCATAACTTGCATGAGCGTATGATGACTGCGCGACTTGAAGGTAAAAACGTGAAACTACGTGAAACGTGAAACCATGTGAAGGAGGAGGGCACGATTAATTTGTTAACACTCAGGGAACAGAAGGATGTTGAATGCGTGCATTGAGCTGCTAACAAGAAACGTTTTATGTAAAATTAAACTTTCTATCACAGTTAGCGAACATGTAAGTACTTCCAATAAACGGACTTCCTATCTGGATACCTTTGGTATCTCAACTGCCGCCATAAAATTCGGAGGGCCTGTTATGCCGATGCTTTTACTAAACATGTTAACTATTTCGTTGGAATCAAGCTTATTTCCAGTGCAGTCTCAAACATCGCACCTTGTCCTCCAAAACAAGAGTGGCTCAAACCGGACAATCCATTACACAATGTATTAGCTAGCTATTCAGAGAAACTGGTAACTATTGCTTTGATGTATTTCATCAATTCGCTGTAACTGAACGACAAAACCCATCACAGTTTCCCTAAAAAGCTAACCATATTATCTAAACCATGTTTCGTTTCTGTTGTCTCATGATACGCAATCATACTGCAGTTTCCGGAGAACTAAAAGCCATTTGATCGAATACCATACAAATTGTTGCTGAAAGAGATGGCTTCCTTTTATATCCGGGACCCACTCCTAGACTGTCTATTGTCATGACTAAGAGGCTGTTCTCAAATAGTTGCGTAATTACCACCACTCTTTAAAAGGGCAAATCATGAGTAGTGTTATCCAAGGGAGTGTAGTAGGTACGTTATTGTTCTTGCTCCGTGTCAAAGACATCAGTTCGGTTATCAGACCTAGTATACCCTCCGTCGTTACAAATGAATGAAAGATTACCTACGCATTCCGACGAGCTGAACTTCCCGATATACTAATGCTCATTTAAAAAGACCTCTACTTCATGGACAATTGGTGTAAAACTTGAATGATGAGGTTCCCGCCGAAACATTTGGCACCATTTATCATGGTTGTTCGAGACCCGAGGCATATATTGCACTCAACGTCTACCACCTTTATGTATAGCATTCTACCCGCGACCGCGTAATCCGGTATTACTGCACTTTCAACTTTTCCAAACAAATTGAATATCAGCTAACCAGGGCTAGAAGATTGGTAGCTAATATACTAGATAAGATCCACAAAACCCAAGCCAGAGTAAAACTCTTCAAAATACGCACTTGCCCTAATTTGGAATAATAAAATATCATTTGTTGCTGCATGAGTAAATCTGACATGACATCTCTGGAAAATAAATAAAGGTCATTTACCAAAAGTATGCTAAGCGAAATGTACACTAAGAACTATCGGAAATGCTGCCAACGATTCCAGGTCGATGCACATTTAGCTATGAAGAATGAGGCATAACCTGACGCTTCTGTAAAACTTGATTCATCGGAAGGCCCGCTGCCTTTCCTAGAACTACAGTATCGCTTGACAAGGAAAGTTCGCAAAAGAAGTTTACCCTAACTGTACTCGGATGCGGAGTAAATCTGCAGGCAAATGCTTTCCCAACAGATATGCTTCCCTGTAAAATAAACTATCAGTCAAAGTCAGATCATGTGAGAGCGCAATGGCATTCCTCGTTAAGCACACCAATAACCCAGAATTTTAACAAATTATGACCCCTGTTCGATTGAGAGAGATTACTTGATGAGTTGTTTCAAGAATGGCTAGATAAAATCAGATGTGTGAAACAATACAAATGAAAATTTCACGCTGTGTGCTAGACCCACAGTTATGTTACTATCTGCAAACTCAACCTGTGCACATTGTGTTAAAACGCACCTGTGAGCGCATAAGGACCCTTAAAACAACAATTATAATGAAAATCACACAACTGTTTAACACGCATGCATGAAAATGACATTATCTATAAAATTTTATCCGTGACCAACATGGACACAATATGTTATTGCATGAGAAATATATCTACAACTATTACATGGATATAGGTAAGCAAATGTTATCAGTAAGGTTACCAGATAGAATGAAACAAGTTAAACTAGAAAATTAATCACTTAAAAAATATTTTCTATTGTATATGCAGTAACCTGCATGTGAAGATATGGTTAGCATCTGACTGTGGCCGCGCAATATGGTATTGTAAAGGAGCTTAAACGTAAACCGGTCCGATCGAGTCCTGTCCTTGATATTTGCGGATTCCCGAGGAACGTCGCATGATCTAATTATCCATTATTAAGTAGCGATACCCTGACCAGTTTGTTGTGATCCCAGCAAAAGTAAAACCGCTAAGTACCCTTTGTAAATCACCAGGACTTCACAAAGAAATTTAGCACGATTTCCCAAAATTTACGTGGCTGACATCAACGTGCTCCTACTCAACCTTTGGCAGAAGTAACTGTGAATAAGCGGCGGGAGTAAGCATTTAGAGGTGAATGTCATTGTATGTATCTAAGCCGGCATCCGGCACACGGTAAAAATTTTTACTGTATGCTGATTCTTTTCTGAGTAAATCTGTATGACAACATCTGGTTCGGGATAAGCTTGTTACTGCGTCCTCAATTGCGCCGCCAAAGACTCCTGTACTTCAAGGAGGACACATTTTGGCTTTCATTACACCACGCACATTTCCATCCACATAACATTGGTAGTGTAAACTCGAAGGAATAAGATCGGGATGCATGTGAACGGGAGCCAAGTTTCATCAACGGAGTCGGCCGACAACTTTATAGACGCACTATGTGGCAGGTAGTAATTCTGTGTTGCCTGCCCGAAAACCCTGCAACTTAATGATGCGTTTCGAGGTAATTTCATCTTATTAGATAAAGATAGCAGTCATTGAACCAAGGACCATTGATATGTCAGTTGTTACCGCTATCTTCAATATCAATCATTTGCCCTTTTGTTACGATTGCGCGCCATGAACCGCTCGCGTAGAGGAGGCGGGCACAAGTAAGCTCCTAATGATCTCGTTTTCAACATCTGTTATCTACATCTGATGACATTAAAGAACCTCGAAACACACCATAGGACTGCAGTGTTTATGGCTGGAAAGCGAGCAATTTAAATCTACTCCAGCCCCGTCCATCTAGCAACGAATAACTGTCTCCTAAAGCCAGTATAGAAAGGTGTTGGGTAATGGATAGGTAGGCACATTGTTAATTTGCACATCAAGCGAAACCACATAGGGGATACAAATACAAACAATCAATTGAAACGACAATACCAAATAAAATATATTAAAACACCATACGGATATGCCGCCACATTAGCATGTGAAAAAATGTTATCAATATTTCTGTACTAAAATCAGAATGGTCTTTGAAGATACCAAAAATAATCCGTAAAAAGCGAGATAAAATAACCGAGGATAAATAAATTTTGTTAAAGAGACGTTTGTAAATAACAACATTATGCAAATATACTATAAAATGAGGTAACAAAGTATGTATGTATTATAAAGGTACTCAACAAGCAACACGCGGTTAGTGAATGGAATGCGGCCTACCTACCAACAGTGCGCCGTATCTGCATACGTTCCCAGTGCCATACACCAGCGTTTAGCTTGAGGCTCACTAGATGTGCTTGACGCAGGCACTTGCGACCGTATTTGCTACTGCGTCACGAGCTCCACGGTCGATGGAGTGCACTTCATCGACTCCTGTGGATCCCATACTTGCCGTTGCTTATCAGCATGCAGGTGGGTTTTCTCTTGCAACTTTGCAAATGCCTTTGTGATCATATCGCTGCATGCGCCCACATCAACCGCCTTCGAAAGCCAACACCTGAGATCAATATCAGAAATTAATAGGCTCAGCTTGATCATGTCATGTCCTGCAACTCATCCACGCTGTTTGCTAACGACGCACTGTCTTCAGCAAAAGGTAACAGACATATAGTTTTCTCAAAGAATAGGGTGCTCACACCGAAACAACTGTAGTTTAGCAAACCAACATCAATACGGTGACCCACAAGTACATAGTAAGCACAAGCCGCATCAAATGCCCACCACAACATGACATGAATATAAATATTAAACGTGGCTGGAGCTAAGACATATCATTGCTTCCCACCAGAGACAACTGCAAAGTCCTCCAAGGTCTCGCCAGTCAGCTGCACCCTCGCTCGCATACCACTGTGCAGTAACTCAAGTATACTTACAACCTTACTGGGATAACCAAACTTACCCATCACTAGCCACAATGCCTCGTTGTTCATCATTTCAAATGCTTTGGTGAAATCAACAAAGACCGCTAACAACGGCTGTGGTCGGTAACTGTAAGTGTCATGCAACTGACGAGTCGCAAAGACCATATCGACGGCGTTGCAACACTAGCGGATTCCAAATATCTCTGCCGTTGTTTTCGGTTCCACAACCTGTCTTACGATACAGTGGAGCAGGATTCGGGCAATCACAATTTCCACACAACTTGGCAACGCAAAACCACGACCATTTGTGGCACGTTTGTATTCTTTCTTTTCCCTTTTACAATTATAGTACAAGGGCATCCTTTGGCTCAGGAGGCACCTCATCCGTCATCCACACGCGTTGCACCAACTGGTTCAACGCATTTCTCAACGCGGGTCCGTCTTGTTTCAATGCTTCAGGCGGGGTCCCATCGACACAGGCACAATTGCTGTTTTGCAGCAAAATAAGTAATTTCTGCTTCAAAGGAACTGTCGGTTTATACGCCACGCTAACCTTCACCTTGTGATCTGCCGGTCCGTTAAATTTAGGCCAATTAATCTCTGAACGTTTGTTCAGGAGGCAGTAGAAGTGAATGCATAGATCTGCATATTTTCTACAGTCTGTGCGGGGAGCAGCGCCTAAACTTCCGTTGAGCACGTTTCTTAGCAAATCCAACCTCTATCCATACATTGCATTATAGGAGTCAAAGAATTCCTTATGTTGGCGGCGATCGGCTTTGCATTCAATCCACTTTATCTTCTCCGTCCACCATGCATACTTAAAGCAGCGCAGCTCTTGTGTCAGTCATCTACGAATTCTGCGAAACTGACTCCGTTTACTCAAGTCACTACGGCCTGCCGCAGTTGCAGTAAATGCCGCATTATTCTCAGAAACTAGTGCACCAATCGTAGCATGATTTTCATCAAACCAACCGGGCCGCATACAGTTTGCGAGCCCGATAGTCTCCTCGGCGGCCACTGTCCTCTGATCGTTGACTTGGTACCACAGATCGTCCACTGTGGTTATACATCCCACAACACACAGGCGTGTGGCCATAAAAGCTTTGAGATCAGACAAGCCAATTGTTATCTTATCTGCTGACCAAGGAAAGATGAGAATAATTAAGAACAAACCAGATTACATCGAGAAAGCAAAGCAGCTCCTGAACCATAATACGACTTAACAATGCATTGAGAATAACCCAACGTCGCAAATAACCAACTAACAAGAGAGCGTTGGTAAAGCTTAAGTATTGAATGAAATGTTGGAAGAAAAATGAGATAAAATGTGGGCTGGAAACGCAAATATTACACAGTTCAATGCACTACCTGAAGTACACTAAGATGTAGCAACCTTAGGAACATTTGTGTTAATTCTAAGCACGCCTACCTACAATCTGGCAAAGGAACTATGGAGGAGCCTCAAGCACCCCATCATTTAATCGCAACACTCCATACACAATGCCTAACAATTCTTGACGAAGCTCAAAGACCTACGATTAGAAGACGATGAAACCATGTTGTCTTTCGATGTAGCCGCCATATTCACATCCGTCAACTTACAGCTGGCCAAAGAACTTATCGTAGAACATCAGGATAAGAGCGGAGAGAAGATTGGATACATGACGATACATGACGAACATCTCCACTTATGTCCCTCAACTTACTTTGTGTGCAACAGAAACACCTATAACATGTGAAAGATGCATCGATGTGATCAACCGTATCTGGACTCATCGTGGATGTTTTCATGCAAAAATTGGAAGATGATCTACTAGCAATGATTAATCCGAGAATGGAGGATTCGTTACGTCGTTCATAGGTTTGTGATATTCAAATGTAGTCAAGTCTCGGTTGCACAACAACTGCATAACATGGTTATGTACGGAATCCAGTTTAAAATAAAATCCGAGGAAGAAACGAGCTTTCGTTCTTAAATGTGTTAATAGCCAGAAACATGGACGGCGAATGGCAAACATCAGTTTACAGAAAAAGCACGCACACCGAACAAATTTTGTACTTCAAAAGCAACCACCCAAGGTGTCAAAAAATAAGCTGTGTACAGACATTGTTTCGCGGAATAGCAACTCACTACAGAAGGACAGAAGCGAAACGAGCACAAGAAAAGCACATATTCAAGTCCTATGAACACAAGATACCCACGGTGTTTCACCCAAAGATGCTTACATCGCAAGCTGTTAAAAACCGAACCTATATCAGCTATGACGAAAGGTATAATCCTACGTTCATAAAGAACGTATCTGAAATGACGGCCAGATTTTCAGACAACCTCAGATCATGGTAACCCACAAATTATTCGCCTCACTGAGGAGAACCTTGGCAAAATCAAAAGGAAATCGAGAGGCACTAGAACGACGGAATGTCGTTTATATAATAAACTACATTAACTTTAAAAAGCACTATGTGGGACAAACAGGAAGGAAGCTGTCCACAATGATACAAGAACCCCAAGAGGGTGCAGGAAACATTACGCAACCTCATTGGTTTCAGCACACGTAGATGAAGAGGAACACAGCTTCAACTGGAAAAACTTGGGAGCTTGACTGACGAAGAAACACAAAAAGGTTAGATTCTCGAAGGCTGGTTATCAACCACGAACTCAATCAGCATATATACTGACATGAATCCAATGTACCGAACACTGAGACAGAGAAATCTCAAGTGGTGTAGAAAACATTGCTCAGAAGAACCTAATTCAACACTCCGAGAAGGAAGAGAATATGAAATGTGAGCTTAGACTGCTCACCCACACCCGTTGCACTAAGCAAAATGCAGTTTTCCCAATCATCTCGCAACAACCCTTGCGCAGCCAATGGCAACGAATCGAGCACAACCGCAGAAAACAAGCATTCAACAATCAGAATGAGGAAAACGTAGTAGCCCCGTGTGCTTTTATAAGGAACGGAGTAGTTACAGACAGTATCTATCAATAGGTTTTTGCTTTCGGCCGACTCCCACTACCTGACGGCTATCAATCCCGCACTGAAGATGCCAACTGGAATGGTGACAAAACGTTTGCAATCAAGTCGCCCAGCTCGGAGAACACTAAAACAATTGGACAATAACCTACTTCATTTCAATACTTTTCTCTTCAGTCCTTAGGGAAATAGGTTATATTTCCACCAGTTCACGGCAGGAGTGCAATACATAGATTTACGAAAAGATGTATACAATCTGGTCGGCACCAACGTGTGGTCAGTGCCACAATCAGCTCCACGCAGTCCATGTGTCATGCGCACTTCACACGTGTCACACTGACTTAAGATGACCCAATCGATCAGGTGCCCGGGACCACCGTGGGTTCGTCCAAATTGCAGTATCACTTGCACACGGTGCAAACCGAGTGTTCGTGATCGTCAGGACGTGAGCGGCACACAGTGAGAGCAGCCGGTCACCGTTTAAATATACCGAATCAATAACGTACGCTCGAAGTTACCATGACCTCCGTATAACATTACCAGAAGACTGGCCATTTAACATTTGAATTCCCCTAAACGCATCTGCATGTACACCAATAAATCGGGTTGTATCCGCCTTCTCGTATGCTTGGGCAAGTTCATTATGGTGGGCGAGCATTGGACAAATTAGTTACGCACATTTAGGCAAATAACCTGCGAATGAAATAATAACTAATCCGCATCATGTAAACTGAAATTTGATATGGAGTTTGTTCACTATAAACAGATTTTCCAGAGCAATTTTATTGGGGTGGCACATACACAATATATCAACTTTCACCAAAAGAGTAAAAGCGCTATTCTCGTTTGCCCGAAGCAGCAAATTGCTTGGCGGTTTTAATCCCTGTTTATCCATTGAGTTCAGAGTATTTAAGAAGGAAATGTATCACATTCTAAAAACGTTGGGATGATTATACTGATCCGTACAAAGAAAGTACATTGCTCGAAAACACTAACAATGGCTTAACCAGGCGCAATTTTAATTAATACGAAAGCGGACGCAGTTAGTATTGATCTGAACAGTTAGGCGGCGACTCAACATCTGTCTAAACATAGGTGTAAATATTAGGCAGTAGTAGATATAAGGTAGAATAACCTGCCGAAAAGCTTAAACGATGTGCCAGTGCCGGATGGCACGGATGGACAGACCCTAACCTCCAGCACTGACCGTGCGTCCGCGTTGGCGGCACACTTCGCTTCTATGTTTGCGAATAACCTGGTGTCTGTTCCGAGTTCGACGTGTACCGCTTTTACCGGACTCAAAATTCCGCGTAGCGATTTTGAAGAGGTAGGTCAATTATCTCCAATCTTGACGGCACCAAACCTTCCGGAACTGATAGGCTTCACCCACTGGTTCTCAAGTCACTTTCAACCATCCTCTCTCATGTCGTGACTGAACTTTTCAACTGGTCGCTGTCCGGAGGTTTGTTGCCGGTTGACAGGAAATGTTCTGTGGTGAAGCCTATTCCGAAAGACGGCGACCCTAGCAAGGTAGACAATTACAGGCCAATTTGTCGGACACCTATTTTGGCAAAGGTTGCTGAGAAAATTGTGAAGATGGGATTGCTGTAGTTGCTACAGTCAAACGAGGTCCTGACGCCTGCACAGCACAGTTTTATGCAAGGTCACTCATGCATTACGAATCTACTTGTGACGAGGCATGAGTGGTTGAAGGCAATAATCAAAGGGAAGTCCGTCGATTTCAGTAAAGCTTTCGACAAGGTCAGTCGGGAGATTCTCTTTCACAAACTCAGCATGTGTGGTGTCGGTGGCTCACTGCACCGGTGGATCCGCGACTTTCTTGGTGAACGAAATAGGAGGGTACAGGTCGACGACCATTTAACGGACTGGTACCCTTCTACAAGTGGCGTGCCTCAAGGCACTGTGCTGGGGCCCACTCTGTTCCCGATCCCCATCAACGATCCAACGCAGCTTCTCTGGTTGCCGGGTGCATTGTTTGCGGACGACAAAGATTTGGAGAGAAATGGACGCTCCCGATGACTGTGGCCTACTTCAGCAAGACCTCAACCGTCTACTTACATGATCTGCAAATGTTCTTCTCCCGGTCAACCCAGCCAAGTCTGTATTTATGAGCCTAGGGAATGGTGCTGACGGCCGAACCTACACTCTTGACGGCCAAACGCTATATCCCACACCCTCCGTGAAGGACCTAGGTGTACTCTCACGCTACGATTTGAAGTCCGTGGACAACACGAACAGGCTATATCGTAACGGACTGCGCATGCTTTGGGCGCTCAAACGTAGCTTCAGCACATGGTCTGAAGAAGTTGCCACTCGCCTCTTCTCTTCTATCATTAGACCAATGCTAGAGTACGGTGCGCCATCCTAATTTCCGATTACCCGAAGCGAGGCACAAAAGATCGAACAGGTGCAACACGTTGCTACCAGGCTCATCCCGAGTTTACGTGGCTTGGGGTATGAAGACCGGTGCGCGAAACTAGGACTCTACACCTTGTCCTACCTTTGGGTGCGAGTCGACCTCATTGTGATCTATCGTATTCCACATCTCGGTGACTTCCCAATACTAAGGCCAATGCTGCATTTACCAGGGCCATGCAGCACACGCGGACACAGATACAAACTTGTCGTGCCGGATGTGAAATGTGTGCCCCACCCAATGTGCTTGGAACGGAGAGTGATAAATATTTGGAAGAGTTTACCTAAACATGTGATTGAGGCAACATCTGTGCAACAGTTCAAAACGTTGTTTGATTTGTATTTTGCCACTATTCGATTCAGAGAACGACTGCACACTTACGACGACATATCACATTTGTGAATCCTGAAATATCCTAATTCAGGTATTTTAAATATGATATGAGAACGACGACGATATTCACGGTTGACAAATTTTATAACGTTTTTCACCATATTTCGAAAGAGTTGTACAGAATTCATTTATACTTGCTCTATAGTACAGTATTCAGTATTCGGAATAGCATCAAAGTATAGAACTTCATGCAAGCAGTCTCGTGCAGTCAGATATGCATAATGTTGTGATTGCCTAAGGATTGACCGAATACCGATAACTCGAAGATCATGGAGAGATAGGACTTCTCCCTTTATTTAGCAAGAAAAGAGAAAAATTAAATTTTGGTTATGCAAACTACACTACTCATTGTCATAAGTTCTAATGAGTTAATTCGGCTGAAAAAGAACCTAAAATAGTGCCATGCTTGTTATCGAAGCTCAAAACATATAAACGATTATGCTACTCAATAGTCACTCATTTGCCGGACTGGCTAACTGTTCACGGAAGAACCGGAGCGATGGTTCTTGAGATTATGTTCCGACGTGGCTCGTAACCCCGAATTTTAAGCTTCATCGCCGAACAAGGAAGCGTTATTGATTAAAGGGACTCCCGATCTAATTGTTAATACTTCACCGAATTCTTCAGTCATATGCAAAGTGGGAATGTTCGTTACTGTAATCTACAAGCGTAAAGAAGCCTGGAGCCGGTGCGGTCCCAATGGAATTCCAGCTTCGTTTCTGACGTTCACTGCTGACGGCTTTCATCAGTTTATCCTTAGCAACCGGCACTCTGGAGTACATGCAATAACAACAGAGTCATGCAATCTAGCGCACTGCGTCTGCTGCAATCTCCTCGAGACATACAGCATGTTCATCAAAAATGTAATTGTTTTATTCAACTGAGTTTGACGTATTTATGAGCTTTAACATGGTAAATTTTAGAGCAGGCGGCTGAAACGTTACAGGACTTCTGTTCCCATAAGCAATGCTTTGTTTTCATTTAAAATTAAAAATATGCGTTGTTTATATTAATGGAGATTAAGTTAAATATCTGCATAAATTTGCTTGCATTATTATAATAAAAACATTTTACTAACGAGACCACCAAAAACAATGCTAGTCGGACAGTCAACGCAAAACATTTGTCCTGTCACTTACGGGGGGTAGACGGTCAGATTGCAATTTTTGATTAATAGCGCAGAACTGACGCACGAAAAATACGCATGTGACAAAAAACCTTAGATACTTTTCCTAATTTTGTCCCCACAATTTTGAAATTAATAAGTCAGTTTGAAATAGGGGAGCATCCATCCGGGTATTTGCCACGAATTAATTTTTGTACAGAATGAAGTAAAGCTTAAAGTTGTCAAACAGCTGGATGTGCCGAAAAGCCTACTTTAACGAAGATACATTGTGAAACCTAAATATGTTCACTAGTAGACCTAGCAAAATCAGGCCTACAGGTTTATAATAAAGAGTGATCAGCCACTAAAACCTGTTTATTGACCAGAAGAAAAATTGCTCCTGCTTACCTTAATGGGCAATCCACAATTGGTTGTAAGTAAATAATGTTGCCCTCGAGATGTGCTTGACTAGATTAACTCGAAGTTATACTACTTACGCATGGTTTCCTTAGGTGTGTGCCGCGCAAACAACAACTTTCCGCACTCTTGGTTCTTGACCAAATATTCCGCATTTCCGCCGCACTGCATAAAACCTTCACTTGGAGCTTATGAATGTATCAGGTTAACCAAATTTTGTCTGTATGCCCCGGTGCATCCCACAGTTATCAGGAATTTGAATTTCCGAGCCAACATCAATTAACGCATAAGCGCCCTTCTTTGGAATTTTTTGTTCTTCCCGATCCACACAGCAATTCACTCTTGTTCGAACGAGCTCAACCGCGTTTCTGTTCATCGATGTGTGAAACCACTTCTGTTAAGTTGGTTTTCTTCTCAGCGTATCTATTTCACGCAAAACATCGCTGGTTTGTAAAATCGTTTCCCTGCACGTGCGTGTTATCCAAACAGTGTTCTAATCGAAGTGGCCCTTCAGGAAATCTAAAGAGCAATGTGTGAAGCGTTCTGTACATAATTTGCTGAAACTAGTAAATAAATGTGCAGCCTTGCCGACAATGCGTACCCAACCCATCAGTACAAATCTGTGAAACGTAGAGTTCAATATTGAGAACAATTGAGACCATATTTTGTGAAAAATCCACCCATGCACCGGAGACCTGGCGGAATACCACCATTATTTATTTAATAAACCGGTACATAATGTCCTTTGCGATTTCTAGTACCTTTATCCTTACTCTTAATAATATTTTACACTAGCGCAATCAAAATCATGGATGGGGCCAATACGAAAACACAGATGAGATCACGCCAAAAATTTTATGAATGGTGACACGGAATGACAAGGAGTTGATTGAGTTTTATTTCTGAAAATCTCGCTAACCTTGTTTCCTATCTACCTGGTGTAATGTGACATACAGACCGCGCTTCTTCAACAACCTAATTATTGCAGTTGATGCTATTAAATCATTTGAAATTATATACCAATGAATGCATAAATTATTCGACCTATTTACACGCCTTAGGTTATAGTGATCAGATATCTCTGTAACATCGATCTGCTAGGAAGCAAATGACAACAGATTTCGCTCCTATGGCATTTACTTTTTATGCAATGAAAAGAGTTTTTCATAATTAAACGAAAGCCTAATCTATAAAAAGGTGATTCCGGTTTGTTTTTACATGGTAAATGGTATTTTATTCACCCAAAGACACAGACATACTGACGGTATTTCGAAAAGTTGAATACGAACTTCAACAATGTTTATTACGTATAGGTGGTACAACTCAATGTAGAAATGTCACATTCTAACAAAAGACCTTGTTCAGTAGTAGCATGCATTTGTATCCATGCATATCGGTTCTTGATTTATGCCTAGGAAACTCGAACATGATCACCTTTTTAGAGCACACCAATTCTTAAATTTTAAACGCGTGAATGCACTCTATATAAGCTAATGCTATGCGCCAGCTTGCAGACGATAGGCAGGGACGTTTTTAAGTGGATTTAACGCCAGCTTACTAAATAATAAGTATATAATCCAACAAACTGACGTACGTTAATCGTTGCACTATAATGGGGTTTAAATGGTTGCGATAAATGGTTATAAAATAGTGCCTTTTTTTAATTGTTATGTGTTCCTCTAGCAAGAAAAAACTCTATATGACACATAATGTCCGAAAACCAGTGCAATATATGCTTTGCATTATCCTACTTACAAGAAGGTAAACAATGACGGGATATCTACTTTCCTTTTGCTTAACACAAACTGTGGAATAATGTGCTATGAAACACCGAACGTGCGTCAGACTAAATTAATTTAATTTTTATGTCAAGAATTATCTCACTATGTCGACAGACATATCTATGTCACGGATAATTCAGACATTCTGCAATATATTCATCAAGGCATCTGCAGCCCGTAGTGGGATGTTGGCTAATAATCGCACCATGTTACTGCATGTAAAAGCAAGATTGATAAATACACACCTGATGTAACCAGTACATTAAATAATCAGTAGTCGCCGTAGCAGCGTACATGCTACCTCGATTTTTGGCGGCATGCAAAGGAGGTCGTTGCTCTGGTGGCCAACCCAGTCCTCTTCACATTCATAACATGCAAGGCAGTGGAGGATGAGCCGCGCTATATCGCAGTTAGATCTGTCATAGCGGTCCGCTGCTATCGCCCATAGCTCAGTGACATAAGTCGCAGACTCGCAAGAGTAAGATCGTGGGTCCGAATCCGGCAGGAATACTACTCTAATAACTAACCACAGAGCTGTTTTTATGAATAAATAAAACGTGTATCACGTGAGTTGCGTAAGAATGACATGCGTTTCAGAGGAAGATTTTGTTTGATAATACGCTCTATATTTACCAGAGAAAGCTGTTGTATATGTCGAGTACGAGAGTCAGTAAGACATCCTCTGTAACCATTAGCAACGGTATCTGCTTGATTTGAATATCTCCAGGGATGACAAATAAACAAAGCACTAAAACAATAAGACGAGTTAAACAAAGTACCTTATTTATACATTAAAATTAAAGGTAACAAAGTTATCGGATTTGTTGAATTGAGAAGATGTGGTTACATAAGCGTATTCAAATAACAAACTGGGGTATCGGTCGGCTACAAGAAAACCTTATCCGGCATTTCCATGACACAGTCAGGCTTATCTTTTACGTTACATGCTGATGAAAGGGCGCACGTTCATTAAGCTGGCATGGTCTTGCACTAGTTTGTTGAAAGCAGTCAAAAGTGATTGCAACTATTTTATAATGAACGACGGAGTCTGTTATTTTGGGAATAGGTTTAAAAATCTAGTTAGACAATAAACTTGATCAAACCGTGCATCAGCTTGTAAATGGATATAAGATCAAGTATTCTTTTAGGTGCCGTACCTATGTTGCTTAATTTCGGGGAATGTTAAATAATCCGTTGCTTTTGTTGCAAAGTTTATCTTAATGCACTTACATTTACACCAAACCATGTCCAATTGAAGCATTTCAGAAGCGCCTGAATTTTACACATTAGGCTTCTGCAAGCAAGGCCGAATATGCAAATTTACTAACGCCTAAATTATGCTTAATTCTCTTTGTTGTCACATTTTTCACCTTAGCGGTAGATTTCTATTTTTGTTTGTAACTGTTTCGCAAAAGTGTCGAAAACTGAGGTTTGCGGCTCTCACCTTCCATCATCATTTTATTACGACAGATTTCTCCAAAAGTTACCTTCTACTGAGAACGACAGTATGCGTTCGCAGATAGAATACCCATTACTGACGATTCTCGAATGGATATTGACAAAAAGATCAGTGAAGTCACGGAGGTACAGTGTCTGAGTGCCTAACGGTGGCTGCCACGGAAATACATGAAGAAAACCAAATTAGTAAACGTAGCAGACAAATTCGTTAATCATAAAATTACACTTCCCCACTATGTGAGTCTCTTAAAATGTATGTGTTCGCTAGTAGTCGGCCTTCATTTGTAGTTTCTTTGACCAGGTTGTCAAGTACAACGTAGATATTGACCATATACAAATGCAACGTCCTTGGTCGTAAGTACGAACCGATTTTCGATGCGCTCGTCCACATTAGACTTATTATTTTTTAAACATATTAGCAATTCAAACCAAATCCTCTCGAGGTTATTCAATGCAGGATTTAGATCATTCATTACATGGTAGTTCACCGCATTGGCTTTGAAATCAGATAGTGTTTTACAGCAATCTGGGAAAAAGCTTGTGTGAATCAGGAAGTTTATTGATAAACTAGTTTGTCTTGAATAATACACTCGTAGGCTGACGTAAAACAGAGGGCGAAAATAAAGTAAATGTTGCAGAGGTAGCCGCATTTAGACGTAGGTGCCAAATATGTTTGTTAGTGTTAATATATTTTCTAGCTACGATTTGCTATCACGATATTTTTTTCTCATAGCATTTAAACAACACTTGCAAAGATTTTGGCGTTTGAATTGTCTGAACTTGTGCTTTTGCAAACAAAAACGGAAGTAATCCCTGAATTGTGAAAATGAGAACAAATAAATCACGTATTTAGTAACCAACAGACGAAAGTGATTTCAGTGAATTCATCTAGTATATTAGCGAAAGGCCAAGATAAACTGGGCCCTGTCATGGCTTTAAATAAAGTCGCGGACCAAATGCGTAGCTTTATGCAAGTACTCTCTCGGGAATTTGGTCTAATTGGGAAAATTATCGGAAATGCGTTTATGACTCGACGTTTACTAGTCAAAAAGCTTAATTCATAGTCACGCACACTTTTGAGAATTAATCCATTTACAAATTTTTCAGTTTGACGTAACTGGCATTATGTACGCTGAGGCAGCACATTATGCCATGTCTTATAATTCAATTTTCGCATTGTTTCCTTTAATTAATTGTCAATAATATATGGTCGCGTTGTAGTTGCGTAGGTTTGAATATTATGTTCGTTGTTCCGAGGTCAGCAAATGTACCTTCAGGGAATTTAGGTCGCATATCATACGTTTGCCGTGTGGACAAGAGGTTCACAATTCAACGTGTATGTTGGTTCTAGGTGATATTTTATCCGAAGCTGCAAAGTTCTTAGATATTAGTGAAAATACCATTAAAATAATGACGATTAAATCGTAATCGGAACCGGTGAGACCATTGCGTATCGCAACATCTATATATGAAATCACTGCGTACAAATTAGAAATTAACCTGCCTGCAAAACTTGTTATCACATTTGTTCTTTTTTCAGGATAACTAATTAAAAAGCATAAAAATCTGCATGTCAGTGGACTTAATTAATTTTTCCTTGTTAAGTAGAAACGCCTGCTCATTAGAATTCTTCACAACGAATTTTTGGTAAAACGGTTTCATCTAATTCATGTGCTTTTTGGATTAGCCTGCTTACAATTATGTTTATCTCCCAAACATGAAATTATCCACTAAAATTATGCAGATTTCTGGTTTCCTAAAACAATCTAGCATTTAAAAGCGCTGAGACACTGGAATTATTTCACTTCTGTCCCCTGCAATTGAAGTTTACACAATTTTCTTTCTACGAGACCTATATTCTTCATGGTTTTTGTTAAAATTATCCAAGAAAAATGAAAAATAAATATTAAACCACAATTTTATACGGATGAAATGCACTACTTTGAAAGCCTGGTTGGGTAGTCCGGTGGATAATTGAAAACAGGTTAAAGCAAATAATTCAGTCAGTAATTATACTGTGAAATAATGGACTGATGCTATGTAATGAAGCAGCCTTGCACCCAAAGTCTTTCCACAGCTTCACAGTGCGAAAAGCTTAACTCCAAGCTATGTACCGGGAGTAAGATGGAGTGTAGTGTTCAGTGACGAAATGTAATACGCAGTGCTTCATCGACCGACCATTGTGTATTGTTGCGTGTGTGCAGATTGAACGGATTCGGAAGGAGTGTTAAATGGTTGATGCACACTAATAGCAAAGAACTTTCTACGGCAACTAAGACGTCTCAAGTTTTCTTCTTAGAGCAGGGAGTGGCTTCCAATTTTGGTGTTACTGCTGAGTTGCAGTAAAGAGCGGCATACATGATTTTGATTGTGTACAATCAAGTACCTCATAATCAAGTCATCTCGTAGTGGGCGACACTGACTGCTGTATACTGCCAGAAGTTACAGCCCATGCTCGTACGGAAGGTAGCGCATTCCAAGACGTATTTGGCACCCGGAGTTCAGATTGGTCCAGTGCAATAAGATCGTGTTTCAGAGATAGCTGGTAGGCTTGGATCGCATATCCAATATAGAGGCAAACATACGCATTCAGCATCTGTCTGAAAATAATAAAGGTTATTTGTCCGATCGCCCTTCGCATTATGCTGACGAGCTCGTTACAAGTTTTCGAGGCCTTCGCGGATTACTTGAAACAACCCAATTTATCAGGAAGAAGAACACAAAGTTCGCTTTCCATAAAGGATCGCTGCTGTACTTGCGTTACTAAATTGTAGGAATAGGCAATCTGGTGTCTTATGGGGAGTAACTTGCAATATTCCACTTTGAAATGTAGCAGATTTCCGGGTTGACCACGCATGTCACAGTGAAGTAAACTCTGATTCGCATCCTCTTGTATCCGACGCCATATTTGGATATCGTCAACAAACAATAGGACCTTTGCAGCTATTTTTAGTTCAAGGTCATTCATGAATACCATAAAAATCGTGGACACAGTACTGAGCCTTGGGGCAAACCAGAGTCGACTGGTATGGGTTTATTAAGGTACTCCGCACTCATCCGATGCGATTAGGTTAACGAATGCCGGCGGTGCTGTCTTGCTTTATATCTCGTCTTCCCTGCGTGTGAGAATTATGAGCACCTATCGAAGTGACGATGGTTCGTGTGTGCTACTCTGGTTCTCCATCTGCCTTATGCGCGGAGAATTACTTTTGGGCGTAGTCTATCGCAGCGCTTTAATTATTTGTTTGATTTGACTTCCTTATCTTCCAACCCACGTGAGTTGTCCACAACTTTTATTTCCGGGCGACCTTAACTGTTCTAGAAGACGATGGCCTGATATGCGTTTGATGCCTGGTTATAGGGAGGTCGAAGCAAATTTCGTGGATTTAATACTTGAAACTGGTGCGTCGCAACGCACATGCCAGGCAACACGCATGACAACACCCTCGACCCCGTTCTCTCAAGACTTGATGTTAAGGAGCTACGAAAAACGAGTGTGTGACGTTCGGATCCTGGCACCCCTGGCTACAAGCGACCAATCAGTGCTCATAGCTGATATGAATTACTTTTGCTATATTTTGGTCCGGTGGAAGCAGCTCACAACTACTGGAAAACGGACTTCGACAGTCTAGCTAGGTCAGTGAGCCAATTTGATTGGCCTTTGTGGAAGACTTTTGGATATTTATAAAAGGGAGATTGACATCATTGTGTTCCCAAGTTGTGCCCTTGAAATGTCGGAAGGCTTAACCGATTAAGCCTTATTGGTTTGACAAGAAGTATAGAAATCTGGCTCGGAGAAGGCGCAGACTATGGAACGGATTCATCCTCTCTGGTTGTGATAATGATTACGAAGGATATCAAAGTCACCGGAATCTCTACAACAGTGCAAAAAGGAATGCCAGCCGACATTTCGAAAAACAGCTCGCAATCGCCTCAAAGATCGGCCCAAAGAGAATCTTTGCTTACGTAAAGCGACGCCTGAAGCCGGCAGGTTATGTGATAATGTTGGATGGCCCGAATGAACAGACCCTAACCTCCAGCACTGGGCGTGCGTCCGCTTTGGCGGCGCACTTCACTTCTGTATATACAAATGACCTGGTGTCTGTCCCGAGTTCGACGTGTACCGCCTTTACCGAACTCGACACTCTGGATTGCGGCGTAGAAGAGGTATGTCAACTACTCGCCAGTCTTGACTTCCCCAAACTTTCCGGACCTGATGGGCTTCACCCACTGATTCTCAAGTCAATTTCCCCCATCATTCCTTCTGTCGCTAGAGATATTTTTGAGAGAATGCTATCCGAAGTTTTGTTGCCGATTGACTGGAAATGTTTGGTAGTGAAGCAGAAAGGCGGCGACTCTAACAAAATAGACAACCACAGGCCAATTTGTCTGACACCTACTTTGGTAAAGGTTGCTGATAAAATCGTGAAGAATGGATTGCTGCATTTGCTGCAGTCAAAAGAGTCGTGACGCCAGCACAGCACGGTTTTATGTAAGGCCGCTCATGCATTACAAACTTGCTTGTGAAGAGGCATGCGTGGTTTAAGGCAATAAGCAAGAAGAAGTCTGTCGACGCGGTATGCATCGATTGAAGTAAGGCTTTCGACAAGGTCAGCCATGAGGTTCTTATTCATAAAATCAGGATGTGCAGTGTCGGTGGCACACTGCACTGGTGGATTCGCGATTTTCTTGTTGGACGAAGGTGGAAATAACAGGTCAAAGACCATCTAACTGACTGATATCCCTCTACAACTGGCGTGCCTCAGATCGCTGTGTTACGGCCCACTGCGTTCCAGGTCCACGTCAACGATCTACCTCAGATTCTTCGGTCGCCGTGCGTTTTGTTTGCAGAAGGCATGAAGATTTGAAGAGCAGTTGACGCTCCCGACTAGTGTGGCCTACTTAAACGATACTTAAACGCCTATTCACATGGCCTGCAGCAGTTCAAGTCCCGGTCAACCCAGCCAAGTTTGTATTTATGAGCCTGCGGAAGGGTGCTGACGGCCAAAGTTACATCTTGAAGCCCAAAACCTAAGTTACACACCCTCCTTGATGGACCTAGGTGTACTCTGGTGCTACGGTTTGAAGTCCGTAGACAACACTAACAGGTTATATCGTAACAGACCGCAAATATTTTGGGCGCTCAAACGTATCCTGTGCACATGGTCTGAAGTGGTTACCACTCGTCTGTTCACTTCAGTCATTAGACCAATGCTAGAGCACTGTTCGCCAACCTACTTTTCGATTACCCGAGGGACGCACAAAAGATCGATCGGGTCCATTGCATTGCTACCAAACTCATCCCGAGTTTAAGTGGCTGGGGTATGAAGACCGGTGCGAGAAACTAGGACTCTACAACTTGTCCTACCATCAGGTGCTAGTCCACCTCATTACGACATACTGTATTCTACATCTCGGTAACTTCCCCTTTGCTGCGGCCGAAGCTGCACTTACATGGGCCATGCAGCACACTCGGTCACAGATACAAGGTTGTCATACCGGAGGTGAAATGTGTTCCCCACCCACTGTGCTTCGAACGGAGCGTGGTAAACATTTGGAACAATTTACCTGAAGATGTTATGGAGGTAACACCTGTGCAGCAGTTCAAAATTGTATAAGATTGAATTTACCAATATTCGATTCAGAGAACGATTACTCACTTAGGATGACATGTCACATCTTTGAGTCCTGCGACACCCTAATTCATCTATTCAAAGGTTACATGAGAAAGATAACGATATTTCCGGCTGACAACTTTATAACATTTTTCACCATATTTCTAAAGCGGTGTACAGAATTCAATTCTACGGGCTCTATAATACATTATTATTTGTGCAGTATTCTGACCAATATCTATCGTCGCGGGAGAAAGTTGGCGAAACCGCTTAGGAGAAAGTGAACCATCCCGTAGTATTTGAGCTTGGAATGCAGGATCCGATGGTCTGAACAATAGAATGCGATGGACAAATCAAAGTTGATCACATCAACCGTCTTGCCAGCGTCAGTTGATTCGGACCAGCCACTGCGTGCGATTAAAAAATCTGCTCTTCAGGATCGCCGTCAATGCGAATAATGTTTCTCGGGTGTAATAATGTTACACTGTTTTTTAAAACAACAACGAATCCGCAACAACTGATTTTATGCTTTGGATAAAAATGTGATAAGATACCCAGGGCGGTAGTTTGGGGCTCAGTCTTGTTTCCGTCTTTGCGAATCGGATTTATTATTCACAGCTGCCACATCGCAGGAATCTGCTTCTAGTCAAAGCAGCATTGAAAGCACTAAGCCAAATTTTTTGCCAGGTATCTTGCTGTTGCCTTCAGTGCCGCTGGGCGAATAGTGTCGACTGCCGGGGAGCTAGGTTTGCATATACATGTCAGCTACTACAAAAAAGCAATTTGCTGCAACGCAAGGTGGATAAGACCATTCAGATGTAGTTCAGCATCCCACATAAACAAACGCCATCTAAACACACTCTTTATACATGACATTCCAGGACATCTTTCTAACGATGTTCAAGAGGCCGAAAAGCACGATTTAGAACAGTGGTGGTCCATTCGTGAAACATTTTTTGGATAATATAGTGGCGAAATCACTCAAGAAGGTAATGCCCGCACCAAATTATAGAGGTCGCGGCCCTCAGTCCATAACTCCTTATTTTATTCAGAGCAATACGCAACATAAATTTTGTTTTGATGGCGTAGAAATAGGAAGTCTTCCTTCTGAACTTGTGTTAATGGACGTAGAAGCTTTGTAAAGTTTAAATATCGAAGCACATGTAACAGCAAACCTACTGACCATGATACAGGAGTTTTACTTCACTGCTGATTTAATCGGCTCTGAAACACTTCTAAAGGAAGATTCGGACGCACCTTAGACGAAACAAATTTCAGATGAGCTATCCTTATCCGATCCAAAAATGGATAACTAGCGACCTATCTTCGGTCGGCATTCTCCCACAATTGACCTCATTGTGGGCTCATAGAGACTAACACTGACCTGCTTGTATGAAAATGCTCTGGGTCTTTTTACTAAACTGGCTGAAATTAAAAATGGTCATACTTACGAGTCATATGATGACAATGGTATTGCCGAGACCCGGTTATACAAGGGAATCATGGACGCTGAAATTTCGCTGCGGGAAAGTCGCTCATTCGGAACGAGAGGCTCACAAAAGAATGAGAGCTAATTTTGTATTACCAATACGACTTACAGTGCGAACCCGTGACGGATTCAGACTCGCAGTTCTCCGACTATATTTGGTGCCGCAAGCAGTTAAAAGGTAAGGAAACGTGCCTCACTGTCTTGGTGTTCCGTCCCCTAACGCTACACTCGAAACCGATTGCCACCTAGCGTCTGCTTTTAGATGCAGTTTACAGCGAATGTACACTCACATACTTATAATGGGTGATTTCAACGTACGTTGTTTAGAAACTCCTGCCACGACCACAGAACAACACAAAGCAGATTTACAATATCTCGTAATTAATGTTCCGTTTTACAATCACATCATTTTGCCCACTCGGTTCAGTACAGATAATAGGACATCTGTGCTTGAATCTGTGCTTACCAACGAGGAGCATATGATTGAGGTGTTGGTTGTTGACTGCCAGTTGGGTCGCAGTGAACACACAGTGATCAGTTTCAACTTCGTCTACCATGCGGAATATCGGAATGAGAACGATAAGACTGTGCGAATCATCACAATCTACGATGTATTAGCTCAGCTCGTCAGAGCTACAACTAACCTTCCGTGCCGAATATCCCCCGGAATTTGTCTGGCACGAGTTCTTTAACAAATTCAGTCAACCGATTCCGAGGCTTTAGAGATAAAACTATGCAATAAGTATACCTTTTCATTCATTAGGAGTATAATACAAAAATATGTGACAGTACGCAACGCAGAATGGGGAATATAAGAAGAAACTCTAGCATCAGAAAATTTGGGCAACCATTTAGTCCAATATGACCAATGCACACAGCTGCCATGAGAAGACAAAACTGACTTTAAGCCGAACATCACAAAACATCCAGTGCTAGCAAGCAAATGCTGTACAAGCACTGCAGTACACTAAGTAAGATGATGTAAGAGTTTTCTCAGATCTGGACGGCCGATGGGAGATTAACAAAGATGTTGAGGTAGTAAACGCGCTGGGGTTGAAAACGCCACAAGCTTGCAGAGGGGCTTGCCACCATCTTCGATCTTCCAAAGTTTACTAACTCTTTGCAAAGACTAACCCATACCAATTTTACCGCGGGTGCTGAATTGCAAACCTTGACGTATCTAGGTAAACACAACTCGCCGGGTGTCGATTACTTACTTCCGGAGGCAATGGGTGCAGAAACAAGCTCAATATTTTCAGTGCTGCTTAGAGGAGTATCAAGTCCTCACTATGTGTAATCTTGGAAGTAAAACTCGGATTCATAAAGGTGGAAGAAATACTGAGCCTTCAAACTACCGCGCGGTATCCCTTCTTATATTTTCCAAAGTTATATAATCTATACATCCTTAAGCACTCGTGTGTTCGCGGGAACACTGTAACTTCATCATGCCTGAACAGCACCGTTTCCGTCGGCAGCGGTCATGCACAACGAGTTTACTAATCACACGCTGTAGTCTGACCGAGTCAGCTGAAGCTGGAAATGAACTTGATGTGATCTACCTGGATTTATTGAAGGCTATCCATCTTCGAGACCATCGGATACTACTGTCCAAGCTACATAATTCCGGAATCGGCGACCCTCTTCTAAGCTGGATTGTTAACTCTACTACAACGGCAATTAGCGGTCAGAGTTCGGAGTTTTTGTCGGACCCCAAACAAGTCAAGTATTGCACCGCAAGTCCCGGTTCTAGGTCTACGTTGCTTTTCTGTGTTTCTTGATGATCTTGTACTACGAGTCGCTTTAAACTTCCAAACTTTTGCTCGAGATATTATGATTTGGCGCGGGATCCAGATGAACACCGAGAAGATTCTGCTTCAGATTTATCTAGATATGATATAGCAATGGACATTCCAACATTTACTGCATTTCAAAGTCATCAAATGTAAGGTACTTTCCATCCGACATCAAAGCAGCTACTCATAACGGCTCGGAACAAAGGTGTTGCAAAAACCAACTGTCGAACTTTACTTGTGTGTCTTGTTTCAACATGACTTGGGTTGCTGCAGGAAATCCGAAATGACCTCCAATACTGAAAGTCAAATATATTACTGCTGCGAAGGGCACTTGGACAAATAGACAGCTCCATAATTCGGAAAATGCATAATACGCATGTTCGCCCCCATTTCAAATATTTAGTTCAAGCCTGGTATCCATGACTGCAACACAACATAAATGCACTAGAGTAGCCACAACGTCGAGCATCCAAGAACGCAATTGAAATGCGCAATGTTTCATACCATGAGAGGCTGCGACCATTAAGGGTATTCAGCGAAAGGTATAGCAGACTACGAGGGTACCTGATTATGACTTACTTGATTCTGGGATACCCACATCATGTGTGCCGCCATTTACTGTGACTCAGCACAAATAAAACACTGAGGGGACACTCATTAAATCTCGCAAAGAACTGCCGTCTGGAGTTCCACAAAATGTTTGTTTTCCACTTGTCTGTCACCGGTGGAATTCTCTTTCAGGATCGGTCGTCCGTGCACTGACATTAAGAGTATTAAAAATACGGTTGGATGACGCACTCATCCACTTACGCTTTGTCACTTAGCGCTACGTCTCGATCCTACATCTGGAGTTCATCTTGGATTTATTCGATGTTAATCTGTTTTCTGGGAATATAAGCTGATTGTGGGACAACTGTGGAGCAACGGTACGTCCTTATCTACATATTTGCAACACAAACTGTTCTACTAATGTTATCATTATTATTTTTTCCATATCCCTACTAACTATCCAACGGAAGCTGTAAAGCGACTCTTCTTAGTCCGTAAAAAAGCATCGTTCATTTTTCATTGTTTAACCTGCTAATATAATATATAACAAGGCGCGATGAACTTTGTATTCGCATTGGTTATCTAAACTCATAACCCTTTGTCATTTGAAGGGAATTTCATAGATTCCGAAGAATTGAAAATAAAATTGTATGACGTTGAAGAATTTATTATCAAGTCAAGCCATGACTACTTCCAAATGAAATAATGCTATATGGACGATGGACCATCGATGACAAGCTTGTGCTCTCTTGTTAGTGTTGTCCATGGGTCAGTCTTTCAGTTTACTTTACTATCACATCTGATATAGTCTTCAAATACATATTGAGGAGATGGTAACATATATAAATATTTTTCGTTACATAATTCCTTAAGCTTGAAGTATACCCTGGCCAAAATACTGTTCTACGTAGAGATCATGACTGCGAACATTTGTGATCAAGTTCCGTGATAATTTCCTTCCCCCCACCAGCAAAATATTGGGATACGCTGTTACATTTTCAGCAAACTGGTACTGATATTTATCTACGTGTTTATGCATTAATGGTCTCTTCTGAGTCACTAACATACTAATAGCTCGATATTTTTGGTCTGTAACTGAAGAGTTACACCAGACTGTAGGAGGTTTATTCTTTGTTTTCTCTGGAAGCTTAGATATCGTGTCACAATGTCGTTGCCTGTTTAAACTGAAATCCTATTGCATTATTGACCGAAACTTAAAAGCGTATTTTGGCTTTATAGAGAGAAAGCAGATGGTCGTTCTTTTGGACTACTGCCTCATTTTATGATAAGCCGTTCTGCGTGGTTTTCCATAAATATCAGCTCCCTGTCCACTTTCGTTTACCATATGTTAGATAACTCACTGAACAGCTAACGGAACCATCCTCTATGATTTTGTTCTATTTTAAACATTGAAAAGAAGTGAATGAATGTGATGTTTTTGTGTAGCTGCTGGCTCTTGACAACCTTTAATGCGGTCAAATCGTAGCAGTTACTGGCGCATTTAGCCGTGTTTGGTTTTGAGTATATGATCATATACACCTTCAACAAGGTATCTCCTTTTTTAAAAAGCAGGTAATCCGCCAGGTTAAATTAGACCTTTGCCATTCCCGAAAATTAAGTCTAACGAAATGGATGCATGATACTTACAAGCGTTTTTGAATGCTATAGATGGTTCGAAGATCCCTCGTGTATATACAAATGACTGCTTATAATATACTTTACGCTGTCCGTTGGTACTCGGAATGCTGATTGCAGGTCTGTCCTCCAGGTGGCCGCGTTTCAACTAAATTTGCCATCTTGTGCGGTGATAAAATCTTCTCCATAATCAAAAACGTACGAGGCGCGCAAATTCTATATAATCGTCTCAAGGTAAAATGGACATTTGTTATCGATGAAATGATGATGGTTTTTGACGCTGGTATAAGTGGTACACGTGACAACAATCGGTGAAACATTAGATTATTCAACCCTCAGTATGTCCGGAGATGTTACTTTTGTCTTGGTACCGAACAATTGACCCTACTAAAAATGCTACCCCATGTCATGCCGCCTGGGGCAGACGGACGTCCCCTCCCCCTATGCTATACCCCTGTCACAATGCATTGTTTGAGACTTGCTAGCACTTGTGCGTGTGCTGCTACCTATTACGAAAATGGTGCACAAGTGCTGGTAGCTTTCGTATCGAAATAAGCTGTCTGTATTATACATGTTTTCCTTACGATATTAGCACGTTCGAGGATACTTGTTATTTATGTAGTATAAACTGACTAGCTGAAATTATCCTGATCCATCCAGATGCCAACCAATCAGAGTCAAAATCTGAAGTCGCATGAGTCCCGAACCGATAGTCTTGGGGCTGATTTTTGGTTGTTAAGTAGATACATAGATTCTCGTAACACAATCAAATTGTGATATTTGCACGGTCGGTAAAGGATATTGAACATGGACTCGACTCACTTGGGAAGCGCTTTCAACCCTAATTTTATGTCGCCTAATTTCCTCTCTACGTTTATTGACTTCGCATCCATAGAATAGCTGTTACCTCATGTTGCCTATAATGCAATAATAAATAAGCTGTATTTCGTTCAGTTTATGCCCTTTTCTTTTATCTTATTGCACGCGGCCGGTTCATTGGGTCTGATAGAGTAGGCTACGTGAGCGCTGATGTGATCCGAGTTTACTGGTTAGGAAATTTCTTTGTTTATCTTGATCAAACCAACTATTTCCCAGTTCCAAACACTCTCTAGAAAGAACAAGCATGGTGTATCCTTGCAGTTACTGTCACTGTTGAACTCATACATTTCAAGAGAAAGACAGTCGGGGTAAATCGGTACTAATGTTCCGACGTACCCATCGATCGTTTTTAATGCGTAGAGAAATCTTTGTGTTGCTTACACCTAAGGCTGGGTGATATATACTTAGTAACCATTGTATGCCGCTCACAAAAGTCCACATAAAAAATGTACCAGGCCTTATCCTCGGTTGTGATGTACCTACGTTCATGATGTCACAGCCATGTTCTCCTGTTGTGTGAAGTAAACCTGCACACCCGCGAAACCACGGCCACAATCGGTGAAACTGAAAGTGCTGAGCGCTGGTTCACCGCTGTACGACCATAACACTTCCCCAAAGCATTTCAAGACTGGAAACAAAACGCCCGTATTGGACATCGCTTTTGCCAACTTAGAACTGATGATCCACCCATTAACAACGTGCATTCCTTTGGGCCGCAGCGATCGTGCGAAAGTATTGTTCTGTTAGATGTTCTAATTAGAGGATCTGCAAGAAAATAACTAGGAATATCATGCCGTAGCCAACTATGATGAGCTATCAGATCCCATCCCCTGGCGGAGCAGTACGCTAGTGGGCGCGTCCCCAAGTTGCGTACTGGGAAATGCCTTACTTGTAGAGGCAACAGCAAAAAGTTTCGTTCGCCTTGCAAGCGAGATGAATAAACAGTCGCGGATATTAGGCTGAAGCGTCTCACAGCATAAGGATTTCCGGGTTGGTCATCTGTTTCTCCATAAATTACGATGGCAGCTAGTACGGTATTGTGTCAAAGTCTTTGTAACCTTCTATAGGGTTACTGATCACTCACTTCTGTAACAAGAAGTGAGTACTTAACGAGGGGCGGATGAATAAGCTTGCTTGTCACCGTTTTTTATGTGGAATGCTATTGAACACAAAGAAGGCGTATTAACCACCCGGATGGCAACGGTCTTAGTTATTCTCTCCTCTGCCTTACGGTTTGGGTCTTTATGTCCAAAGCCTCGGGGTGAGGTCCCCTAAGTAAACCCACTTTCTTGGCCTGGGCAACTGAGAAGACAACTACCCACACAACATATTAAACTTCTAAACTTTCCAAACCCTTTCAACGGCTACCGTTTTTCCTCATTTCTTTGTTAACTACGTGTGGGAAATTGCCGATTAATATAATAGCATATCCAATCTCATTAATTTAACAAGATGCAACTTCTTAACCCTGTGTTTCCCTGATTTGGCCTGGGGGGATTCGTCAACAGATCCTACAAAAGCATTTCCAGCACATAAACTCCAAATTAAGCGTTCGAAAACAATGAATTCGGTCCTATAGAGCAGTGCTCGGAAGTACATGGCAATGCTTGCTCATATAGCATCCTTGAGCGAGGATACCTAGGATGCTTATAAAACTCAAATGAACTAGTCCTTCAAGCCTATTCGGGAAGATAGATTAAAGTACCAACAATAATTTATGACAAAAGTTTGCTTTACCCCATGCCGCGTTAAAAACACGAGAACGAACTTGAAAGATTTATTCGCATACCTCCTGCTAAAACAGGAATGCAAACCAGCGCAAACTACAAAGGTTGGCCAACATCCTTGGAAAACAATGTTGCCTGTGTCACTCAGCTTACGTAAGGCCTAAGCAGATCAAATCACCATCAGTTCTTCAGCAAATATCCTTTACTAAACAATTATACTAAAGCAACTGATGCCAATGCACTAATAAAAAACTCCTAATTCATGCATATTTGCCAGAAGTGGTAGAAAGATGCTTTCACGAACTTAGCTGAACCGTTAGCAATACTCCTCAAGTGAAGTCTTAACGAAATGTACGTCTCAAAGATGTGAAAGAACTGGGGCATCACTCCAATATACAAATGTGGAGGCCGTGCAGAGCCAGCGAATAAACCTCCGGTAAAATACTTTCCGTCGAACTCTACGATTATGGAGTACCATGTAGCACAGACGATCATGCGATTTCTGGTGAATAATGGCATTCTTATATTGGAAGAGCACGTATGCCGCCAAACTGTTTTCTGTTCTGCTAGCCAGTTGCTCGCTCGCGTATGGTGAAATCTACGGATGTTGTTTATGAATTGCATGACGTCAATCTACATTGCTCAAACCATGCGACCACCTGAACATTTATATTAAATTGCAAAAGTTTCCAATTTATTGAATGATTTTACTCTTTCTGGGCTGGTTATGCAACTTGCTTGTTTGACTTCACCTGAATGTAAAGTTATGCAGCAACCTTTCTGAACAAACCCTAAGTAAATTACGGCGTGCTTCAAAGCTCGGTACTCGTCCCCGTCTATTCCTTTTGTTAATAAAAGATCTTGAGAGAGTGCTTTCATCGTATTGTCAGCTAGTTGCCGATGATCTAGAGATATGGCCTCCTGTCACTGCAGTGGAGTATTACAAGTCTTACAAGATGATCTGGATAAAGTTTAAACTTAACGCAATGCAAATATGCTGCCTTTGTACGACACGAATGGCAAAAATTTGTATACGTAATCAGAATTGAAACAGATAAAAAACACATCAAAGAAAGCAAACCAGCACTTCAACCATCTACGTTGAGAGTTCGGGAATTTTGTCTCCTCAGTCTTTCATAAGTTTTTGCCGCGTACATTAGGCCGCAGGCGGTATAATCTTTCAAAGATTGGCAGCGCAGGGGGGGAGCACCACCTCACCCCGCTCTATGCTGCACAACGTAGGATGACGAAGAACCTCAGATGTTTGTCACACCGTCTGCATCCACTCAGACTGAGAACATTAAAACTGTACAATAAACGTCATCGACGTATACAGGGAAAACTTAAAATGACGAACCAGATCCTAAAATACCCCAGCCACACATAAAAATCTTTCGAAACGCAGACAAACACTCTGAGGGTTATTAGTTTAAGTTGACCTCGTAGTACAGGTGACTGAAGTGCCGAGCAAACATTTTCTCATTCCGAGTGTCAGGCTTTGAACGCTGTTTAGCTTAAATAATTAGTGCTCGCACACTGTTCCTTTTCATAAAAGTCCTTGGAGATTCCCTGATACATTTATGCTACCGAATATATACTATGCAGAAACTGACGGATGCACCCCGAAAGAACTGCGATCAAAGTCAACTCAAAACAGCGAACACCCACTGCCGCATAACGAGATTGCAAGGGCTAGGACAAATCCACCTAAACCGAGTATTTTGTAACAACGAGTATCTACGAATCTCCAACAGAACAAGAATAAAGGAGTAAAGGTTCCCCGGACGTCAGTAGTCAGTACAGTATTCAAAAAATGTACAGCTCTCCAGTACAACAAGAACGGTTCTAAACGAACAAACGGTTTACTACAGTCAAGTGAAATCCTGACAGATACTAAACCAAGTTCCGCATTAAAGAAAAGTGGTTACAAATTTAAGGACAACGTCCATCAAGGTAACCAAACAACGTTATATACCAGATGAGTTGCAGTGAATATGACAAGGTGTTTGTTGAGTAAATTGAAAAGAAGCCTGGTACATGAATCATAGAGCACAAAGTCGCCGTAAGAAAACTGGATCCAAATTTATAATTTCCACATATGAATATCAAGTAGGCCACCATTTATGTCTGACGGCTGCTAGTGGGATTACAGAGCTTGTTACGGAATTTCTGGAAACATGACACTCAACAGCAAATTCAAGCAACGACGCATTGAACTAAAAGCCGCACGCGCTCATTACTATCGAAGGATCACCATCCCGGTCGACGTTACCCAGTGGACCGGAATATCAATCAAAAGGAACCAACGACAGGCTTGGGTACAATAGAAATTAGGCGATGCTCACGAAATGCAGGTTAGAGTACAGGTTATAGGATTATCTACCAATATAACGAGGGTTACGCTAGGAGACATTTTAGCCAGTAGGATTGTTCAAGCTCGCGACCAAGCATGTTAGGATACAAAACGGACGCACCCTGTGCCGGGGTACGTTCATCGAGACTATGCTACGCTACTCTACTGACTACACACTACTGTACAACGCAATGTTGATGTCACCAGAATGGGTATGAAATATTTACAGCAAGATGGCCAGCCTTAGTGAATGTAGGGGTTGTCAAATTTAAATTTCTATGCCAAGCGATGCAGAAAGAACCTAAGCATTAGGCAAAGACCAAATGGTATCTGGTACTAAAAATCTAAATAAAATAAATTGTTTATTTTGCCGAGTTCTTGACTTGATCAGTCCGTACAAAATAAAACTAGAGGAGTAAGTTCTTTGGGTATTTTAATACTCCCAATGGGTTAGTACTGTTCGATCATTCAAACAGTAACTAATGGAGTGCTCGAGAGTTAGGTTAGGTGTAATTAGCGCAGTTAGTTCAAGTAAAATAATATGGCCTTCCAAGCAGCCGTATCTCACCTTAAAGGAAAATTCATAACAGATAAAAATACTCGTGACCATATTAGCCTAACTTCTGTTCTGCATGCCAATATTTTGCATACCGAAGATCTACTGGCCCCACTACAACCACCAAAACTATAATACATTCCAAATTTTTGGAAAATACGTATTTAGCTAGAAGCAAATCTGTAGGAACGAGCCAATCAACGTATCTTAATGAGATAAGTAGGAATGTAAAACCTTGCCTCACTTTTTGGCCTAGTTTAGTTAAAAATGCAAAGAAAACATTAACAGCATTTTACGAAATGCTTGTACCTGTTGAGGAATTTCAATAATGAATTGGTTAAACGCACATCAGTTATTAGGTATCCATTTAATTTACCAGTGAATATAATAGTAATGAGTAAATTGCAAGAAGACTGCTTGTTGGGGTTTCCATATTATTTGATTTATCCGCCGCACTTGCTGAGTCCTAACAGCCATTTTGTTTGTCAAGCCATTCTCAGCATTTGTCTTACCCCATCTGGAATATTGTATCCAGGCTTGTCTACTTTGTCTCTTCCGAGACGAAATGAACTTGGAGAGGGTGCTACAACTGGACACATGGTTAGTGCAGGGTACCGGGGGACAGACGTATCCTGAACATAATACCGAAGGATAAGAGAGGACCTGATTGGCACTTCTGATATTTTGATGGGTAAGATCGGCCCGGACTTGCCAGGGACATTTAGTCCCGCTACGGTTAAGGGTTTTGCGCGCAAGCCCGATTCTCTGCATGACAAGACCAAATCTTTCCTTTTTCCTAGATGTTTCAAATTTAGTTTTTAGTTCCTTTTTTGTTAAATAAAATACCTTGGAGTTTTTTTGTTCATCGCAATCAGCCGACAATTCAGATATGTCGACCAGCTGTCCATTCACAAGTAATACCTTGGAGTTCTACTTGCTTGGCTCTTGCCACTTTCAATTATTGCCGTCCGAGTTCACTTTGTTATCTATTTACTTCACGTACCCGGACAACCATGGAATGCTAGGGCAGCATACGTGGGTATTAATTGGTTGGACAAGGTATGATGTAGCCCTTGTTTTAGGTCATCAGCATTTCAAATTGTGCCAACTCCTGGTTTAAGGAGCCGCTGAAGAAGGAACACTCACCGAGTACTCCAATCTTTCAGTCGCAATTAAATTGAACTAGAACTTTTTCATTATTAACTTTATGTTCCCAGGGTAAAACGCAAGGACTACTACCATTCGGTCGTTAGTTTCTCACAGGGATAAAATTTATAACATTATATTGCAAAATATGGGTCGTGTTTTCATTAGATCTATGCGTTATTTCATTCGGTGTTGTTTGGTTGCTCACTGGAGAACCGATATATCATTCTGCAGCATTTAATAAAATTAAAAATGTCAAAGCAAGCAATCTGTGCAAAATAAAAGTGAAATGCTGATGAATGCTGGTAAATCAAATATGCGGGTTTAATAAAACACTGTGCTCCTTAGAAACAGTTATTATACATCAGAATGATTTACATTAAAGTTTAGAATTTCCATTCCTTTATTATGTGATAATTAACAATGTGCTTAGCCAATATGAAATGATATTAATTTTACTTTGCTTTCAACCTATCACGCGGGATTGCGATAACTATTTTAACTTAAAAAACTAGACCGTAAAAGGTCGGGTTATTATTAACTTCCACAAAAGCATGCTTTAATAGCAGAGCTACGCAGGTTACTCAGTATACATACGTCTGGGATGTAAATCTCATTAATGGTTCTCAGGTATATTCTGCTGATATAAAAGCACTACTTACGTATTTGCGAAAACAATTTGATCTAAATCACGTTAAGCACCCCCATCTGGAAAGTCAACAGGGGATGCGAGGTTAAACGTGTCAAAAGCCTCCGTACTGTAAAATGACTTCTAAAAGTGTGTTTCATTCTGACTTGATTTCGCATATGCACATCTGGAGAAGATAACTATTCCGTTGCTCTTAACATCAAAGTCCTTTTTTACTACAGCTTATATCTTAGCCATTTTCCATTCATAAGTTTACAAATCAGCGCAAATTAACTGCGACAAAGCTGAATTCTAGTAAACGGCATACTAATTATTACGCCTTCGTTTATTTTAAACCTAGCAAGTTAATCTCTAAAAGCAGTAACAAATAGATACCAGTCAAATATTTATTTAAAGAATCATAATACAAGTTCCACGACTGATCATAGGTATCTAACTAGATTTATTCAATAGATTCGCAAAGGATTAATAAAAAAATAATTGATTATACTTTAAAAATGGTTATATTAAGCATTTTATCGCGACTGGAGAATATCTGCTTTTAGCCCATACGGTCTTTTCGTCTGATTTCATTTAAACAGGTCCCACAGATTGGAAACATTATGCAGGTTTCATTGCAAGGATACAGAACAGGGGTTTACAGCTCTTCCTTATAAGTGCTAGCGTTTGAGTGAGTTTGGTTCTCGGAAGCTTCTGAAATAAAATTAACTCAGTATTGTCAAATAAAAAGTGTGGTTTAATTGTGAAATATATACAGCCCTAAAGGCCTAATGGTATTAAATGTGTGTGTTTAACTACTTGGTATTTGTATTGATTAGGGTTTGGACCGTTAGTTTCTCATTAGGATTCCGAAAAATGGAAAAATATTTGCGGTTGTGTTTTGGGAATGTCATGGTGAGAACATGCATGCAAAATGCGTCTGGTTAGTATTATAACATTTGATCTCTTGGATGTCGCTAATACTTCCGTCCACGGTTAGCCAGAGTAAAGGATTAATATACACCGTTCTTTTGCCGAATATTTTGTCGGTATATAAATATATATATATTGAGCAGATGGTATACTATCAGACATTGCAATCTTAAAGAGCTTAGGTATGCAACTGTACACACTCAAAAGTAGAGATTTCCTTAAAGTTGCTTTTTCACGTTCTTATTTGAGGTTAGAGTTAAAATAATAAAATAAAATAAACCGTGTATTATCTTTGTTACTCGAAACGCACCAAAGAATGGCATGCTTAGTTTTTTACAGACAGAAATGCGAAATTTGCTTTTTGATCAAATATTACAACTTGGCATGTGTAAGTGATTAGACTCCTAAGGTCCAAGCATTTCGATTTGTTTATGCTAACGTTTTACACGTTAAAATAACGAATTCTTTTTGCAGGGTAAGGTGTCGATGAACGCGAATGCTGATTTAACTATTTATCGCAAGTAAATGTAGAATCGGTGACTCAAAGTGTTTCCGTCATTTAGCTTGGTTTTACCTCGAACTGATTTCTTGTGGCGCTATCTGCAGTCAACGCTCATTCATTTTGCTTTGGTCCATTGCTCGTAAAATGTGGCGTCAGATTTCCTTTGGCCACGTTGAATTCTTGTCCGAATCCAATTGAAGGAACCGTGACCCTCCAGGGAGAAAGGACGGGAACCACTGAGTAAGAACCATCAGCCGTCATTTCAACGTTTTACCGGAGCCAGTCAACATGTCTGAAAAACACGGAAGGAAGAGTAACGGACAACAAGCAGCTAAATAGAGAGTCAGACGCAAATGCAAAGGGTTTTTTAAGAAAAAGCGAAAAGTGCAACAAAGAATTAACCGAAACGTTAAGTTCTGTGTGTCTTCTTTGAACTAAACGTGCTATATGTAAGGATTTATGAGTAGATATGCTGCGGAAATGAGAACTGTTGTCAGTTAGGATTGGGCGCCCAGTAACAACAAGGAGTTGAAGATATTGCAGCCTGTAAAGGGTACGTGAGTTTTCTAATGAAGCTTTCGTTTAACCGAAAATTAGAGGACAATTTTAAATTTAAAACAGATAGAAGTTCAGAAAATAGAAGAGCTTTTTCAAAGCAGATACTTTGACTTACATAAAAAGTATTCAAATTAAGGGAACAAACGTATCTTGATTTAAATTCGTAAGCAGAAATCCCAGTAAGATTTTGCATGAGTGAAATCAGCAAAAGGGAGAACTCTACAGTATTGTCATCTGATGGATGTCTTTCAATATGGTCGGGAAGTAAAAAATTACTACGCGTCGAATTATGTTGCGGTTGAATATTCTAGGTCGATTGTATACGTATTAAATTAAGCAAAATGATCAACGCTCTAAAGCCGAGTAATTTATTGTAACAAATCGGTTTTCAACAGCACTGTAATATAAATATATATATCTCGTCAGCATAAAAACAGCGTCTGAGCCAGCACAGGAAAATATGTACAAAAGTAACCATGCCTTTGCATCAGATATAAACATACAGGCAGTAAAAACATAAAAATTTTAAAAAAATATTAATGGGATATATGAGGTGAAAGCCAGTGTTTGGAAATGTTGGAATTTGAGAGCATTTGGGTCACTTCCGAAATATTGCATCAAAGTCGTTTTCTATATTTATCTCTGCATTAGCTTATTACTAGTAAGCTAATTTGCGAACCGCTTAATAAATACTTCCGCTATGTAATTTTATATAAATGTATAGCAGTTTCCTATTTGGAAATGAATATCTGGTCAGGAAGAAATTAAAGCGCTTCTTTTCACAAATATCGGTATAAAATTTGTTGCGAGCACGTGTTCGAGCCCGTCAGGAACGATCTGCGACAAAACTGCAGTGACCACTGTGTCGCTTGCATCGGTGTCCAGAATAAATTTGCGACCACATGGGGACAGATCAGGAAACGCTAGAACCGACGTGCTTGTTATGACCAATCGCAGGAAGGTAAAAGCTTTAGCACGATGTGTAGCCTACTGAAACGTCCCACCTTTCTCTGTCAAGCCGTGTAACGGTGAGGCTATATCCGCGGATTTTCAGACACAACGCCTGTGGTAAGCTGCAAATTCAATATACTGGCGTAGTTCTTCGTTGGAATTCAGCGTCGGCCATTTCCGGATTGTTTGGACTTTATTCGGGTCACTCTGCATTCCGTAGTTGTTAATAATGTGCCCTAGAAGCTTGAGTTGTCGCTTTAGCAGCTGACATTTCTGAGGTTTCAGTTTAAGTCCGGCATTTCGCATGTGTTGGAGCAGAACTCCGAGATCGCTGAGGTGTTCCTCCAATTAGCATTTGTGTACCATTAAGTCTTCTAAATAAACTAAACACCGATGCGGGATCAAGTCACGCAATACAGTATGCATTAATTGCTGAAAGGTGGCCGGGGCGTTGGACAATTATAATGGTATAGTCTGAAATTCGTGCAGACCCGACGGTATGATGAATTTTGCTATTTTTCGGTCCCTCGGATGCCCTTCCTCCTGCCAATAGCATGAAGCCAAGTCAAATGTTGAGAATCACTGAGCACCGCAATGGACCTCTTGGGTACCATCAATACGAGGTAGCGGAAATGAGTCATTGCGTGTAACCTCATTAAGCTTCCGGTAATCTACAGTTTAACTGTAATTACGGAAGTACGTACATTCGCGTTTCAAAGCGCGTCCTGCGGAACCTTGATCTCCGTGGCTCAACATTTCTAACCAGCTCCGTTTTCCGGCAGTTATTCGACTGCCAGATGTGCCAGAATCCCTACGAAGCCTAGAAGGTCATCAACAGACAGAGCAAACCCGTTGTTGAGTTTCGCTGCGGCTTGCGCCATATGGCATTTTTAGTCTAACCTATGTAGCAACTTGAGTTTGTGGACAACCTTGATACGCCTTAAAGAGGCAAGACACGATAACCAACGCAACTAACCAACGATTTCTGTTGTTGATGCATTACATCTAATCATTGGAGTTGTTCGTCTATTGTATGTAAGCGGCTGGAGAGAATACACGAAAGATATTGAATTCCGAATATTCCGCAGAAATGTTCGGTGTTCTTGCTCTGTTAAATCTACATATTGCCTGAGCGATCCAATATTTTTCTATAAAAAAGGATTACAGTTGATGACCAGGGAGATCACGACGAGGTTATGATTTCGTCCTCCAACCTCTCCTCATTCCATGTGTTTAGTTCAGCTCGGCATTCTCGGGGGACTCGGAGGGGTCTCCGTGCTATTGGCCTAGATTTGCGAGTATCAATCTGGTGTTTGACAACGTTGCTGCGGCCCGTTGTATCACCGTCCCATGCAAATGCCGTTTCATTTTCTCGGATGAATTGGTGAAATTGTGCGAACGCCGCGCTTGCTATGGTAATTTACTGGGTGTGAAAAGTGCACCAGGCTCCTCATCAATGTCCATCTACGCCGTTATCGGATGACGGCTGTTGGAACCATTCTTTCCAATCATGTTTCGCTTAAATTTTCTGACGCACAACTGGTTTGTGACTAAATGCAGCTGTCACACTATCTTCCTAAGTAGGTCGATGCCAAAAATCGCATCTCAGGTTATGCGAGATGAGAACACCACTGATTTGGTACCGTGCGGTTGCCTATGAGTAAAGATATCAGGATCCTTTTTCTTCCGCTAGTGCCCTGCCGTTAGCGGTTAAAAACGTGTGTGTACATGAAATTGTTTAAGACCGGAAAAAGTCTTTGATGGTACTAGGGTGAATTTGACTGCTGTGTCTAGCAAGGAATGGACTGGAATATTGTTGACCAGCGCTCTTATAATATGTTGGGAATGATAATTATGGAGATGTAGCAGAGGAATGTGAGAATAACATAATGTAGTGTGCCGGCCGTGTGTTTGACCGATGTAGGCGTGGACTTCTGTAGCATTCAGTTGGCGATGTTGGTCGCATTTTCGTGTAATCTTACCAACTTTGCACATTAAATTCACTCTACTGGCTCTGTTTTGTTTACCATATCCAAGTTATAGTCCGGCGAGGAAGGGCTGTCATCCGGTTCTTCGGCAGTGAAAACTTGCATGCATTTAATGGTATTGGTTTCTCTGGAATTCGACCAGCGGCGTTTACTTGAGCGACCGATATCGGGTCTTCTATGGACAGTGGGGGCTTGCGGGCAAATCTTCGACGAGTGGCCTAATCGGTCACTCCGTCAACAAACTCACCGACACTAATTCATCGCGTACATTAGTCGAACGGGTAGGAAACGCGTGAGATTTCAGAAACAAGAGCTCAGTGATGTGAGCATTTACGGATCTACCCAGCATTTGTGTTCTTGTCCAGAATTGGTGCCAGGCGTCAGATCGTCCTATGGAGACAATCTCTGTAACTGAAAATAACCAGTATCAGCTTCAGTATCGGGTGGGAGACCGGTCTCCATTAAAATGTCCAGAACTTTAGCGCCTAGCAACTAAGGAATGTAAAAATCTCTAAACGCGGGTTAAACTTACCAAAGCTATATGTTCATTTTGGCTTCCCAGTTTGAGAGATCCATCCTAATAGAAATAGGAGAAGGTGGAAGAACGGATGGCAGGGCAATAATAAGAATTGAGGGTATTGGACTGGGTGATTTAACGGTGTGCTAGTCAAACTTATCATCACTTTATGAACGTGTTTTGCGGATGTTCGCGACGAAACAAATGTAATATGCAATGGTCCGAGTGTAGGCGGTAGCAGGTCGTGAGGCGAAGAAGGTAGAGATAACGATACCCTGCATTTTATATGGGAACGTTACATCAGAGCACAGCACTCCAGCAGAGGAAGCGAAAACATGACAAGAGCACGGGACCGCTTATCTGTAGAAAGTGTAACGATTACAAACAGTTAACCAGGTAACCAAGTGTATCTTTATAGCAAATGTAACTCCAACAAGCAAAAGAAGGTTAATTCGTTGTCCGGTGCTCCATTTCGCTAGAAAATGTATGTGCGGAACCTGTGAAAGAAAAAATAAAAGCACATGATATAGTAGGAAAAATAGTCGTTTATGTGTGCCATTACCCTATATAATTTGTACTCCACAATGCGGCATGTAATTTCATCACATCAACTGAATTCCGTTTATCGATTACTGCCTGTGTGCTCACCAGTATCTACGATATTTTATTAGGCTGACTTACATGTGAGCTAAATTAAATATTTTGGAGAAATTTTAATTGCGTGTTTATCTTTTATCTTATGCTTCCTGCAGTTTATATTTCGCGCTAACCATTCCCACGTGATTAGTCAAGTACTGGCAGTTTTACCCGCGTTGTATCATTGTTTCATTGGCATACGTTTAGGAATTTTTTACTAACATGATTAACTATGTAGCGGTACCTATGTATTAAATAGAAATAACCGATATGTTGCACTCTGTATTTATCCGTGTTTAACCATAATTTTGCTGGTAAGAAACACAGTGAAGCTGCCAAACGTGTTCATCCCTCAGGTAAAGTCGGTTTACTTGTGCCACGATGCTTTTGCGTTGCTAGCTCTTTTACGCCTTGTCAGTTCATCAGCAGGGCACATAATTGGCATTTACTTGGGGAAACTTGTTAGGCCTAGGCGTAAAAATGCGGCCGCGAGTTTGCCGAGATAATTGTTCTTTATGACATAAATCATGGATAAAAGGTATGTAGCATTATATTGCTCTATTTTGTCTATAAGTTAATCCTTACAAAAGATTAAACTATATACATTTATGTATATATATATATATATAGAACCGATGGCGACAAACTTTATTTGGTGAACACTCCGTCAAAGTTAGCTTTAAGTAAAATGCTTTAAGAAAACAAACCTGATTGATGCATATACCAGCTATCCTCCTATTATCGCGTTTTTCAAATTCCTATGTTGATCAACGCACTTTCCAGTAGCCTTATTTTGATAGACTAATAAAAATAAACTGTAGGCTGCTGCCAAGCAGTTTTTCTGGATTTCTTACTATATCACAAATTTTAAAACACTTGAACTAAACGTATTTGAGTGAACTTGATAGAGCAAAATATCAACTCAAAATCTTTGATCAATTGGTTTCCCTTAACATTTCCTAGAGTCTGATATACCTCCGCTAATATATCGCGATTCAAATTAGAATGGATGGTCATAAAAAGGAGGAAGCTGAAATGTTCAAATCGCATTAAACAAATCCTCTTGTACTTCCGCGCCGCTATTGTGATGGAATTTGCAGTAATCTTAACAAGCAACTGCGCCCATTATAAATATACTGAATACTGAATACTGTATTAAAGAGCAAATAGAAATAAATTATCTACAAGTCTTTAGAGATATGGTGAAACGTTATAAAAGTTGTCAGCCGTGAATATCGTTGTCTTTCTCATGGAAAAGTTAAACTATCTGACCCACGATATTTCAGGACTCACAAATGTGACATGTCATCCTAAGTGTGCAATCGTTCTCTGTATCGAATAGTGGTAAAATATAAATCTATCAGCGTTTTGAACTGCTGCACAGATATTGCCTCCATCACATGTTCAGGTACACTTTTCCAAAAACGTAACACTCTCCTTTAGAGGAACAGTGGTTGGGGAACACTTTCCACATCCGGCACGACAAGTTTGCATCTGTGTCCGCGTGCGATGCATGGCCCGCGTAAGTGCAGCATTGGCCTCAGCGTTGGAAAGTCACCGAGTTTTAGACTACGGCAGATCATAGTGAGGTCGACTCGCACTCCACTGTAGGACAAGGTGTAGAGTCCTAGTTTCTCGCACCAGTCTTCATAACCCCAGCCACGTAAACTCGGAATAAGCCTGGTACCACACAGTCCATCCAACTAAGGTGGTTAGAGTTGGAAAGAGCTGTCGTAACGGCGCTGTTGTCATACAGAACCTTTGAACAAAAGCCACAGGGGAAACGCCTGCCGAATTGAAATAAGAAGGCCCTTACGCACAAAAATTAATGCTGCAATTTAACGTGGCTTTCTGTAAATCCCGAAGTGCCAAACGTCATAGTAACGTACCAACAATTGTATACTATTAAATCATTTGTACTACAGCAGCGATCATTTGATAATATCAAGAATACAAGTACGGTAATGGGCAACCCAACTCTGTCTTCCTCGCTGGGAATCGTACTTGAACGTGGTCCGGGCATTTATCGATGGAAAAATTGTTTGATAGTCAACGCACGTCGAATGAACAGAGATATTGGACCGGTCTCACAGTCAGGCCAAGATACGTGTGAAACGCAGACAGGACCGGAGCAACCGTCTCGTTAACTACGCAGGCCCAGTCGCACACCAAATACAGTTGATGGATACCAGTCAGCACGAATTGTGCTTTCCTACGAGAGAAGTAAGCTTTTCGTTAATGGTTGAATCTTGCTCAACGCTGATTTTTCAATTAGCGGACCTCTTATTGAATGTCTTCTTATTTTGGACAGTTATAAGTTATACGTGCCTCCTACGATATACTGTTACATCTACGTTATTCTGGTACAACAATAGTAGGTTTCAAAGCTGTACTATATTACAGCTTTATCTTCGCATTCTGTTTTAGTGTTCACCACTCTCGTAACGCTCGTGCCAAATAAGGGTCCGCGTACTTACCATTCCGACGTTTGGTATGGTACTCCACAGCGATTCTGTCACTGTTTTTAATAATCGTACATCATAATATAGTACCCGGCACTTATGCATTTGAATGGATTCAACTGCTCAAATCTAGCATGGGTTGTGCGCATTAGGTTGGATATATTAATCAAAGACTTTCTGACTCGTGTTACTTGGTATTCAACGTTTTCGGATCCGTTGAATTGAGACAAGTAAGTAGCTTCCCAGATCACGGGTTGGCAGTTGTATATATAAACGTACGTTGTCCATTGGAATTGAACCCTTGAGCAGGAAACAGCCGTATGACATGATGTTCGATTTGCTAGCTGCGAGGTTCATCGTACGTGACACCATATCTCAAGGAGCTATAGGTCGAATTGGAGATGAAATAACTCCATGAATTTGGACACGTCGAAGCTTATAGACAATACTGATATCGCCGGCAACTATACATGGACGTTCATGGTTTATGTTTGTGTTTATGCTCTGGATGTAGAGAAAGAACAGCAAATGATCGAGCATATTATCTTATTTGGCCCCGCTAGTGACTGCGCGTGGGGAATAACCCAACTCAACTGAAGTAACAATCAAATGACGGCCGCTAAAGTTTGAAATAGCCAAGGTGGTAATGCGTTCTCTATCACTAATGCCGTTAACTATTTTAAGAAATTATTATAAGGCAATTTGCGGAATGCTTAGCTTTTATTTAGAAGCTAAATTACTACTGCTAAGCGCCGATTAACAAAACTTGAATTGCAGTTAATATGATACGACTGACATGTGTTGCGAGATAGTTTGTAAACATAACAATGCTGCGAATTATTTCCACCATACTTTAGCACATACGATTTGTATATTTAAAAATCTACCGGGCGACTAAAGGATGTTGGCGCATTGGTTAATATTGATCGGGCCATGATCTAAGGCATGAAAGGCGATATTTTCTGTCGGCCTGGAAACTGGCTGGATTACAACGATAGAATGAACATATTCATCAGGTGTAGTGGTATGTCAGGCGCAACAAGTTTAATGGTAGATGGTGGTTTCACTCCGTTTTTATCTTGATGGATTGCTTGTTTGACAAACAACTCACTAGCTACCGCTTGTTGCTGCAAACTCAGTATACGCACACACTTGGTCAAATTTGCAACGCATGAAAGTGGCGAACGAATTGCTAACTACCTACAGAAAATATCTAGGTTACAAATTAAGTAACATTCAACGTGCATAGTTTCCGTAATCAACGGCGCAGTATTTTGAGCCGTTCACTTGCCCTATATCTGGTTCAAAGGGCTATACGTTCTACATTTTCCCAAGACATTAACTGAGATTCTTTGCTTGTTGAAATAGCTTTGTTTATTTGCACGATCAGTAAAAAGTGCTTAGATTTTCACAAGATTGAGATAGGTTCGTGCTATTTTGGCTAACTACGTTGTATGACATATCCAGGGCATTTGGCAATATGAATTTGTTTCGTGTTAACGATGGCTAAAGTGCTAAGGGTCTAGGTGTACCTAGCATACACTGCCACAAATTACACACCATCTAGAAAAGTCGATAAACCTTGTAAATATTGCTAGTTTAATTGCTGGATTGCACCTCGTAGTTTAAAGGCGAATTTAGTGACCATTTTATGCAGAAACTAAGTCATATCATTTTATTGTCGCTTCCAGGTAGGTTCCGATATCTCTCATTTTTATATACAGTGTAGAACATTTGCAGAAAATTTGCCTAGTAACCCATTGTGTCCAGACCTACGCACTAATTTGAGAAGGAAATAGACGTACACATTCTACCTTACTTGTGTTAACCACCTGAAATTTGGTTCTATTTTGTCTATTTTGTCAAAGCAAAAGTGATTTTGGCGATTTTCACATTAGATGCATTAGGTGTGCTGTTGATACAGGTAAGCAATAGAATGATATGTCACCTGTACTCGCCAACCAAACAAATCCTGGAACATTTGCCAACCGTGAGTGATCTATACGTTCAGTTGTGATTGCTTTGTAAAGAAAACACCGGAACCAGATCCGTCAACCCTTTTGTTTGTAGACGTATGCGATACACCCTTCGCAAGTTGTTTTCTAAGATATTTCTAAAGCCGTTATTAGTCTGAAATTATCTAGTTTAAGTCAAGAATACTAGGAACGCCATATTCCTATGGTGAGCATCACAGATCGGTTCCTAAACTGTGCATTTGGATTTCAATAGGGACGTTGGTGAAAATTTATTTGGAATTTACCAGAGTCACTGGAAGTATACTGTGTTGGCCTATTGTTGCTGTCGCACAGTATCTCCGAATTGTTTGCTTTCAATCATGGTGCATAATTAGGTGAAATGCAATTTTTCGGCTGGAGTCGTCCTTCAAGAATTTTGGAAGTTTGGACAGGTTGTCGCTTGTGAATGTTGAAGCAACTGTGGCAAATGGAAGCTGTGGCATTCGGGTAGCTACTCAGATGCTCGTCGCCAGTCATGGCACGTAAAATGTGCGGCTGTTACGCGAATACGCAGTAAATTAAGAACGGCTGGGTCCTATGTGCAGATACAATAACTACAAGGAAAGGATAATATATTAGCAAGCGCAGTGGGCAGCATGGCAGCATGAATCATTGAGAGAGAACCAGCGAAAGGAATGTTACATCAATAGATCAGTTGAATGGTTAAACCATAAAAGAGCTATATGATCCAACATAACATGGGATTTGAAGTTGTAACTTTTTCACATTTTTACTGTCAGCTTGTTTACACTACGATTAGCTTGGTACTAGACAAATCGGAAAAAAATTAGAGGAAGATTGAACTCGAACATGTTGCCTCTGCCAGCTAAAGTCGGGACAAAAATATGTGCACGTCAATTACCTTTGCCGTTATGAAGGTTTGATGGAATGAACTGCTTGAGAGCTTAGATAAATATTTGTCTTATTAAGATGAGGTTTTAATGTTATTAGATTTCCTTCGTAACATTTACGCTTGCCTTGTTTCTTGTAACTGTGTGATAATAACTAGGCACGTACAAGCAAAGTTGTTATTGGTCATCTTCAGAAGAGTAGGTATTTTCCTCTGTGGTTGTGGGAGGCTTGTCTATGAGCGAATTAGTGGTGCAACCGTGAGTACTGAACTCATTAATCGCCTTGCTTTTACGTTGTCCGTGCGCGACAGAAGATGTGAATCACGTCTGATTGTTTGTCATTGGACATGCCTTATTCGTTGAGACCGCATAATAATAGAGCCGTCGAGTTACCATTGATCGAGTGTCACATTGCTTACGTTTTTCTTTAAGCACCATGCAAACAATTCGATTCAATGTGTGTATCTTTGTCCAAACTAGGAGAGTCTACTTTATACACCAGTTGCTTTTTGAAGGTGCTTCATTTGTGCAAAGAAGGATGGCATCTGTACCTGTTGCCATTGGAGATAAGTCGTTGAGTATAAGGGGATTCACCTAGTATCACTAATTGGCGCAGTCATCTTCCAGACTTTTAAGGGTACTCGATAGGTACGCCTGCCTGTTTTTGTTTTCGCAGTGCATTGTAAAATATAAAACTCCCTAGGGCTGTCCGATCTGTTATACTAAAAATACCACTAAAATGACGTACGGATTATGACTGGTCCATAGTTGGGGAAACTCTGCGCGGCTTCCTCGCCTACAAATGTGAAAAGACCAAGTAACAACGTGTTAGTTTTATTTTCTGGTCACTACCTTTGTGTTTGATATCAGACACAGTAATTTCATCATGTGAATACCTAGTCTGCCCGGGAAGCTAGATGTAATTACATTAGTATTCACACATTCCTTTGTGCTGAGCGGAGGAAATAGAGGCAGTTATTTGCTTGTTTGCTTTCTTAAGCAAACCATCCAAATCAGGTGGTGGGTTCAAAGCGTGCACTGGGTATTTTTGTTTGTGATTGTAAACCGCGCAGTTTGTCTTTTAGTACAGCAAACATCTAATCGTTTGTTGAGGAAATGACCTGTTTTGTCTTCGGTGCTCCAACATGCATTTGGTTCTTTCCAATTTGGTCAGAAGGGCTGGACATATGTGATCGGCGCAGTCGCGTTTAGAACACGGACGAACATCTAGACTCATAGTTAACAAAATGCTCTAACATAATCGCAAATGCAGTAGGATATATACAGTTTGCAGATTGATGTATGGTAATGATAGTGCCCAGTCGAACAAAGTATCGTCTTTGATGAATTCCGTAAAGTGTGTGCAGATTTGCTTATGCGTTTCCGGCACAGAACCCTAAAAACTGTCTACCGAATCAGCTAATAAGTTTAAAAAATATTTCCAGCATGTGTATGTCTATCGGACAGAGCCAGTATATGTGAGTCATTTGAGTGTACTTGCCCTTGTAAGGGATGATTGTGGACCGTACATCTATGGTTGAGACGAGCAACAAATATGGCGAACATGCTGCGTCCCAAACTAAACAGAGTTTTATCTTTGTTATAGGAAATCTGTAATGCGTTAGCTTTTAACGTGAATAATAATAATAATAATAATAGATTAGGTAAACGAGAAAGAGAAGTGTAGAACCGATCAATGGATGATAAATCGATGTTATTTACACGAACCACAGGAAGCTATTGCGACAACTTTTACACATTTGATCGCAATCTTTATGGAATTGTCCCGTGTTTATTTGGATAGTTGAAGATTGGGCTACATAAAAACAGGACTGTAGCATAGGAGCCGAGAAGCTTAAGGTTGACAGCGAGATAAAATCATTATACTGTAGTACATATTAATAAAATGGTATAGTGATATACGTTTTCACTTTCTTTTGTATCTCTGGTTAAGGAGGGTTAATGAAATCTGATAAAGGGAATGTGAATTGCACCTAACATATTTAGCTAAAATTTATGTATCTCTGGTGAGAATTACGGAAGGTGGCGTATTTCCTTGGCTCTTCAGTGCAATTGATATGATGTGACTTATTGTTTCCGGCTTAAATAGCAGCAGTCATAAGCGGTGTACTAGGTAAAAGTTGAACGTTCTCTCTCTAATGCACATAAGCCAACTTGATTTATAGTTCATTAAAATCCTAAAAACATGCATCACATCTCAGGAACATATTTTATGAATCTCAATGTGTGGCAAGATAGCATGTTAGAATGAAAAATTTACAGACCATTACCTGTCAAACGCAGAGTATTAAAGCACAGTCCGTTTTCCGTAAACAACAACATGCATATTTTTGTAACCGTTAGTTACATTAACCCCTTAAAGAGCACAGTGAGAAGAGAGAGGCAGGCGGATATTGTTTAGTTTTTCCGTATATTAAGATAATACATATAAATATTTTATGTGAATCTAAAAATTAAGGAGAGTTGTCGGCGGTCTAGTAGGTTCATTTGTGTCTAATTACTCGCTTGTTAACATAAATTAAGATATAATGGGATAACCAACAAAGGACGATCTGAAAGAACGCTGGAGCACTTTCCTTCTCGACTTTATACCAGAGTGACTAGAAAAGCGATGAACATTTAGTTCTTTCGCACCACCAGGTCGATGCACACTAAGTGTTCCATGCCCTCTACCGAGTACACATCACAAGTCACCTACTTGCAGCGGCCGAATCAATAGCCATTCTGCTTCTTGATCTTGATCTCTGCGCAAATGACACATTCGTCCGGTTACTCAACTTACCCTGGCCCACTCTAACGCTGACATATCATACACACCCTTTATGAATTCAACAAACTTAGGCAGTTCACCTAAGCTTCAATAGATGGACCATTAACTGTTGTTGACGTTTCCACGTCAACCATTCGTGCTACATTAGCCTAATGGAAGATCACTAAAAACCAGAGCTTGTTTGCTGACCCTTTGCTGAGGTTTAGACCTGGGATATTTCTCAACTAATATATTTATAAAACCACGGCAATAGTGGAACCGGCTGGCATAGAGACAGAGTGTAGGACATATATGTCAACGTCACACCACAAGTGGAGTCTTCGTTGCTGCTATATGCGGATGACGCAAACCTGTGGCGCACAGTTAACCTTCCGGATGACGCCCACGCACTTCAGAAGGACCTCAACTGTCTACATATGTGGTTCATATAATACATACTTCCATTTAACGTTTCGAAATGTCGCGTCTTTCTACTCGCCCTTCCGCTTTTTCTCCTATATAATGCCTAGGAGCGTCTACCCTTTAGATCTCATCAGACGAAAGAGACTTTTTGGATCATTACCCAGACGAGTCTTTACGTATCCGCTGCCTGCCGGAAAGAAGTTGTTGCTGCTAACCGCATGGTGGGATTGCTGCAATGAACCTTCGGTCTAATTGACCATAGAAATTTCCGCCTCCTCCTTAACGGTTTTCCTCGACCCCACTTGGATTTTGCTGTTCAGGCTTGGAGCGCCTGATTGTTGAAGCACCAAGGTACACTCGAAGCCCCACAACGTCGAGCAACAAAACTGAGCCCAGGTCTCAAGTACCTAGAGTATCCACAACGACTTCACTGCCTGGACCTCTACTCGCTTAAGTACCGACGTCTACGGGGCGACCTGATCCTTGTATTTTGGACCTTATCCAACCATGGACATCCCTGTGGCCACCTACTCACACTGCATTAATCGTGCTCCCATCTAATTGACCACTACTGAGGCTCACACATCAGCACAGTCGGCTGAACTGCAGAGGACACTACATCGCTTTGCGAATCTGCGGACCGTAGAATGCTCTGCCTGCGGATTTAGTCTTGGTACCCACTGTGGCGGATTTTAAGACACGCATGGATTGTCGTCTGGCCGAGCTACAACGCGACATTCCCTGAGACAACTACCTTTTACTTGATGGGTTTCTTTCCATTTTTTCTTCTACCTTATTCCTTTCCATAGCCGTTCGAAGGGCGTGGTGGGATGTCACGCTTTGAGCCGGCGTGCATTCTGTTTAAATGCCGCATAAGGCCGGTGAAGATACGGCTAACACGCAAGTCCAAACCGCCTTTGATTAGACCCGACCCGAACTCCTTTTGCCCTATTGGCTATGTAAAGCTCAAGAATTTATTCCCCTTAAACACAACGTTCCAATGTACCCTACATCCATGGGCGCCTTAGGATTAAGAGCAGCTGCCTGTTCCCAAAATTGCAGCTGTGCTTCAACTGCACGCGACAGCATAAGCAAAACCAAGTATTAGGGTATTAGGATGTCTCATCAATATTGTAAATTGGGTTGTAGGGTCGACTGGAAATCAAGTGCCCACTAAATATCTACCTATGTATGAGGCGTTTAGCTTTGTGAATAGGTGGTAGACGAAGCAAGAGATTGGGTGAATTCATGCTGCTTCCACTTAAGCACAAGTTCCATCAACTTGGTATTGAACATCTTATCGGCACGGCTGATATAATTTGCCCCACAGCTCCAGGTGAATTAGTTAATGTAAAGTGAACTGGGGCCAATAGGTGAACTGACACTTTGTAGGTTCGGTTATTAGCAATAGTTACCGCAGTATCTTAAGTACTATGAAGTGCAGCAATTATGGATTTCGTTGGCATCATGTTAGAAAAAGCACCCTTAAGCGACGCTTTTATGTTATGTATTCTTCTCCACATGAGGAACTTTCTCTCGCAAATCTGGTTCGGCTATGTTTTGAAATAAAGCGACTATAATTTAAATTATCTAGAGCACATTAGTTAAAAGCTCCTATACAGCTTTCCTGCTTTCAGGACTACATATTCTTCTCCCACAGTAAATCGAGCCTGAATAGTGTCCATTTGTAACGCATAGGATTCATGCTAGTGAAATACAGATACTGTCCGGACCATGTTGGTTTTCGGTAAAAATTTCTCTTGATTAAACGGTTTTCTCTACGCTTAATCAGTACTTCCAAAACCCTTATACCTACGCAAATTATTTTCGAAGCTGTGTTGTCATTTCAACGAACAGGACTAAAGCTAAATAATTTCGTTCTTCTTCCAGTTAGCATTCTCTCAAACGTCAGGAACAAATGAAGCCGTTGAATTAATTGTCCATTTGTGCATACAAAATATGAGGTAGTTCTAGTGTGCTAGGAATGGAAAGTGATGCCTACACTTCAGTTTAATTAGGCCTTAGCGAACATAAATAATACACGTTATTAGAGCATAAAATCCAGAAGCTCAAGACATTGTGTGCAGACACGAAATACCAAGATTAATGGTGGAAAAATGATGACCTATGAAGACATAGAAGTTTGAAGCTGTCTAAGGCTACGTCCTTGGATTGATGGTCGCCATTGACAAGTCTATGTATAAAGTCGTTAGTAATAGGAGAAAATGTTTATGTGTTTTAGGCTGGGCGCCAAAGTCAGGTGGTTGACAAAGACAGGTGGTTGACATAGCCGTTGACTTTATAAATTTTGCAGTTTGGGATCCATCACACTTTAGAAAAGATATCCCATTGACTTCTCGAGAGCCAGCGATATATATGATGGTATTGTTTAAAATAGTATATTAATACATACTGTGTATCATTAACAAAGGAAATTCGCTTTATTATTGGCGCATAATACTAGAAAGTTTCCACGATATAACAAGCCACTATGTGTGAGTAATCTGAGGTCAGACTAAACGTTGTTTCTTAAATTAGAGGTTGAGGAACCCGTATCCTCATATTTAATAGGAGGAATAGATTTGTTTCAGATCACGATATCACAGTGACTTTCAACTCTCTGTTCTACCTTTGAAATAAACAAAAATCGAGATGACATTTTTAACAATTTATCTATCAAGTTAATATGTCTGCATGTCTTCCAATACGTTAAGTTCAAGCTGACATATGCTCATGCGATTCAGTTAGGTTACTCTCACTATTGATGTCTGTAACGAGTTTGAAGAGTACCGCTCCAGCCGAACTTAACTGCCTGGACTGCAATATTGAGGATGTACACAAGCTTCTAGCAAATCTTGACGGAACCAAGCCTGCTGGGCCAGATGGTATACACCCACTGATCCTCAAGTCCCTATCGGCCATCATCGCGCCTACTGTAACTGAACTGTTTAACAGGTCACTATCCACTGGACTGTTATTGGACGACTGGAAATGCTCAGTCGTAAAGCCCATACCGAAAGGTGGTAACCCAAGTAAAGTGGATAGCTACCGGCCGATCTGCCTGCTTGCTGCTTTGGCAAAAACGCTCGGGAAGATTGTGAATAAGAACCTTCTGCAGCTTCTCGAGTCGAAAAACCCGTTGACCTTCGCACAGCAAGGTTTCATGAAAGGTCGCTCGTGCATCACCAATCTAATGTTAACGAGGCACGAATGGTTACAAGCGATGAACCAAGGCCATTAGGTCGATGTCATTTACATTGACTTCAGTAAGGATGTTGACAAGGTTAACCATGCAGTGCTCCTTGACAGGCTGAGGATGCACGGTGTTGGTGGTTCGCTGCACAAATGGATCAGAAATTTCCTTGTTGATCGATAGTGGAGAGTCCAGGTGGACAACAATATAACTGACTGGTATCCATCGAGCATCGGCGTGCCCCAAGGCACTGTACTGGGGCCCTTATTGTTTCGGATCCATGTAAACGATGTAAGCTACTCCAATCACCTTGTGCGTTGTTCGCAGATGATTTGAAGGTGTGGAGAGTAATCCGCACACTCAGTGATTGTGAATTACTTCAGCAGGATCTCGACAGACTCTCGACATGGTCTGCAGAGGTTAACCTTCCGATCAACCCTGCCAAATCGCAATTTATGAGGTTGGGTAAGTGTGAGCACAGCCGAACGTACACAGTGGCTGGTCAACCGTTGCATCCCGCGCCTTTCGTGCGCAACCTCGGTGTGCTCGCACACTGCGACCTAAAGCCCATTAACAACACGAATATGCTGTAAAAATAGCCTTCGGATGCTTTGGGCGCTGAGGCGCAGCTTCAGCACTTGGTCCGAAGAGATTGCTACTCGCCTTTTCGTGTAGATAATACAAACAATGTTAGAATATGGCTGTCATGCGTATTGTTTCATCACGCTGGAAGAGGTAATAATCCTCGAGCGGGTGCAGCATGTCGTCACCAGGCTGATTCCCAACTTACGAGGTATGCCATACGGAGACCGATGTATGAAACTAGGGCTGTACACACTAGCATATCGTCGGCTGAGGGTTGACCTCTTCATGACGCACCGGACATTACATCTTAGTGATTACCCCATGTTGAGTCAACTGCTTCATCCACGCACACCCAGCTGCACAAGAGGACACCGGTATAAACTTATCGTACCGAAGTTGAAGCGGGTAGCTCACCAACTCTGTTTCGAACGTAGAGTGGTGAATACCTGGAACGACCTGCCGCAGCAGGTAGTAGAAGCGAACTTAGTACCGAATTTAAAAAGCTCCTAGACTAACACTTTGCAGAGGCAAAATACAGAGAGTAACAATACATAAGGAGTATATGTCCAAGAGCGACGAATGATGCAGCTACACAGAGAAAACTCTACTCGCTGCTTCAAACCAGTATTCAGTATTCAGTATTCACGTACGTTTCTAGCATTCATTATGGCTTGAGATTTTTTACACTATCCGTCTGCATTTTCTGTTTCAACTAACACTAGCCCAATACGCACAAATCCCAAGTATTACCCAAATTATGGTTACTGCTGCAGTCAAAATGTAACCCTAATTCGGATTCGATGATTGACAGGCAGTGGCATAATCAGCTTGATTAACCGCAGTTTTAACAGCATTAAATGAAGAAGACATCAATCCCTTTAAATGTATCAATTCACGACAATACACGTAGTATATATAATCTTTCCCATTAATCGTTGGAGGCGTAACTAGTCTCTGGTGAATATATGCTGTTAAGTGAATACTTTACAAATCTTTCGTAGTTAGATAAGCCGTAAAATATTTATTTATACCACAATAATTTACTTTTTTAAGGGTTATTTTGCTCCCCTACCTATAATTTACATCTCAAAATGCTGCATGCCACTAATGAAAGTCGAATTGGTTGTGCTTTGTTTAATATCTGATCCACTTCAACTGACGTATAAGACGTTTTGAAAAACGCTTTCTTTATTCTCCGTTACTCATTATCGTCCAAAAGCCTGAGTAGTCTGTATTGTTTTTTAATTTATATTCAATAGTTAGGGAATTTAAGCATCGCAGTGTCATAATATCCAGAACAACACTCTACTGCATATACATGCGTAAATAATTTTACGTTAGCATATATCATTATTTTTTTGCTCGCAGATTTGTCTTTTCTAGTTATTCGCATTTTAAACGTTATTTTACTGCCTAATGCATATTCGAATGATGCTTAAACTCATATGGCTGCATTATTCGTAATTAACCGTTTTTCCTTATTTTGTAGATAAAAATTTTTTCTCATTTATCTGGATTCGAACACATGTGCTTCCGTGAGTCGTTTGGAAACTGCTATTGTAGTGTAAGCGCCATAAAATAGTTAAAAATAGCAATGCTCTTTTGTCATCTACATATGGCTTTCAAAAATGTAGCGGATTAACAAAAATCTCAATTTTTATCAATGGTCCTGTCATGTGTTATTTAGCTAAGGACGCCGATACACCATAACAGTCTGTTTGGTAATCCGCTGCGTGCAACTACAGTATCTGTTTTCCTACTTGTGTTAAACACCGGCCACCATATTTATTTGAATTCTCAGTAGTAACTTCAATATAAAGTATTATTTGAGTCAAAGAAGGCAGTTAAACTCTCAGACGCTTTTCCAGTAATGGCTTGTTTAAGCATACTATGCGTAGGCTAAATGTATCTTTTCAACAGCATATTTCCGATGTTTGAACATCCTCATCAGCTGCACTGTCGCTTTGGAAAGAAAAATGCTCAGTTAGTTATTTGTTATGTACAAACATCTTCTGAGTTTTCAGCTTGTCTTCTTTCACATCCTTTTGAAAGATTTTATCCGGATACGTTTTGAATCTTATACTACAACTGACTCATTGTAATTCTTCCGTGGTGATATCCGGTGTGCAAATTCTATGTGCGCGGAACGCAAGTGTGCGGATAAGATTCCGTTTGTACTCTAGTGATACTACACTATAAAGTTGGAATACTTCCCCGTCCGTTTCTTTCTACACACTGTTATGCTACGCCATATATTAGTGTTTATGAAAACTTTGAAGTTAATGAATGGTAGTCGTCTTTTGAACCAGTGCTCATAGGTACATTTTAAGGTGTGATACGCGTCATTAAAGGCCTTTCATAGTCTCACATCCCGCCTTTTCGATTTACAGAGTATAAAGGTGTCATCCACTAAATGTATATTCATCTGCAGTATTGGTGTGCGATATTAGTTAGGTATGCTCCAATTTAACCGTAGAGACATCTGCCAGAATAGTTTCAAACTTTGAACACACGGCAAATCCATTTAATATAACGACAAATCTCCAGGTTGAAGGTGAACGGCTCGTTTAAAGTGCAACCGAATTACGCGTCCGACAAAAGATTTTCTAGTAAATTTATATGTACATTCATATGTCCTACTAGTTGGCAAACATATGCAAATCTTTCCAATAACGATGTATTCATAAAATATGATAATCAAATGATAACATGTATGTTGTGTCATAGCTTACTTCTTTATCTTATCATTGAACATGTAGTTGTCTTTCACAATTTAAATGTAAATGATGAAAGGTCGATGCAAGCTAACACCTGTTTTCAATAATTACATTTCATACTTGTATATTTACATGTGGAAAAAGAAAAAATGTCTGTCACAACGTAAAGGTTATTCAGACAAATGCATTTCACATTCACTGAGCAACCGCAATCACTAGTCGTTGGGTCACAAATGCGGCGTACTCTAAATTTCGTGAGCCGGACGTCGCAGCTCGGGACGGCCAAGGCAGTTTTAATGTCTGAACGAGCCGTTTCTGAAAACAATTATGGCTCGCAAAATGGAATGGCGCTGGCCTCAAGGGATTCAAGCAAACGTTTACGAACGCATATTGATCGATTATCTGGTACCTGATAGATCACTTTGAATGATAGCCTAGTTGCTGCTGTGGCCAGTGTCGTCATGATGCGCGGCTATGGAGGAGTTGGTTTGTTTTCAACAAGTAGTGATAAGCCAAGCCGGATGCTTTTCTTTAACCCTTTCGGACAGGCGCCGCGTCGTTCGGCCTATGTACTCTGCCCCACAAAAACAGAAGAAAGAATAAATTCACGTTGATTTATATCGGACAGGCCTCTGGTCTTTGAAACTAGTTCCAACCATTAGGTTACCGGCGAACTGGATTTGCACTTTATCTGCTAGGAAAGTGGTTTGAGAGCTTAAGAAAGATGAAGGGTTATGGATTCAGCAGCAATTTCTCCCTTTAATGGTAGTTGGAGAAATATGGGTGTTTTCTGGACTGTAATGGTTACGGGAGCCTTTTCCTTTGTCCCATTTTTACCTTCAAGAAGCTTTCAGCTTAACCATATTTTCGCAGCGTCGAAAGTATGCGCTTCAGTTCTTCCGGTAACGTTTCATTCGACCAAATTATTTCTGCTCGACACATCAGAATTAGCATCACGTTCCGTTTTGTTTTATCCGCATATAATTTTACAAGCTTGGAGAGGGATTATTGAATACAAATTTTTGCTTACATGGACTTTTAATCATACAATACATCAAAATGGTTTTCATTAATATGAATCAATATCAGAAATCATTTCAGGGTAAAGAATTCTTTTCGGTAAATCTCATCATACTCAAACTTTTACATAACAGTGACTGTGCAGATATCGTCAACTGGGGTTGGGATGGACTTCTTGACAGTTTAAATGACCAAAATCGATAACTTGAAACAGAGATAGAGATGGTAGACCAAGTAAACTAAATAAACATGTGTACACAAGACTCATTAGTACAAAGAATTCTTTACCCTGAAATGATTTCTGATGTTGATTCATATTAATGAAATGGGAATCTTTGCTTTGCTGAAGATCAGCATTGCCCGTGATTTATTGAAAAATGGTTTTACTGAGTGGTTCCGAATTTTCAACCATATACTTAGCTGTTAACTGTTGCGCAGAACTACTCACGTCCAAAATAGGAAGCACAGGAGTGAAATGCTTGTGAGCCTTGTTGGGTGTCCGCCTGAAGTTCCTCGCTTTTCAATGCGCATTTTGTTATACGATTCTCTGGATTCCTTCGTCAAAATAATTCGGTCAATGGTTTGTAAAATTCTTTTTATTAACCTCCCGGCTGTTAGCTGTTGCAACGTACGTTTATCACTAGGAATATGTCGCATTTTACGTAAGTAATCAGAATTTTCATTCGGTACTATGCGAGAACCAGTTTCCGGCTTAGTGGTAGTAATCACTATGTTTAACCATAACTATATAAACGGCTGTATCTGTTCAATTGTATTTACACTAATACGCGCTGTATTTTCTCTAATGTCAGGTGACAGGTGTTTGCTAAAAAGGACATTGCGTTCTTAAAGTAATATCTGTGGCGGCCACTTGTCTATGGTGACCAGCCACAAATATCTCAATTGTTCTAATTATGATGCACCTATGCACGAACCTGCTCTTGACGAACACCTGTCAAAGGCAACCAATTTTTGTCGGCGACTTGATTGATCGCCTTATACTGTACTGTCCATAGAAAAGATCAAATATATTCCCTTCAATTCCTCACGTCTATCTTGGTTAAACCGGTTTCTTGGGTTAGGGAAATGGCATATATAAAACTACCGAATATAGTAACAGCTACTGCGCAGTCTTTGATTTTTTGCCAGGCTGGCCTACTTAATTGCAATGGTGCCGTCAATAATTCAAGTAAGAAATTCAGTGTACGACGGTCGGGGTTTATTGACAGATATTTGAATAAAGCAACTTTGGGGATGGTTAATACTAAGTGTTACAGTACAATTTATTTGTAGTTTCCGTTTGTAGTATTATTTATTCAGACTAATCGGTCCCTTAATTATACCTGCGTGTTTATGTGCTTGTGATAAGCTGCAAAAGTGCCTTCCAATTCAGTAAGTATTTCGCATTAAGTTAGGCGTTTTAGGCTGATCTCAGCTGTAGTGTATATTTAGGCAGTTGCAAAGCACTGCACGTCACTTTTCGCAGCCAGGTGGATAAAGAAAACTATAGCTTCTTCTGGAGAAAATCGATAGCACTGCCGAAGTATAAACACATAATAGAGGGGTGCCTAGAATCTTGGGGTTCTACAAATAATTCTTCCGGGATGTGTTACGATTTCTATCCATTACACAAAACAAAGAGACAGAACGATCACAGGTAAAATGCGAATTGCCGTTCGAAAAACCAAGGTGCCTTACGCCACTCTGCTCACTTGCGACTTCGGGGTAACAATTATGCATCTGTTGACATAGTCTAAATATAAGTTACAGAAAAAATTTATGGTCAATCTGGATAACTAGAAATTACAAACAGTAGAATAGTGCAGAATGAGCAGATTGATACCTACGAGCTGCCATCCCTGGAATGCTAACTAGCATTATCTACCATAAAACAACCCTTAATGTACCGAAGCTCACACTACGCTTGGTACCCCAACATCCACTCTCAGATTGTCTAGACAGAGGGAAGAACCAACAACTAGACAGTAAAGTAGATATACCATTAGTCTGAATCATATTAAATTCCTTTTTTCTACCAAAGATAGCGAAAGACACATTGCCAAAAATAGTACATATATACTAGGGCCAATCTATCAGAAAGGAAAGATTACGCTTATTCTAGCGTTAAGGCGTTTCGCCTAGGATTACGACATAATTTGGCTTAATCTATCATTCATTCCACCAAGATGTTGCGCAGATTTTTGCTAACTCTGCTACTCAGTAGAAAATTAGAGGCAGCAGCACCTCAAATACCACCAAAATTTGATGACGTATCTTTCCTTGATTGTCATTATATTTCCCTTATTTTTTAAATTAATTTAGGCTGGAAACCATTTGCATATAATATTAACTGAAAATAACTCTATATGCCACTCGTTTTCACGCAAAGAGCAAACATTCAGCCTACCTATGTTAATGGCATTCCAACTTTGTCTGATATGGTCATACAGGTCTAGCACGAATGTCAGAGTTGCTGATCTGGTTAAGTCAATTAACAATACCGCTGATTCCAGACTGCGCAACTTACTTTCCGCTATGAAGATTGAATATGCTTATTGCCTGAGGAAAACTCAATTATCCACTTATCATTTGCCAGTAGTCAGAGAAACTTCAACCTTTGTCGCTTCACTTTTACAAGTAAATCATTAACATAGAAAATAATGGCCATGCTTTTTTGGTGCTGCTTAAATAATCTGCTCACTATACTTATACAAAAACAGAAAACGGGAATTATATGACATATTGTTCTAAACGTGATGTCCCATTAACAAAATTGCAAAAAATTAAGCAAAATTAACGCCGCGTTTCGTATCACTATTTTATTCGCTTCTGTAGGTGTACGCCCAGGCTGTTGATTTCTTCCTCAGAGGATCATGTATTGTCAAAGTCTAAAATGCGATCATGCTTTATATTTTCACAATACTCTTTAATATTTGTGAGGATGTGAAACCGCAACACCTATGTTCATCTAGGTTAACTGCAAATATGCGCAACTATACATTTCCTAAACCTATAAACATATATTTGAGGATTTGTTGTAGAGAAGGTCAGGAATAAATAGTTCTACAACGATCACAGCGTATAGAATTTAAAAAGCAATACAAAAAATACTTACCGAAAATATGGAATACAGTTTGCACTTGTATTAACGAGTCGCTTACTTAGCTGGCCGAAACAGTGAGATGTGCCAAAAGATTGTAACAATTAATAACTGGTCAAAATATAGATGTGCTTTTAAGCCACATCTAACTGAATAAATACTAATACAGTTTAGCGGACATAGTGTCATTTGAACAAAAACGTTCAGAAATGCAAGCTAAATAAATTTATATATCTATATGATACTTGCTGATAAAAGTAAACATTGCATAATTCTTCTTGATTGATCGGATAATGACGATAGTCGATAAATGCTCGAGAACCATTATTCTCATTTGCAAGTGGCCCGCAATAGAGCTGGTTGAAATGAACACTGGTTATTCATAAGCGAGGTCCAGTTCCTGAGTGGAGATAAGGAATATAGGGTTGGAAATTGCAAAGAGATCATTGTAGCAAATTTCAGTGGCATGCTATAGTAACCGTGTGAAAAGCATCCTAATATTGAATGCCAAGGTTATTGATATCCAGCATTTTAATTGCTTCGATGTAGAGCATAATGATTGAATACCAAAATATTAAAATGTTACCAAGCGCTGAGAATGCGTTAAAGCTCTATTGAATCCGAAATGTAGTAATATGCTTTCAAGCTTAAACTAACTGATTAAAATTTATAATGATCCCTTTGTTATATACCGCAGAAAATGAAGCAAAAACCAGTCTGAAGCAACTTCATTGCCAAAATGTTATTTTTGAAACGTTATTTTGTCTTTAATATATCCGTTCTTAGCGCCATATATGAATGTGAACATAGAGATTTCAGACCACCTATAAAAGGTTTTACCCTTAATTTTACATAAGTAAACGATGATTACCTTTCTCAAGTGAAATTTCAATTCACCTAAACTATGTTATAATTACGAAACATGCTTAGAATATTTCTACTCCGTACATATATCTGACAGTTTTATCGTATTTAAACCCAAATGATTATTGACACTGGCTCGGATAGCAGAAATATATGACCTGAAGTGTCTGCCACAAACGGTTACTGCATGCTATTTGTTGTATTGTACATTCAGCTATGTGACGAATGTTATCGTAACAGCTATCCGCTTCAGTGTAATTATATTAACAATAATGCTAGATACCTGCATGGAAATAGTTAATCCAACTTAAAAGCAAAATTTTTAGCAAACCAAGAAAGCAAGCTGACCCTTAATATCCTTATTCGTTCACATATTTGCAAATAGTTAATTTAGCTGCTTCAACATGATAACCACGTTTATTCCGTTTACGTTTGCTGAGTTAATGTGACAGATTGTTTACTTGGAATAAACAATCGCTACAAATTTTGCAGCTGTAAGTACGTCTCAGTTAACTCTTACCTATTTTTGTTTGATGTGGTAATATCATTTGCCAGTTTACTAAGAAAGTTCAGAAAAAAATATCATTGTAACATCAGTGGTTCTAGTAGTTTTACCCAAACCTACTAGCTCCTGGTGGACTTTTTTTAGAAAAGAACATACTAAATTATACTAAAAGATAATCTCGCTGAAAGATGCTCTAAACACATTCAAATGTCTGTTAATAATGCTACATTAAAGGACGCTAACAATAAACTGCAAACGTGTAACTGCATACAACAAGAATTAAGTTAGATAGTCTTTGGTCTATTATGTCTTAATTTGCACATATGGGATATGGAATGAGAACAGCTGTACTGCAATTTCTGCCTCTTGTTTAACACATATGCAAATGTAAGCGCCAATCATTTACCGACTTCCAGTTACACGCATTTCCATAGAAAATTAAGGTGACAAACATACCAGTAATTCGGCAACAAACCTGCAGCTTCTAAAATAAAAGCAAATCCCAAACATTCTTTAGTCCTATGTTATCTTGGTTGGTTTGGATATTTCACAGAATTGCTTTATCGGTGTGTTCTAACATGGATAAATCAGTAAAATATCGTTCTACGATTTGGTCCGTGGATATTTATTGCGCATTTTCTTTACCATTTCTATTTTATTAAAAGTTGCCAATGGAAAATTCAAGCAACCAGCCAGTTGGAAAGGATTAATTGCGGTAGATGATAACAATATTACTCAGTTGCAATTGTTTGTTAAATAAAAATATGGAGTATGTACATAATGATCAAACAACTTCAATTATCAAGTATGCAACTGTTATCTAGTTTTAAATTCCATCAGTTATTAAATATTGTTCATAAATTATTGCAACAAGTTTATTAATCACGGTACTTAATGTTAGTCTTAATCAAAATGTATAAATATAAAGTTGGGTTTTGGAATACCTGTTCTCACTCCCGGATTGTGATATGCAGACCCAACTAAGTTAAAACGGAACTTACAGCCACTAAACTGAATGGCCCAAAAGATAAATGCCGTGCTTTTACCCCTTCAAACTGGCACGGAGGTATACGACGGCTTTAATGAATCCATTAGATTAAAAATAGTTAAGTTTTCTTGCAGTGACTCAGTAGATATTGTAATGTACCGAAAAAGCTTTCTTTCAGTATTTTGCAACAATGGATCTTACGGTTGTTTTAACCTTCACAACGTCCACTTGTTTTACTGACTGCACATCCGTTGCTACAAATCGTTTTGGTTAACCACTTGCTGAACCGTTCTGGTTGATTCGCTTCCTATTTTTGTAGTCTGTACTATATACGTTGGGTTCATTCGCCTCCAGCTTCTATCCAGTCCGTTATTTAGCACTCCTACGTGTCATTGATTACCGACTAGTATCCCAGGATCCACCCAACAGTTGGTGTTTCCGGTCAAGAACACGCCGTCAGCCATTTCGATTTTTCATTTTGGTGAGCTAGTTCCAGTGACTTTAATTCATTAATCGATATCTTAGTGTTTTCTCACTTGCCGCATATACTTATTTATTTCTCACGAGGAATAGTCCTGATGGTAAACCATCTACGTACCTGGTTAGTGCCTTCGCACCTTTTTGGGAGAATGACCCGTTGTTATGGTTTGCGCATTTAGAATCAACTTTTTACAATTGTAAAATCGCACCTGATAATGTTAAATATCATCACCTTATGTCCCGGCTTCCGCAAAGTGTATTCTCCCAGGTAAGAGATCATATCTTGCCCCCCACCCGATGCAAAATACGAGACTTTAAAGCACGTGATAATTCAGCGAATCGCACCCTTTGACAAAGTCCGACAGCATCGACTGTTTCGGGATCAGCAGCTAGGGGAGAGGATTCCTTCAGCCTTTTTGCGAGAGATGCAACAGCTCCTAGGCACATCCAGCATAGACGCAGAGACTCTCCGGAAAATGTGGATGCAACGCTTCCCGGAACACACACAGACCATCCTTGCCGTGCCAAGCGCCCTGCCTCGCATCAGTTGCAGAACAAAGCAGGACGTGCTATCGAATGACAACAGCCAACGAACGAATCTAGGACATTCATTAGATTTAGCCCCGTTGCAGCCGCAGCGACATCCGCGACTAGTGAGCCGTCGGCAATCGACACTTTATCATCGCAACTAGCATCACTACAACGCTAAGTCGAGAAACTCTCTTTAGATCTAAAGCAGCGCAGCCGCTCTAGCTCATCACTTCGTCGCACGAAGCGTAACAATTCAGGCTTTTGCTTTTACCACTCGTGATTTGATAACAAAGCCCGTATGTCCGAGCAAAAAAGCATTTTCTCTGCCGCAAAGCAGAGATACTTTCAGGTCGACCGGTAATGGCGACTAACGTTGTCGGCAAAGCCCATAGTCGTCATATATATATTAGGGATTGTGATTCCGAGACACAGTACTTAGTTGATACCAGGGCGGAAGTCAGCATCTTTCCCCCTATGCCACGTGAGCCCATTGCTTCTTTGTCGACAAGCTTAAATGCTGCCAATGGGACACCAATAGCCACCTACGGCCAGCGGTCGCTTACCCTGCACCTAGGTCTTCGGCGCACGTTGAGCTGGGTATTCACAGTCGCTACAGTCCCCTTTTTCATCATCGGCATTGAATTACTCAGGCATTTCGATCACATGGTAGATGCTAAACTCTAGATGATAGTCAACACTGCAACGAACCGCAGTGTACGTGGCACGACCGCTGATATCGCATCTATAACGTCGGTCTACGCCTTTCCCCAGACCTCGACAAACTACTCCCACTACTTTTCTCAGTATTCAAAGCTAGTCCAGCCGATGAAAACAGCTTTTCCCGTGGTACCCCAAGTCAAGCACCACATACGGACAAATAGACCACCTGCCTTATAAAATCCACGCCGACTATCGCCTGAGAAACTAAAGGCAAATAGGGCGGTGTTTGAGCAAATGCTTGAACTTGAACTAATCCGCCCCCCTGACAGCCCTTGGTCTTCGCCCCCGCAGATGATCCCCAAGAAATGTAGTGATTGGCGCCGTCGCGGTGATTACCACGCACTCAAGCAGCTAACCGTCCTAGATCGGTATCCCATCCCACACATGCAGGACCTTACTGCTTGCACCACCGGTAAGACGATCTTCAGCAAGAACGATCTGGTTTGCGCCTATCCCCAGACACCTGTATAAGAAAATGACATTTCAAAAACAGCCTTTATCACGCTTTTTGGTTTGGTTGAATATTTGCATGCCATTAGGGCTGTGCAACGCCGCACAAACCTTACAACGCTTCATCCAGGATGTCATTCGTAGCCTAGACTTTGCTTATTCCTACCTAGATGATATTTTAATAGCCAGGCCATCGGAACAAGAGCACCTCGAACATCTTTGAACTATCTGCCTCTGCTTGATCAACACGGTGTCACAATCAACCCAACTAAGTGCAAACTCGACAAACCAACGGTACAATTCCTAGGCCATCTTGTTTCATGCTCTGGTATCGAAGTCCTTCCTGACAAGTTCCAGGCAATCAAGGACTTCCCAGCTCCGACTTCGTTCAAGCACCTCTGTCGATTGTGTGGTTGGGTCAACCCCTACCGTCGCTTAATTCCGCGCTGCGCTCAGCTCATGCAGCCTCTGACCGACCTACTCAGAGGGAATGAATGTAATTTTGCTTCCATTGACAGAGCACAGGCAGTTTTCTCCGAGCTCAATAATGCTTTCTCCAACATAGCCCTTCTCACTCATTCCGAATCCACCGCGCCCATTCTATTATGACTGATGCCTGAGACGTCGCTTTAGGAGCAGTCCACAACCACACGTTTGTTGGGCAATGGCAACCCCTTGGTTTCTTCTCCAAGCTCCTGCTACCAGCGGAATCCCGCTACAGCACATTAGGCCGAGAACTGCTAGAGATTTACCTAGTCATTCGCCGCTTCCGGCACACACTCGAAGGCCGCGCTTTCATGGTCAACACTGAACACAAGCCCCTCATCTTCGTCTTCAACACTGCTTGCGACAAATATTCACCACGGGAAACACGACACCTAGACGTTATCACGCAGTTCACTGCCGACATACATCATGTCCCATGTGTCGACAATGCCGTCACCGAAGCTCTCTTATTCCTCAACCTCACTCTCCAGTTTTGCCTACCGTCGACCTCGCCGCTATGGCACCGGCTCAGGCTCGAGTAGAAGACACAGAGCGCACTCTGCAGTCCACTTTGCTGCATGTGCAACCTGTTCCTCTCCAAGCAACGAAAGGAACCATTCTCTGTGACACTTCCACAGGTTGTCCTAGACCCCAAGTGCCCGTCTCCTTCAGACGCACAGTCCTTGACGCACTACACTCACTATCACATCCCGGTATCCGTGCATCTTTGAAACTGGTCACCAAACGTTACGTCAGGTCACGCGAACATGGGCTCGTGCTTGCCTACAATGCCAGCGCTTCAAAGAACATCGTCACACCTGCAGTCCTCTTTGTTTCATTTCCTGTCCCGGACTCTCGGTGCTCGCAGATACACTTAGACCTAGTAGGTCCATTGCCTCCTTCGCCCGGATCCGTCTACATTTTTACATATGTTGACCGCTTTACCGGATGGCCAGAAGCCATTCCCGTAACAGACTGCACAGCTGAGACTGTTATCCTGGCCTTTTTAGACTTGTGGGTCTCGCACTACGGACGACCATCCACCATTAAAACTAACCGAGAAACGCCTTCCAAATCATGCCAATTCGATACCTTCCGCAACTTCTTAGGCTGCCGCCGCATTAATACCACAGCGTATCACCCAGCAGTCAACGGGTTAGTTTAACGCTTCCATAGACAGCTTAAACTCTCGCTATGCGCCTCCTCCGACCCTAGCTGGAGCGAAAACGATTCGCTCGTACTCATAGGCATTGGCAGCAGCATCAGAGCTGACTGGCAATGTGCACCAGCAGAGCTGGTTTACGGCACAACGTTGAAGTTGCCAGGAGAATTCCTTTCACCTCCCGCATCGCTGGGTATGCCACCGCCTATATTCGCATCCTCCCTAGCTCATCGCATGCGTTCACTACACCCGACTCCACCCCGTGTGCAGACAAGTTAGGTGCAAATGCACAGCGGACTCTCTACTTGCACCCACGTCTTCCTCCGCACTGGCGCAGTGCAGCGCACTCCTCAGCCGCCCTACACTGGCCCTTTCAGAGTCATGCAACGGACTCCGATCCATTTCACTTCAGAATAGAATGGTCACCGAACAACGGTGTCCATCGACCGACTCAATGTGACTATCTTTGACGAACCACTTGCAACCCATCATGATGCTATTAAACAAGCGCCCGTACCTGCGGTGACTTCCCGAGCACTGGATACCAAGTAACCCTCTGTTCCCCTTGACCCTCAAACTACCTCGCCTCAACCCCAGGAAACCAACCGACGCGGTAGACACGTCAGAGGTCCGCACTGATTCTCAGCTTTTGGAAACGTATGCTAGTTACTTTAACCCGCATTTTTCGTCTTTGGTAGTAATCTCATCCACGAACGTTTTGCAACATCGACAAAAAACCCAAAATATTCTGAAAACTTAAAAAGCGTATTTGCTTTTATCATGCATGCGATGTACCCTGTCCGGCGTCAATCCACTTCTTCGAATCTTCTTCATCCCCTCTGTGTTCTATCTGCCAGAAACTCAACCGCCGGAAATATCAAGGCAACCCTCGCGTGACCTGCCACCCGGCTCGAAGCAACCCCCGAGTGACCAGCCAGCAGACACAAGTCCCACTTCCTGACCCAAAGAACTATCAGTTGCTCTTGGACGCAGACGGCCAAAACGAATTGGTCCTCAAACGCTTGGCTAGGCGTTGCCGACGAGGACGCCGGATTTCATCGTGGGACGAGGACAGTGAATTAAGTGCGTTGGGGTGAGTGACACCACCAAAGCGCACTGTCGGGTCTGCATCAGAAGGAAGGTCCTGTCGGCCTTTATTCTGGACTAGCCTGTTTATTTGCAGTCCGACCAGTCCGCCACGACGGACCAGCGATTATACGCTCTGATCCACACGATCATCATACTTAATAAATAACAAAACCCTGGACCCAGTGACCTCTGCTACACACCCCATCTTAGAAGCCTTGCACAAGCCCATCCAACTATTCCCACCCATCCTCACCTTCCCTTTTCCCCCACTAACAGCTCCATCGAAGGTTTCCATCCTTCAGCCTTCTAGGGGGAGACCCTTGTTGTGCACTGGAAAACACGTTCTTTCAGTATTTTGCAACATTGGACTTTACGGAAGTTTTAAGCTTAAAACGTCCACTTGTTTTACTAACTGCACATCCGTTGATACAAATCGTTTTGGTGAGTACCTTGCTGCAACTTTCAGCTTGCTACGCTCGCTATTTTTGTAGCCTGCACAATATATGTTGGGTTCATTCTCCTCTAACTTCTATCCGGTCCCCTATTAGACACGTCTCTTAGGTGTCATTGATTACCGACTATTATCCCAGGATCCACCCAAACAATATACTAAGAAAATGTTTTGTATTTATAGCAGCCCCTTGCTTACCGAAACATCAAAGCATATGGGATTGCAACTTGATAATCACATGTAATTAGCATTCTTGTACTTATAATGCCAAAATTTAGATATTTTAATGTGCTTTTTAACCATAGTTTCTTTTCGTACCGTTCTCTGGATGCAAATCTAAATTTAGCGAATTCAGAATCATTTTTGTTTTAATAGCACTAATTAAATGTGTTTGTAGTCATTTTGTGCTTTATGGCTGTGCTTTATGCAGTGACCATAATTCTTAGTTAGTATGATTACCAACTTTGCGTGATAAGCTAGTAAATTATAAAATAAGAACAAGAAACGTTTAGCTAACCAATTTAATATAGGAACCCGGTACCGACAATTAAGTAAAAAATTAAACTACACCCTCATTAATCAATACCACATTTCGATTAACTGCGACTGATCCCTTGTTGTATTTAATACAGTAGCAGAGGGAATTAGTGTGCTTTCTGAACGATTCTTTGCAACTAATGTAGGGTGGCGGAAGGCAGTGGTTGCCCGCAGGACAGAAAGACCACGAAAACCGGGACGGACGGGAACGGGAACCGTCACTATAAGGAAAGGCAGGCTGAGCCACGCTGAGCTGACGAACGATATGAGAACGGGTCACGAACAGCATCCAGTAGATAGAGGTTTTTGTAGAGAGCACAATAAATCAGACAAATCGCATTTATTGCAGCTCTTGGACCGACGCTTAGCAGAATGATGTATCCAGAGTCAAGCAAATCACGAGATATCAAAAGGCTCCACGTTGATCAGAATGGGACGCGTGAAAGCGAAAATACGGGGGTTAAATAAGCAAGTAACATTCCACCACGAGGTCTCCAAAGTGCATGGACGTGTCTCTACTGGAAGGCAAAAGAGATGAAACGCAGTGGGAAGGTAATTTAACGCATTACTTTACGCCTTCGTGCGTGGTGAGATAGGTTGTGACCACGCTAATAATGATTGTGGTTCATTGCTGCGTCGGTCATGTTAAACTTGTCCTGGCCACAGCCACGAAAGATGCAGAAAATCTGTCGTGATTGATGGCCGGCGGCACCCATGGTTCAGTGACACAGGTCGTTATGATTAAGGTCCTAGGTGGATGTGCGCCACTGACCAGTGCATGCATAACGAGGCGCTTTTAGATGTTTCTCAGTAGCGTTGTTGCGGCCTGATTTTGTCTAGATGCAACGTGTGATTACAAAACCTTAAATAATTCTCGTGAATCTTCCAGCCATTTTACTGTGGTAATTAAGTCAACGGAATCCTACTTTGGTGACTCAATCTATGCTTGCAAATAGCGCGTGTCTGTTCCCATTCGTTTGCTTGTCTCCATACACTTACACGGTTTAAGATGCTTTTGAAGCCATCGATGTCACATTTTGCTTGCCGTCAGAAAATTGCGGATAGATTGGACTAAAAGTTAAGGGTGTAACTAACGTCGAAACCAGAATATGAAATATGTTTTTACGTTATATTTGGTTAAATTATTATCTTCCAGTTGGCTTTAGCATGGGATCGCACAACGTTGGTAAATACCAGGGCTTAGACCTATATATATATATATATATATATAGAATTGCAAGCTATATAAAGCTTATGACTGAAAAATTCCACTAAGTTTGAACCCGCCATTCCTCGAGTTTGCTTTGTTAAACAATACATCTTCCAACACCTAAAAGAATGGTGCTAGGTTTTCTAAGATATAAATTTTAAGCAGAATTTATTACGCTAACCAGTGTACAGAAAACTAAAACGCAAATACCTAGAATGAATCTGTTGAAGGGTTGGCATCCTGCAGGTCTGCGTTAGGTTGGCAGCAAAACCTGCTAACCGATGGCTTAAAGAATGAACTTATGCAGGTGTGTCAGATCATCCTCGATCGCCTTGTAACGCAACAAAACTGGTGCAGTGGGTTGTTATCCATGATGCGTGCTCAAACATTGATTACTATGCAGAGACCAAAAGCAAAGCTTCACATGAAGTGTCCGATATCGCCATAGTCGCAGAAATAACGATGTCCGAATATACCGTAAATATCATGTTGAGCAGCTTCTTCAATTTGATTTGCAACAGCCACTGCGAGTTCTTATCTCAGAGATAGATAATAATTCAGTATGTATACAACGACTTACTGCATTTTGTAAATCAGAGCGCGGTAGAAGAACTCATAGAAGCTTCGCAGTGACAACGCGCCTGCCCAGAATGTCATATGCGTTCAAGCTTTATTGACCTAAAGCACAATATGCTAATGAGAACCCCATACATACTAGCGTTGTTCCGAGTAAGATGTTTATATCCCCATGAGTCGAATGTACCATCAAAATTACCCAGGTTGCAAACTTGAGAAACATTAATTAGTCTTGCCAATAGAGCTGCGGATGATCCCGAATGACATGTTATTGCAATAGTTACAAGTTAAGTTTGGACAAATTTTTGTTAAACAAACAGCATGACGCAACTTGTTCAGGAGGAATTCTCACACAGATTCAGTCCAATAAATATAAGGCATGTTCTGGAATAACAAATTTAGTAATATACAAATTGACATCTCAGGGTCAAATAACTTATCACGTCTTCTCTTTTATAACACGTACCAGTAAGAAAAATTATACCCCAGACAAACTCTCGCTAGTTGGAGAAAGTTATAACCAGAGTCCCTTATCTATGCTCCTGCGCTCTATTGGGAGAAATATTGAAATAGGTACAGGAAGAACACATACCATTACATAAGCGTAGTTTTTCTAGCAAGTTTTTGTCTGCGTCATAGGTTAATTAATTGTTTGAACGTTTATGCCGCCGTTTATATTAACATTTCGCCAAGATGTAAACTAAAAATGCAATCTTTATAAAACCTAATTCATGGTAAAATATCGTTGTTTCCATAGGAGAAACGCTTTGGTGAAAAGATGAAAGAACTACAGTATATGAAAGGTGGAGAACGTAGTTTATAGAAGTACGTTATATGTTTGCTGATTAGCCCAAATACGAGCATACAGCTGTAAATAATTTCGAAGACAAGATTTACTTGCTAAAATTAATAGAACTTAATTTTGTTTTTTCCTAATCAACAGCTTAGCTAAATGGTACGCCTCTCACAGAGAAACTCTGCTCAGACTGCAACACATACTAACATACTGCCTATCAGCACACAATCAGTATCTGAATATGTTGTCCAATTCGTCAAGTTTGGGTCCCAGCAATGACGTAGCTTGACTTGATCGCTATTCTTTAGGAGCGAGCAACAATTGTTTTACCATACCTTGACCCTCAGATAGGCTAAACTATTAATAGCAGATCTGGCTAAGCACAGCAGCTTCGAAACTCTAATACATACCTTGACCCATATAGAGTAATATGATTAACGATTAGTATACATTGCTCACCGAATAATAATGGCTTCACGCCAAATATGCCTGGGTGCAGAAATCTACGTTGCTCGAGTCCTTCAGTCATATTTTACCCATATGTTATATTCTAAAAAATGAAACAACCACTGACCTCTTGTCTATGTGTCCAAATAAACGCTCCACCCGACTAGTGATGATTGAGTTTTAATACTCCATGCTACATTCATGCAATATGTTCAAATTATAGTTTCCGTTACAATGGATGAGAAAATAACATAAATTTAAGTGACTAGAGATATAAAACGAAACAATAAATAACTACAATTTATATAAATGAATCCACACATAAAACCGCAAAAGAAATATGAGGTAAACATATAAGTAGAAATCTCCGTGTTGAACAGGCGCACTTTATTGTCAGTACTCTAATATGTATAAACCATCATTGCGAATGGATAGAGCGACTAATGATAATTAGACTTAATTCATGGTAGACAAACAAGAAGACAAAATAAATATACAATATTCAGTTAACTTGGAGTCTGACAAACAATACTAGACAAATTAAAAACCAATATGGAATTTGTACAAACAATTTTGAACCTATTGAAAATAATGTGGACATTAGCGAAGCGAAATGGGCCAGATGTAAATTACTTGGACACACTGGATTTGTAGCAGAAAAGCAGCGATTCGCTTGCAACAAATGAGGAGTAATGCAACTTAAATATTTTCAGGCTAAATTGTTGTCATGCAAATGCAACCGAATTGTGTAACCACCGGGAGTTACGGAAAACTATTCGCTTGAGCCTGATCTTTGAGCGCCTCGATCCATGGCAGTGACAGAATACCCCCCATCTCCCTATCTGTCTTCTCATAATATATGTGCTTCTGTCTTCACACATGGACCTCTCTAGCTAGGTGATTATTGGAAGTCAGGCTCCCAAAACGCGTCGTCTATTATGATTTAAACAAATGTTACTTAGAAATACAGGGTCGTTGCGAAGCACTCGTTTTGAGAATGGATTGCGATACGCCATCTTAATGTGGACCGCAATTCTCACTGAATTAAAGCTTGGCCATAACGATCACTTGCACGGCAATTTATGGTGCAAATAAGCGGCGATCAATGTGCGCCTTGTCACTACATGGGTCTTACAGTACTTTGTATAGGCAAACATAATCCACTGTGCGACTAATGGAACGGTGTAGCATATCATGACTCCGCCGAACTCAGCATAGCTTTATTGGCTTACCGCTGCAAGTCATTTTCAAAGAAAGGGAAGTAAAACGATTGGCAATGTTCAAACCGCATAGTGCTCGCGCGAATACAATTTGACTGTGCAAATAGTGGATGATTGTGTAAGTCCACTTCTTGATCATTGACGTTGTTCACCTCGAGAAAATCCGGCGACGCAGTTGTCCTGTGTCGCTCTATGGGCTTTCGAGTATTTCCTGTGGGTGTATTTGCGAACCTATGCAGTGCAATCACTGGAACACTGTTGGCTATTAGGAATACACTTAAACCGTCTAGCTTCATTGGGTTACAACTTTGGCATGTCATCAAATCATGGGCATAAGGTGACTTACGATATTCCGGCTACACTGCGAAGTCAACATAACTGCATAAGCAGTGAGCTCTGAGGGGGCGTTCGTTGACCTTGTGGTCTCTGCTCAGGTGACTGGACACTAGGTTTAGTATTCTTGATCCACCTCGCCTTTTATTCTTTGGTCCGCACAGCCCACTCAGTGCTGAGCCTAACCGCCGTAACGAGACTGTGCCGTTAGGCATTGTGACGGTTTGCGCAATTCTCTGACTCCCATTGGTATGCTAGTGGGTACACTCGGTCTCCTTGAGATCTATTCCTACGGGCTTGGTGTTACTGGCTGGTGTGACACGCATTCCTGTGGCGAAGTGTCCTCATCAAATTCTCGCTTTTGCTGCGATCGTTGGGGCACAGGCCTTTAGGAGTAAAAGTCGCTGATTCGAATCTGCGTGGGCGCGGTCGAATTCATAGTATCCTAAGCGCGACTTATGGTTTTCGCGTAACGTCGATGTGTCGATGTTTTGCACCGGCCTACTGCTTACGGCTTTCATTCTATTTTGCGGTCGGGCTCATGAGATACAAGCTTTGTTTAAGGACTGGAACAATTCCCTTGCTCAGGTTTGGACGCCTTAGCACAATGCTACCCCAGGTGCAACTACAACTCGCTCAGAAAACTTCAACAACATCCGGTTTCACATAGCAGTGCGGAAAGATATGCCCATCGTACTAAAGATGCCTCGCTATTTCCACATGTTTCTTTTCCACCACACTCCGTCTCATTACTAACCTCTTAGTATCCCTTGAGTGAAGGACGACAGTAATAATGACAACGGAGTTCGTGTTTTAACTTAAATAACTCTAATTAGGCGTTAACGATACTATAACGTGGATGGGGAAGGTAGTATTGGTACAGCGGAATCGCAATGTAACCTGGTGTATGATCAGTGTTAGGTTATATGGTTCAATGGTCAATGACTCCCCGGTGATTGGTTGACCTGTGCCATTGTATGCTTTTATGTGAGCAACGCTTGGGATCGAGGGATGGATGCGCAATGGAGGTTGGACCTCCGTATAGGACACCTTTCTCTTCTCTTGAAACGCCTTCCTGGGGCATGCGGTCTTGGGCTCCATACGAATCGGTCCGGTGATCGGAAATCCATTGCTGGCTGTCTGCGAAGCGTATCCTAATCTGAAGTAATATTTTCGCTTGTATGCGCGATTAGATTCGGGTCTCCATCTGTTGGTTTCGGAAGCAAAAACACTTCAAGAAATAGCTGACAATCTATCTTGGGATTACGATGCATCAAATGTTGGTCGCTTTTAGATGGGAGTCGTAGCTGGTTAACATGACAGTGCCAGGTTGTACATACGACCTCAATTAACTAGGTGGTTCTGTCAGTTTGACTGGCAACTGTATCCGGAGCCCACATTTTTTGTGCTGCCGATAATCTCTGGACCCCACCTGGTCACTGGCATTAAATCATCATGCTGCTGTAGTTGTTGTTTTGAAATCTGTCGCTTGTTTTCGCTCAGGATTGATCGTCTCTCATCAAGACCTGATTTGTCAGCCCAGAAACATCCGTGATGGCGACTATCTTTTGCACGCTACATGTGGAGGGATGCGATACATCACGAGAAATGTCTGTATGTTGTCGAAGGTGGGCCCTCCCCCCACGTTTTCTTCAGTGATCGTTTGAATATATACACTAATCGCTCAACTTGGCCGTTCCGTTGTGTGCGTTAGGGTAATTTTCGCACAGTTGTGATACCGTCGTAATGATGCAATGTTGCGATTCACCCCGAAATGAACTAGGACCCATTATCTGATACTAATGTTTCAGGCATACCGAAATGAGTGAATATCTGAAACAGCTGTTTGATATTAATTATAGTGGTTGTGTTAAGCAACGTGGTAACCTCTTGCTGCTGTTGTTGAGCGTCAATCACAATATGACGTGTCCTCAACACGTCCAGCGAAACCAATACACATGGGATCAGGGCTTAATCGTTTCAGATGACGGTATTGGGGGTGTACGGCGTTGCGAGCTTGCGTCACCCAGTGTTGTCAGCAGAAAAAACACATCAAGTCAACGCACCTGCTTTCTATTCACAACTCTGAGACTATATATGCGTAGCAGTTATTTGGAAACTCGCTAGTTCGTTTTATCAAAAGCATTGGGATAGGCGTTTTCTTCCACCACAAATATTAGCCACCAGTACGTTATTACATTTTGTGTATTTTTGTTTTTGTGTCGCATGTGTCATATTGTCCTCCACTGCGTGTGGTCTTGTGGTCTTGGGCCACGGTGTCCGCTGGAACATTCTGCTGTGGTGGTTGTTCCACATGATGCTCGGTGTGTATGTTCCGTTGCCTCCCCATTTGCACTCGACTGCCCTGAATGACATTATTCCTGATTATTACTTCGTAGCTCCGCTCTCCCATACAAACGTCAAGTCGTCCTAACCTCTAACGACTGTCAGTTTCCGGAGCCGGTTCAACCCATACTTCGTCCTCAGACATTATGTTGGTATCTGTTGTTGGTATCTTTTGATCCATGCTCGTAATATTACTTTTTTAGCGACATTCTGCTATGCAAAAGATCTGGTAGCAGGCTGTTAGTTTCTATTTCTAGTTGTAGTAGGGCATTTATTACAGGTAATATCGTTCTTGTTCTGCTGCTGAACAACCGTTTAGCTGGACATTTTCTCATTTCAGCAGACGGCTTGTTCCGTCTTTCCAGCAGTATGAGGTGAGGATCTTCTTGTTTTTCCTTGGCCTTGGTGAGCACTTTATTTGCCCCCTTGAATGTTGAGGGCTTTTCGTTTGATTGGCTGTGATAGGGACCGGTCAATCGGTGAATAAAATTCCACTTTACCCGAAATTTCGGAGGTCTTCGCTACAGGATTGCGGGTCATTGTAGGAAAGCATCTCTTCCAGTATTCTATGCGGAGAAAACTGGGATTGTAGCTTGTTCATCACGGCCATGACGCTGGTAGTCGTGAGGGCATCAATCTCCGAATAGTCGCTGATGTAATCGACCATGATCAAGTAATTCTGCCATTTATGAATTAAAATGTCCAAAGCTACTTTCCGTAACAGTCTCCCCGGAAAATCAAGTAGCATAATAGGCTCCTTCTGCTGGCGGACGTTTATCTTCGGCATGCTAAGCAGTTCGAGACATCATCCCATAATTGGCTTGCCATCCCAGGCAAAAATACCAGTTCTAGAGTTCTCACCACACAGTTGTTGACGCCTAAGTAGTGCAGTGCATCAGATCCACCATGGTGCTTTGTATTGCCTTCGGGAACAGTATCCGGTTACATCTAAATATCGAGCTATCTTGGATGTCTATTGCGTCCCGAATCTTGAAGAAAGAGTCAACTGCTTGGGCAGCTTGTCTTTATTTTCGGTCCAACTGTTTAGTATTGTTTGAGTAGATGACATAGTTCATCTGGGGCGTACTAGCTGCTGGAAACGCGCTTTGTGACAGCTACCAGTTTCATAACGTGAACAACTTCTTGGTCTTCATGTATTACAATGACGTCTGGTAGCTAGGCTCCTGATAGCGTATCCGTAATGTGCACCTTTGATCCTGTTTGATAGACGATTTTCAGGTCATACTTCTGGAGGCGAATGAACGTCCGCTGTAAGCGACACTGAACGACGTGGAGTGGGCATCGGTTTTGGATATTGGCGGTTTGTGGTCAGTAATTGCGGTAGTCCGCGACCGAATGTGTAACAATTGAGACACTTCACAGCACAAACAAGCGCGAGCGTCTGCTTTTTGATTTGGACGTAACGACGTTTGGACTCCGTTAACCTTCGGCTGGGAAAATCAATGGGCTATCTGTTTTGCGTTAGCACAGCACCGATGCCGAACTGGTTACTATCACACTGGATCCCAGTGAGAAGTGAATGCTCATAGTAAGCTAGGACAGGGTCGCTTGTGGTCAGCTAATTAATCTTTTAGAAAGCATCCGCTTGCTCCTTGTTCCACTACCAACTTTCATCCTTATGTGTCAGTTTCGGGATAAGCATCATTATTTCAGCTAGCTCAGATAAGAACGACTAAGATAGTTCACCATGGTGTTATGCCTGCTCCCATCGCAATGAGGCTGGACATTACCGTGGTGCGTTGGTTTGTGCGCCTCAGTGATCCATTGAGCTATACTGGGTGGTGCATTTTTGTACCTTCAGAGCCACTCATACCAGATTGGTCAATGGTTAGAGGCCAGACAAATTCAGCCTTCTGGTCCTCCAGGTTGCGGGTTGGAATGAAGGTGGCTCCTTATTCCTTAAAACGGACTCCTTGTAGCCTAATGCCAACCGGCTGCCTTGCGGTCAGGATTTTAACCAAAGATTTTGGTTGAGAACCCTAATCATTCTCCTGTGTAAGCCTGGGCAACCAGACAGTATCCTGCCCACGCAATACAATGAATCTCACTTCAAACGAATTTCTGATGCTCTGACCACCGCAGAGGATAATCAACGGTGCCAAATCTGCTGTATCGAGCAGGGTGGATATAAGGTTGAATGCTACTGCTCAAGACTTCCAGTCTTCTTAATCTTCCTCTTGCGCTTTTTCACCCTTATCGTCCCGTTCCAGCTTCACTGTTATCCCCCTGTTCTCAACTTCCCAGTTTTCGGCCCCCACCTTGCTTCAATAGTCGCTTGTCTTATAGTTTCAACTCACATGTGAACGCGGACCGTCATTCTTGCCCTGTCAACAGGCCCATGTCCAACCAAGCGCTCAAGCCCAGTTCATCGGCTTCCATTTGGAGCCATCGATCCTCCTTCAGATTGGCATGCCTCAATGTTCGCAAATTGCTTCAGATCGGTCAACAGGCAGCAATTGCCCGAACACTAAAGACCCTCTCGATTGATATCTGCTGCTTATCGGAGACCCGCCTGCAAGACTCGAGCTCTGTGCTCACTCTGCGATTCCCTTCACGTGACACTAGCAGCACTTTCTCGTTGCGCCTATCCGGTGACGATGCAGCTTCGAGCACCGACCAAGCTGGTGTTGGTATTGCCCTGAGTCCCCGGGCTGAAACTGATCTGGTTGATTGGATTCCAATCAATAGCCGGATGTGTGCGGTCCGCTTGGTTGGCTCGTTCATAACTTCGAAGTCGCGTGGGACTAACAGGTGTCTATTCGTTATCGCTGCCTAAGCACCGATAAACTGTAGGGATGACTCGGTAAAAGACGACTTCTATCGTCAACTGAACGAGCTGCTTAGCCACAGAAGAAGCTCAGACACTGTAGTACTGGCTGGGAATCTGAACACTAAAGTTAGAAAATGATACACTGATGAGATACATCTGGGCGGCCAACATGATGTAGGCTCCCGTATTGATAACTGCGAGCGGTTACTTCATTTGCTTGAGGATGCTCCCTTATTTCTTGCAAGCACTAATTTCCGACACAGCATCCGCCGGAGGGTAACTTGGTGCCCACCAGCCTCGAACCAGCTATGGACGCAGATCGATCACATTGAGATAAGTTACCGATGGAGAGGCTGCGTCCAGAACGGTCGCTCGATTTGGAGCACATATGTGCACACCGACTATGTACTTGTATGTGCTGACCTGCGGATGCATTTTGGTGAAAGCCCAAGCCGACGTTGTGAGCGCATTGACACCAGCCAACTGGCGAAACCAGCTGTTCTGAATGCCTATCGAAGTACGCTCTCATGCGAGTTAGATACACGCTCACTGGATGCAGCTGAAGGTCAATGGTCTCATATTCACCAGACCTTCCTTGCAGCAAGAAATTCCTCATGTGATATGTCTAATCGCCAACATGGATATTGGGTTTCTTCACAGTCTCTGGAACTTATCGATGCTCGTCGGCATATCCCGGCTGGAAGCGAACACAGTGAAACTCGCAAAGAGCTCCGGGCAAAACTCCGTGCTAGCCTGAAGAGAGACCGCGAATCCTGGTGGTCTCATTGTGCATCAGAGATGGAAATGGCCGCTGCCCTTGACAACCATCATACGTTATTCCGTCTGATACGGAATTCGGGCAGCAGAATACCTGGTGTTAGTGAAACAATTTGTGACAAGAGTGGACAGCCTATCCACAACTTGTCAAGAAGCTTAGAGCGTTGGGCTGAGCACTTTGAAAAGCAATTTAATCGTTCCGAATTGTTAGATTTCTCGCCGGCCACTGATCGCCTCGCTCCGAGGGATGTCTATTTGGATCCACCCTCTCGCTCAGAAGTGGAACGTGAGATCAAACTGTTGAAGTTAAATAAAGCCGCGGGACCTGATGATCTGCGTCCAGCCTTCTTCAAATTCGGGGGACTTGCTCTTGTGGATAATTTACACGAATTGCTAGTTAGACTGTGGAAGCAGGAAACTGTCCCAACCGACTAGAGCCGCTCCGTCATAGTCCCAATTTTCATGGAGGCTCACGATCGGAATGCGGCAGACATAGAGGAATCAGTCTGATCTCCATCGCCTCCAAATTGCTTGCCTCTGTCATCATTCACAGGCTAACTGGCACGCGTGTAAGCCAGATTCGTGAAGAGCAAGTCGGGTTTCGTAGAGGTCGTGGCTGCATTGACCACATCTTTACCTTGCGTCAGTTGTTGGAGCACCGTCACATATATTGGCGGCCCACCGTTGTCGTGTTCCTCGATATCAAAGGTGTATTCCATTCTGTGGATAGACTTGCACTTGGGGACTGTTTACTCAGGAAAAGTGTACCTGAGAAATATGTGAATATTATCCGAGCATTTTATGCGCGTAGCTAGGGCAGAGTGAGGGCTTACAGCAAGTTGTTGTCCCTCTTTAATATCTCTAGCGGCATGAGACAAGGATGCGCGCTGTCACCTTTCCTCTTCAACTTCGCTGTTGCTGAAGTCATGAAAATCGCGTTCACAAGACACGACTTAGAAGGTGTGGATCTGCTCCCAGGAGAACGACTTCTTGACTTAAAATATGCTGATGATGTTGCTCTAATCTGTGATAGCTCCCAGACGTGCAAGCGGCACTGGACAGATTAGCACTAGCTGTCCGTCACTTCGGGCTTTGCTTCGCACCATCGAAGTGCAAAGCGTTCCTCCAAGATTGGTCTGGACCGCCTCCTACCCTGAACCTTGGTAGGGATCAGCTGGAAGTCGTTCAGAATTTCAATTACCTGGGAAGTTGTATACGAGCCAGTGGTATTGAAGATGAGAGCACAAACCGTATAGCAAAAGCTCGGGGTGTTTTGCTAACCTTCGCCACTTATGGCGCCGGCGCGACATCACTCTTGCCCTGAAGGGTAGAGTGCACAATGCAGCGGTACGTTTGACCCTACTGTGCGGTTGTGAAACCTGGCCGCTTAAACCAACGGACCTGAAGAGGCTAGTTACTTTCCACCACCACTGCCTTCGCAGTTTAGCTCATATCTAGTGGGAACACTGCGTGAGCAACGAGCGTGTTCGACGCCTTGTTTATGGCACAGGAAAAGGAACTGAACCGCTCAGCACCGTTATTTCCCGCACCAGGCTCCGATGGCTTGGCCACGTGTTACGCATGCCAGCCCACCGACTCCCGCGAGGTGCGTTGTTTGCGCGCCGGGGACGTAGATGGAAGAAGAGGAGAGGGTGGCCAAGCGATGACTTGGTCGAGAGGAATGAAGGCCTTCACTTCTGAGCTAGCCTCGGTTGGAGCATCTCGGCTCCCTGGTTAGGGTCCGAAAGAAGATGAACACGTCTGGTTGGACACACTTGCTGACATGACAAGGAGCCGACCTCAGTGGCGTTCGCGCTGTGAGTTTCTTTGTCCCCTCTCCCTCATCCCTCTTAGCCTCCCCATCCAACCACGATCTCAATATTTAGCCTTATATAATTTTGCTTAGCGATCTTTTTTGATGCAAGGTAGCCGGCTGGTAGCTTACCAGAACGCTGCCCATCCGTTACCGGTAGCTCAGCCGGCTTGTACCAGTTGCTTTTTGTTCTCCTTTTTTTCTATATTGCGGCACAGTAGCTGAGGTGTTTCCCACCTCTGGCTAACGTGTATTATGATGATATGCTTGCTCACGGCTCTTACAAATGTCGGCAGTGGTATCTGTTTTATGGCTTTGACTTTCTCTGGTCCAACATCAGCCCACCCTAACTCAAAGCTTATCTGTGGAAAACAACCTTGGTTATGCGTAACTCAAGATTCTTGCGATACAGATTGATGTCCCTGATTGCACAGTGCTTTAGATATCTGCGTAGATTACATTCATGCTCATTTCGAGTGGCGCTGAAAACCGGCACGTCGTCCGCTACACATAGTACTTCCTCTGGATCTTTCGGTCGATCGAACGCACTGAGGTAGGTCTCTCCTTCCAACCAGCTTCCAGCTACCACTACAGTCGTCATCTCCAATTGTTTTCATGGGGCTTGTATTAGTGTTGAATGGACTATCCCCAATGCTTCTCCATCTCACCGGGATATCTAGCAAGTATTCTGCTGCCTGAAGCATTAATAAAGCACCGGCCCTGATGGTCAAACTTCTGCTGTATTTAAAGATAGTAGATATTTGCCGGTTAGAGAACTCACAGTTTGTTTTCAGAAGCCTGGGCCAAAGAGCAGGTTCTATTATCCTGGTGTGATTCGACATTTCCCCCATTGTATACGGGCCTGCGCATAAACTGTTCCAATTACAGGGGTCATACTTTTGTTCCCGTCGTTTGCAAGATTCTGGTGTCTGTTCTTCTTCGCAGGATATTTCCAACGCACGCATCGCTACAACTATGCTGGGTTCCGCCCTGATGGTAGTCGCATCTATCAGATTTTTACACTCCACCAGATTCTTGAGCTCCGTCATGTTTATCGAAAACCAGGGATTGCCTTGTTCTGGGTATCCGTGACGCCTTCGATACCGTCGAAAGGGCTGCCTTATGGCGCTGTCTGTTGAGGAATAGCACTTCCGGGAAATTTCTTTTCCTACTGCCTGTTCGGTGTAGTGTGAACTCGGGTAACGTTATGGCTTATACAAAACTTTCGCCTTCCTCTGTTGTACCAAGTGGGGTTCAAAAGGATGCCCTATCTCCTCAATAATCTTTAATTTTGCCATCGTGGATGTCCTAAAAATTCTCCAGAAGACTTTCAGAAGAGTGGCCTTGAGCGGCTCCTAATAGTCGTGTAGCTGATTTGGATAAGGTTGATGATATCTTTTGTTAGGTGACAGTCGGCATGCTCTCTGACTTACACAGAACCACCGGGCGATTAAAGAGTTGAAGTATAGGATACACTTTTCACCGCGCAAGTGAAAGCGCTTTTCAAGGCTGGTATACGTTCCTCCCTGAACTCATCATCAATGGTGAAACGCCTTAACTCACACAGAACTTTGACTATCTGGGAACATGCGTCACAGTTGGTGAGGTTGTTGGAAATGAGATTTTGATATGCATCTCAAGAGCTCTTCTCGGCTTTATCAGATTGAGGTATTTATGGCACCGCCATGACATCTGTCTCTCCATCAAATAGCGGGTTTATATTGCCACCGTTTGTACTGTACTGCTGTACGCTATTGAGACTTGGCCTGCTGGTATGGATAAATTGCGCCGACTGTCTGTCTTCGAGAACCGTTGCTTTCGGTCCATTGCCCGTTTACGATGTCTGCACAATTTAATCAACGTCGAAATCAATCAGCGTGTCTTGGTTGGATTCAACCAATTCCTCGAAGCCCTCGTATCGCTGTGCCAACTACAATGACTTGGACACGTATTTCTTATGCCCGTTCAACGTCATGGTCGTCGTGGCTTTTTCGAGGTCGCTGGACATGGCTGTAAGAGGCAGCGTAGTGGACAGCCTGCAATTTTGAGAAGCATGATCCAAAGCTGACAAAACATCTTGCCTCGGTTGGTTCATCTCGACTCCCTGTATGAAGTCCCAAATATGTTGATTTCCGCTGGTTGGAAACCTTGGAAGTCGTGGTCCGAAACCGAAATCAGTGACGCTCCAGTATCACTGCATGTTGAGGTTATTCGTTTTCACTCCCCAACAAAAAGAGTAAAAGTAGTCAAAAATGCTGTGTTTGGAAGAAGAACAAAAATTGCTTGTTAAGTTGCTTCCTTTACTCGTACCCCACTTTTCTACTCCTTCATTGTTTCAACGGCGCCATATCTGTATACAGATTGCGATCAAATCATATATATCGATATAAATATATATAAATACTTTAATTTTTTGCCTTCTAACGTTGAGTTCAATCTTCCAAGCCAAGCCACTTAAGGGAAAGTTATATACAACAGACGTTTGCATGAGTCTTTTACATTTAGCGCTCTTTACTTTGTGCACCCGAAAGAATCCCTCCACAAAATTGCACAACATTTTACATATGCTCCTGCATAAGCCATATTTCGGATGTCGCAACTACAGCGTGATTACACCAAATGTAGCTAGCACTACAGTTTTGTTTACTAATATTCCATTCCAGTTTACTTAATTTAATAGTACACGACCCACAGGAACCAGCATCATGTTTTGCTTGTTGATGCAAATTATTTCATAAATCTGAGTCAAGACAACCAGTACATTTACACGTTACTGAACCGTAAACATGCACGATATGTAGTTTAGAGTAAATAGAACATGACATTCAACTTGCGGCCGATAACATTTGTGAAATTTTAATTAAGCCAGGCACACTCTTAGACTGAAATTTGATAAGACTAAACCGTCTTGATAAAGCGAATTTCAAGATTTAGAAAGCGCAAAGCCACGTTGGTAAATGTTATTGATAGTTGTCTATTACTGACGTACAATGTATAGTGCTAACAATATCCACCCTTCGATGATAACGCCGTGATTATTAAAATTTTCTTTATGATTCTGATTAAAAATCCAAAATATTTCAATTGCCGCCTCCACTTGTGATATATCAATATCCTAACACCTTTATTCAATGGCGCACTTGCTAATCTGAAAAGTGTTGTCCTAGTATTAGGAGTTCCATCCTGTAGTATCTGGCTTGACGATGACAACAATTTCTGCGCAAAGTAGCATTGATCGTTTTCTACGAGCGTAGAAGCGATATCCAAAGTGGATTATAAACAAGATTCCTATAGATAACCCAAGCGCTATCGATAACTTTAACGCAACCAGATCATCGCAGCTAGAGTATGCATTCGTAATCTTTCAATTTGTGCTGTATGTAACACTGACCTATTCGTGTGGGAGTTTGATGAAATCCGAAGGTGGCTTCATCTACTGACCAAATCTATTTAATGACGGAGTCAGCGAGTGCTGTCAAGTGAGGTTATACAAGGTAAGCTTTCAGTGGCAATACTGACTCACACTAACTATGTCGAACGATTTGACAAACATTTAAATAAAACAAGCCAGTTAAGTCTCTCTTGCACTTTTATTTCAACTTTCAACATCTGGTACTTAAATTACTCAACGTTGTAATATATATTTCTGATGTTATTTGCAAAAAGAGAGCTTTTGCCATTGCGTTACCTAAATAAGTCCCTTTGCACCATCGACTAAATAAAGACCTAGCCAAATCCAATGTATGTTTATGGTTTTAAACTAACTTATTGCATTTAACTATTACAACGTTACAACTCGGTAGATTACCATACATTATCACAGTTACCTGCGCTGTCACTTACACTAACTTTTTACGCAATCAATAATTAAAATGACTTATAATAACCTACACGAACTAATTCCTTTACAAGCTAGTGCATATCCCCTGGTGGTGTTTGTTAGCCTATGTCAATGTTCTTTTGCTGGTCCGGCTAATATTACTAACCACAGTTGATTGGTTGGTTGCAATTAGGCTCCCTTGACCAATCAGCCGGTGCATGTGAAAGGGAAGTCTCCCCTGCTAAATATTCATGTTAAACAGTAATCTTTGTATTCCCTGAAATGTGCACATGGAATAATACGGATCCATGATTCCCCCGAATTTTACCGGGAATTATAGTGTTTTTCCAGGCAATAGGAAACTTTTCAAGGCTATAACACTTTCCACATTTTTCGGAATCATCGATTTTGGAATTATTTTTGCAAACCTCTTTGTCATCGTTAGTCTTTCACATGGACCTCGCGTGCGACTCCCTGGAACACGTAGACTGTTAATCAATCTGGCCATTGCTGATCTTGGACTTGGGATTCTTGTCATGCTTCCAGCAATTCCGCACAATCTCTTTAACTTTACATGGAGCTGGAACGTCGATTTGTGTCCTCTGTGGATGTCTCTCGATGTGTTTTACTCTACTGCAAGCATATATGGCCTAGCCACCATAGCCTATGATCAATACCTGGCAGTGACGTGTGCCCTAAAGTATTCGCAGTTAATGTCCGGTCGCAGGTTAACAATATCCATAGCAGTTCCTTGGATTATTGCTACAATGTCGTCCATCCCTCTATTTGCATTCCACCACTGGAGTTGGATATTACTCCCAAAGCACAAACGTCCTGCTCAATGCTTACTTCAAAATACAGGACCTATTTTTCTATTGTACTTTGCTGGAGTGTTTTCTATACCGTTTATCTCTTTGTGGTATTGTTACATCATGGTTTACCTAGCTATAATTCGAAACATAGAAGGGCAGTCATCGGGTGTTATTCGTGACAACCAGACATTGACTCAGTTAAAAGGAGTGACAAGTGAGAAAGCGAGGAAGGATGTTCAAAACAGATGCAACAATTCGGGTTCGACAATGAGGGTTCACATTGGTGGGCAACCTTGCTACATGAAATTCGATGGAAAACATTCACAAAAGACACAGTCCAAAATATTCACTTACCTACCCGGTACCCTCAAATGTGGTTTCCTGATTGTATCAACGACACTACCGTCGAAAACTTCGAAGGAAAACGAGAATCAAAAGGTTTATCGGTTTGTCAAAAACCAGGCATGTGGAATAGAAGAAAGAAGGAATTTGTCATCGATTACCTTGAGAGAACAAAACTTTGCAGCTATTGATATAGGGCCCACGGCAGCATCATTGAATGGTAGCCGGGAATTTTCTCAGCAATCATTTTTGAAGCCACCCAGCCGAAACTGCGCTCGCAGCGACTCTCGAAAGAGTGATTCGGAGTTTGCAAACCTGCGTTCAATGCGACGTTGTGCACTTTTACCATACCATGCGCGAATGCATCACTCAGTCAGTGACGATATGACGGGATTACGGAGGAATGATTTTGACACAAACCGAAGAACTACGCAACAGAATGCTGTAAACTGTAGTCCAATCAACCATAAAGATAACATATCTGTAAGGAACATGGGAGCAAACGCAAAACGCAAAATGAAAGCGATTATTCAGCTGGTTCTCAGTTGTCTCACCATGACAGTTGGATGGTTACCATATATTTTCATTCTAACTTTAGGGATATGTTTAAAGGAGCGTATTTATCTGAACACCACCGAGGATACATTTTTCTGGGGAAGGTTTGTATTGACTTGCTTAAATCCATTTATTGTGGGTTCAGCTTCAGAGGACTTACGCAAAGCTTTCCGGGTGCTCATCTACTGCGGTCACCCTAAGCAAGAGAAAAAAGCCCTTCAGCGACTCGTTTTAGCTGGACTAAGCGCTGCAGGAATACCATATGGCCGTCCCATTGTCACTAACTTGGATGCTTCGCACACAGCGCGAAAATTTAATTCAGCGGATGTGTAATTTACATAAGTTTTATATGTGTATGCAAACCGTTTATACTGATACAGTGAGAACTTATTTCGGTATGCACGGGGCTCACTGCGTCATTTGCTAAACATATATGACTGGTTGTGTCATCCACCATTTGTTACCTTTAACATGTGTCTAAACCGGTGTATTTGTCAGAATACAATCGAGACAAATCAGTGAGTTCCAATATGAATTTTGTTTAATTAATACGAACTATGTAAAGTAATCTCAGTTTTTTGAAATGAGTGAATTTCGATCTAAACATCACGTATGTGTGCGTAGAAAATAAAATGTCATCTCGGTGTCCAAAGTACCGAGATTTTTGTATCATTTACTTTAAATAAGGTAACAATAACCTTCACCAATCCAATACGTTCTTAACTATCGAAAGGAGAAAATTCCTCGTGGACGTAAATCGATATCCTGTTATAAACAAGAAGTTGCTTTTGATGTCTTTGGCATTCACGCGATGAGACTGCTTAGTAACTTCTTCAGTAGACCACTAATTTGTGCAGTGAAGCAGTCAACCCCTATTTTTCTCCAACTTACTTTAACACGGTTTTCTTCCAATGACTTTAGCTGCAGTACAGGATATTTAGGTGTGGTTCATGCTTATATCTTGCCTATAACAAACCATCGCTCTCAAATTTATGTTATGACCCATTGCTACTATTAGAAAATAGAATCTACTTAAAGATTACTGGTGTCGCCCCTGTATCATTGTGAATACCAGTTAACATAACTACAAGACCGCCTAAACAATAACGGGAGAACATTTCCATTTAGTAGACTAGTGTAATCGGATTGTTATTGTTTATAAGCGTATCTCAGTTATGGACGTTTGTCAAATAAAAAATGTATACAGTAAACTAAGGGGCATACTGTAAAATCCTCTGTGGCGTTGGCACTTCTGTACGTAATGATAATTAGTTTCGCATATGTTCGTAATGACACATATGTCGTATGTTAGTAGTCCAGCACCGAAAGGGGAACCACACTTAATTTGGACACACATTTTCAAAACTACCTCAAAAGTATTTTTGTAGGAAACTTACTGTTTAGCGTAATCAAAAGTTATTAAGCAAATAAGTCTAAATACATATTCCGAGATAAAACACATATGAAACCCACAAGAAACAGTTATACAGAATTTACTTTATACTAATTTATTCAATTGTTTACAATGTCATATGATCATTTGTTTTACTTCTTCTCAATTAACTTAATAATGAACTAACATTGTTGTGGTTTCTCTGCCTTTGTTGTTGAGTCATATTACCAAGCCCAAAAAATATATTGAAACTGAAAATAAATAAATCTCAATCAATAATGATATTTTTATCTAGGAAATATCGACAATGAACAGCGTGGTTTTATATATATTACAGATTATTTCAGGTTACGTTAACCATGTTATGTTAAACAAAATGTCATTACAGATGCTGAGAGTTATGCGAAACAGCATCAAATAAGGTATGTGCGGATATAGTTTGGCTACCATTATTTTACAACATGTTCTGTTCTTTAAAAAAGCGATAGTTGTGAATATTACCCGCACATTTTCTTTTTGATTTTCGCTTTTGGCTTTCGTGGTAACGTTCGTGGAAAAGATGTCCGAAACCACAAGAAAATTTCAACTATTTATATAATATGTATGTCGATATGTCTGAACCTATAGGTAAACATTAGTTTAGTGAAACTGTGTAATGACTTTTGTTAACAGCCTGGTAGCTCATAACACCGGCATAAGAGCAAATATAGCGTGTGGTTTTACTGTAATAATAATAATATCATGTTACTAATGTAAATGAAATTGTTGTATAAATGCACCTGCATATATGATCATTATTATATCCTGCCAGGATGAATGAACTTTAGGGAATAGGTGTCGTAGAGAATTTATTCTTTCTCTATCAGCAATATGCCATATACCATGGCCGAATAAATTTTGAACATAACAGAATTAGGAATATTGAACGTAGCAGCTTTTTTTCTATATTTCACCATTACATGGACCAGGTCGCAACGAGCTGGGCATGGCTGTATAAGCCGTAAGTATAACTAAGAACGAAAGTGAACAGATTGGTTTTTCCCCTTTGGTTTATATAGGTATATGTACTCCGCGAAGTGGGCAGAATCGTGAGCAACGGAACAATGCGAGAAATAAGGTTAGAATATTCGCCTCCCAAAATTCTTTATTGAAATGTAAACAATAATGGAGACGGTGTCGAGTAAAAAAGAGGAGCAAACTCGAATTGTTGTTCCTGGCATATCTGCATCATTTGTATTTTAGTCGCGCCATGTTTAAACGCTTAATTGACTTCCTTCACTGAGCTCAACCTATCTGATATAATATTCCATGTAAGGTTCCCGTGTATTTCACTCATAAATATCTTGAGCAAATAAGTATACCTACTAGTTGGCAGTGTTGCAAAATATTGTATAACACGTTTGAAGAAATGTGTTCGTTGTTCTCGTGCGGCAATTCAGCACAAGAGGCTTCATTGTATTGTTTCGGAATTGGGACCTTTCACTGATATCTAAATGAGCCAAATTAGCGTCAACTTGCAAAGAAGAGTTAGTTATCCACTACAGATTGCAGAACTTGCCTAGCCGCTACTGTGACCATAAATTATGAAGACCAATATTTGACATTGCTCATAACAAGTCATGATATTATAATGCCACAGTTATCGCTTTGTGCAAACAGCTACACTCAATTTGATTCTATTTTTATCACATATACGCATCTTGGTGCGAAAAAGTGCGCTATTTACCAACGTAGGTAACACATATGTCATATACAGAAAAGGGTCAAGGCCACGAAGAACGGAGTATATCAAATGAATTTGATTGTTTGCTTCCTCTCTCTAGTTGAGAAGTGATCCATTCAGAAGGTAAAACTTTACCAAACCCTACGCACCCAGATCAAATAGGAAGGTGCGTTGCATGAGTTCTTCATTATGGATGCTGAGACGTTCAAACGCAATAGAGTATACATTAGAAATGATTATTTATTTGGATAAAATGTGCGCTATTTGGCAGGTGAAATACAAAGCTTCCAGGTTGAAATAATAATACTTTTAACTAAGCTTCTTGTGAAGAATCATTCATCCAGAAACAGGCGACAAATTGTATGTCAAATGAATGAAGAATGTATCTTTAACTTTTGATGTTCTTATATGTTATTGAAGTAATAAAAAGATGACAAGACCTAGTATGTATTACCACAGGACAAATTTTTTATGAAACATAGGTATTCTTAGCCACCGTAGATGGATTTATTTAAACGCTATTCACACGTTTAGCTTTAATGGCGAAGTCATCTTGGCTAACTTGTCTGAATCTTGGGATTCAAACAATTCGGATATTTCCCTCAGGAAGGAAAATTAACTGGGAAAATATCAGAAACTTACATAAACGGAATTTGGCAGTTGTGTAGGCAGTCTTCACCTGTCAGTGCGCCTCAAGTGTGTAGGATACCAGACCCCTGAGACAATAACTTGCAATCGCTTGCTCAAACATGAATCTATTTCTTGCAATGCTGGTCTTAATTCTTAAGCAAGTTGGATAAATGGCTACAGTTATAAGCATTCAATGCATGTTTTAGCGCTGTAATTATGGACGTCGGCGTAAATTTATAGAATTTTACGTTAGTCTTTATGAGTAGAATCAGTGTAAAATTGGTTTCTCTACTAAAAGTGGCGATAGGCTTTATGTATGTGAGAGTCAGGTAAGTGATATGCAAATTTCACTAAACGGCTATATGCGAAGTACACAGTTGCCGGACTAGTATGGCTTAGGGGCATGTTCGACATGAATCATAATGGGTAGGTTAAAGATTTAGTTTGGTTAACTTCGGACTTACTTTGATTAACTATGACATTCTTGGAATGAGGTTATTACGCACAATTTACAGCATATTAACTTTTACAAACGGTTGCTAATCAAAGACCATGGACGAGAAATCGTCAGTATCTGAAATGAAAGATGGGACCTATAAACTTGCCTCAGTGAACTATTTTTTGGTCTAGCTAACAAAACTATTAGTGATATAAATCAGTGTTAATAACATACATTAGAATTCTCTGCGTCTGTTGCTGAAGGCTGTCAATAAGGGAAAATCATTTGATGGATAAGATATAATTGTAGTATGTACATATACCTGCATCTTATTTTTGCGTTACAAATTTCACTCTTCCACCAGAGATAAGCAGCTGTCGCGAAACAATAGTTTGGCTTTACGTCGTCTTCCACCTTGATGGCATCAGTAGTATTCCTGAAAAGATGAGTAGAAAAACCTGTAAACCCGTAATCTAAAGATAAGTAGAATAGCATATCCTTATTTTTTGTCCGTGCTTAACCTTTAGCATGTCATCTGTATACATTTGAGGTACTTGCGTCAGTCCATTCAACAAAAATGGATATTTGGTTTCCAAGATTATCCAGTAACTATGCGGATTATGTATCGGACTTTGCTTTATGAGGTACCCACCACAAAAAATGTGAGGCTGAATATTGTTTGCAGTTATTTGATCTGAGCACAAATAACAAATTATTTCAGCTTAGTATACAAAGGCTGATGAGCGGAGACAAAAGCTACACCTTAGTTTCCCTGAATGCGAATTAAGCTTATCGTGATATCCCAACTGCGAACAATTACACGCTAGTAAAATTTGTCAAATCAGTCATTTCTACTTTTTGATATATAATTATGAAAAGTAACATATTAATCCATGACAAATAACGTCGAAAGAGTCACTAAGTCATAATGTTACTGTGATCCTTATTAATTTTCATACCAATTCTCCACATATTCTATTACGTAAGATGTTCAGCGAATGTTTCAAGTAGCCTTGACTGTCTTAGTGTACTGGTGGTGCTGATTCTTTATTATAATGCACATATCTCATGGGAAACAACTAGTCACTCGGAAATCCGCGATTCTGGTTCCCTTTGTTGCCGCTTATGGTTGCGGAACTATTACACGTATACAGTCGCCGTAATATGTCGCCGAAATCTTTATGTCGGAAGTAGGCCTGAAATGTAATCATGTTTTCTGGTCACCGGAGGGTTAATGTGTGCGAATTGGAAACGCCAGCAACCCATGGTTTGCCGTTCAATACCTGCTTGCAAGAGTTATTTTATAGCTACCCTCTGAATAACCCCGTAACCTCTCTTGCCTGATTCTGAACTGCCAACAAGCCGTCAATACTCCATCTTGCGCCCATTAACGAAGAACTCATGGTCCACGGGATAGTTAGAAACAGGCCATTTAGTCGCAGTGACCATGCTACCATATTGTTTGACTTTATATGCTATGCGAAATATATATTAAACGAAGAGAACAAAGTTTATGTTGTCGAGCACTAAAACCTGTTATATATGCTTCCTAAGGATAGATCTTGGACTTACTTAACCGAATGCTCCCCGCCAGTCACCGGGGAAATTCTCACAAAGACATTCTATAAACTGTTAGCGCAGGTACCGGAAAAGAAGTCCTTCCAACACAAAATCGAATATAATTACTTTATGAGGAGCGGCACACGTCCCTTAGGACCGGATGACCACCAATATCTTTAGCGCGACCTTGAAGCGATTTCGAATTTGTCAGTATAGGACGCCCTATCAGTCAACCTAGACAAGTGTCGCCTTATGCAATTGCGTCATGGACAGGACTAAAAGTTTTGCATGGAGCATAAGGATTTCCGACCAGCTCCGAGGAACGTGACCAGGATGTGCTCATACACATTGACCTCAACTGTTCTATACAGGTAAAGCAGCTACTAAAAGTGGCAACCAGCAAGGAAGCTTGCTGCGAAATTCCTACAGGCGATTTGACCCATCAATCTGTCCAGCGATACAAATTCGTACATGCGTCCTAAAGTTGAATAGGCTATCCAAGCATTGCAACTATGGTTGAAGTGTGACCTATAGGCTTTGATTCCACCATAAAGATGAGCAACAAATAATGTAAGTAGCCTGTGCAACCCTTCTTACCAACGTAGGCTGAAGTCGCTGGGGGTCTCCAGCGGACAATACCGAAGGCTGCTGGATGATGCTGTATTAGCGTAGTAAATATTGGATGACTCCAAGCAAGTATGCTGCCATTAACCGAAACTTAGCCAAAACGCTCAGCTCAGAGTTAAGAATTTGAATTTGATGGTAAAATAGAGCCCTCTAGAGTGTAGACGAAAATTTTTCGGATTTACCTACTGTAAATCTCTCCCAAACTCAGTTGTACACTTCCTTAATTTGGACATTTTCAAACAAACGACTGGATGTTGCTCGGAGCTCACAGCACTGCGTTACATCGTGGATTGAGTTGACAAGGCCCTTCTAAGTGAATTATGTGTCATATGGACGAAAGAAGGCGGTGCATAAATGAACGAACATATTTTACTTTGCATAAGCTTTATCTCAACGAGAATTGTATCCTGTATATTTCGGTATGATTACACTCGTTTTTATGTTCAATAATGTAGCTATCTCAGTAGACGCTCGGTGGATGACTCACATAAATTATGACTTCATTGTGTTCACCCAACCATTCTACGGGGCTTGTAAAGCACTTGCTTTTGCAATAAATCATTCTTCATTATTAATTATTCAGTTGAATTGTCTGAAACTGATGTTAATGGAAACTTGTAAAGACGTTGCTTGCGTGTATCAAAAGTTAGTGAGTATTATATAATCTGAAGAATGCCTCCTTAACTATTCATTAGGATGTTACATAAGTGCTGTGATTGTTGGGCAAATGGAAGCAGTACCCGTTAAATATTCAAACGCTTTTATATTACAATTTAATGACTACTTGGAAAATTTGTTTACGACTTCAACATAGTTTTTTGATGATCTATAACAAAAACTGCTCAGCACATTGTTTAACGGTCAGTATACTTGCATCTGCTTTACTCTGTGACAAGCACTGATAGCTACCATTTCATTTGTTAAAAGAAATCAGTCATGCGAGGCTCCTTGTCATTCTTTACTATCACTGCTAGGCGTCTTGAGATTCACACTTAGTGGGTCGATTTTAAATATACATACTGAATACTGAGAATAGAGAGCGAGAAGACACCGAAATCCCTTCGACTATTTCTCAGGCAACTTGATCCAATACTGCATCACTCGGGGCTTGAAGCTTAGAGGATGAGCGATGCATTTTATCGTATAGTATTGAATATAAGCCCGCCCATAAAGAACCTGAGAGTATAACCTTTCTACATCAAATTTGTCTGAAGTCGTAGGTCCCTCTTTCTAATGATACACAAAAAGTCTGCAATAAGGAAATTGAAACTTTCTTCACGAGTTTGGCTTAATCAATACCTGCTCCCACTTGAATATTTTCAGACAAACTATGCACTGCTCTCGCAGTTGTGGAGACCGTAAGCTGTTATAACTATCATAACAAAGAATTTCACTGCACCGGAGAGTGTAATTTCAGAAGGAAAGTTACGAAACAGCCATGACAGCCGACAATATGACACAAGGTAAGTGGGTATCTCAAAGACTACACTTCGAATGGCTGAGGGATTCATGCATTTGATTCACAGTACAGCAGCGGGTGAGATTGTAGTTTACGGTCAATGGTGTGAGACGACGTACTTTTATTGTACAGGATCGCCTCCCATGATGCATAAGCACTTTGATTCGCTACCCAAAATAGCGCTAACACGACGCCACATGGTCCGGCTGAGAGCAAATTTGCTCATATATCCTGCGCTTTCAAAGCCGTGGAAACGTGAAAAAGGACTCCCCAGTAATCGTGTTTGCTAAGCCATCTACTAACTGTATGACTGCACGTCATTTCAGTTTGAATAGAAATCAAGTGGGCGAATGGTGAAAGAAAAGCTATGATTGTCACTAATGTCTGTAGGTAAGAGAGTAACAAGTGGTGACAAAGCCATGTTTTCTGCACTAGAGGAAAATTAAAGCAGTGGGTTATAGAGTTCCAGCACAGCGGGTTAGTTTGTACCCGAACAAACATTCGAATCAGGGCCTTCACAATGTCAAAGTGTCCGGCATTCCAGCCATCAAAACCGGTGAATTTTTTGCATCCTCGGGATGGTGCAATCGTTTTATGAATCTGTTTGATTTGTGTCTATGTACATATACAAAAATAGCTCAGAACCTGCCGAAGTCATTGAACATGAAACCTGTATCTTTTCAAAGTTATGTGATTCATTTAAGAAAGCAAGGCAATTTTGAAGAATGGTAGAATGGAAATATGGACGAGACGTCCGTGTGCTTTGATATGCCTTCAAATCGCGCAGCGGAGCAGAAAGGCGTTAACACAGGTCTTGTATAAACAACGATACACGAGAAGACACGGTTCACAATTGTTCGTGGGTGTACGGCATATGGTTTTTTGCCAGCTTTCCTTATGTTTAAGCGTAAGACGCTGTCTGACGGAGTGGACTTCCGAAGCTGCATGTTGTGCGGACACACGTGAAAAGATGTATGGAAGTAAGTGACATATTAGACTGTCTTAATACAGTGTGGGGAAAGCAAATATATGCCATATTAAATAAAATGTCTATGCTGGGTTGGTTTTCCTTTAGTAACACCAAACTAGTAATGCCTAAAAACAATGCTTTGATATTAATTCCTTACTTGGCTTTAATTCCCGGTGAACATATATAAAGATTACAGCAACTGGTTGACTGTCTACATAAGCCATTTAATGATGGATATCGGGCAAGTTAGATTGAATGGGTAGCATCAACTGATTTAGTGCCGAGAAATGGTGGCAATTTAAAAACGTTTGGTATTGTTACCTTTGCAGAGTGTGTAAAAGAAGCTTGGCTGTATATTCTATCGGAAACTATCTGCCACTCGTTCACGAAATGTTGCATCAGTAATGCTAGCGATATAGGTGAGGACGTGTTACTTTTGTGGTACACAACAATGACGATAGCAGTGAAGTTGAAGAGGACGATATTTACGTCTCAATTACAGCTGACTAGTTCCTGGAACAGCTTAGAGATTCTGACTTGGATTCTGGTTTTGACATTATTGTGAGTGATGTTATTTGGTTATGTATAATCAGTATTTTTCTGCTACTGCTGTCAGTCGCAAAAATAAAATATACACCATTCCGAGAATTTTAGACAAGAAATATTTGTAGGCACTTCAAATCCCCAACTGGAATAAAGTCCGTCATAAGCGAAGGATACTAAAATGGGATAGGGGCAGATGTGTGCAGTCAAATCCTAGATGGATTTTACTTGTAATTTTGTCAAGTTAAGCAAAAGCTTTTCATAAGCCGACCCCCAGCTACAGAAGTGGAAAATATCCAAACTTATCGGCTTGTATTCAATAATATAAGCTAACTTTGATACCACCAGTTTCCACATGTGTTGCTTGATGCGTGAAGGCTCTGCAGCTTCCTCAACCTACGGAAGTGTCCAAAGTGCAAAATCCGATGCATCAGTATGATCAACTCCAAGCCAAAGATAAGACAGTGTATAAAGCCTTAGTCTCCTACATTGACCTAAGCAAGACCCATTCGTATACTGGATATGAGCAGCGCAGCTACACGTTGGAGCCGTTCCAGTTTTGGCACTTCACCTATTTGATCGGACAATAAATGCATGAATCATACTCAAGCACTAGTCTTATCATGGCGTAGTCCGTTTGCGAACAGTCTGTTCGTGTTGTCGACAGACTTCAGATCACAGATCAACAAGTGTTGAAGAATATTACAATGTACCCAGAAGCATGCGTGTATGTAGATATGTAGATGTGGTGCATCAAGTAGAGATAGCAGACCATTGGAATAATAGCCGAAAATATTCCAATGACGGAAGCGCTTAAGGTGCGCTGAGGCGTTAGTCGCTAGATCCTGGCAGATGTTCTACCCATTGAAGCTACTGTTGTGTCACGGGCTCATGTCCTGGACGCTTCCCCGTGGCGATCGCTGTGTGGGAGTCGGGTTACGCCCTTCTTCCTGCTAAGCTCCAGGATACCAATCCGCATGAATCAGTGAACTGCTCATGTCTAGAGCTGCTGCATTTCTGGTGTAAATTTAATCGTAGGCTCTGGCTGAAGACCTTAATCGTTCTCCTATCAGGTGTAATGGCCATGCCAGTATCCTAGTTCAACCTTTTCTGAAATTAGGCAGAGATCGATGGCTCTCTTCTCGTAAAGTCTAGCCAGTGGAGATAACAGGTCTACAGGGTATATGCTCATAGCTCGATTGGCGTAAATCACAGTTACCACGCATTGTCTCTGACGGTGAGAGCGTACCTCCGGGTGCTCTATGGTTTGCTGCTGTCTGCCTCAATCCAGAAAATCCCTGGTCAAACTGATGCAAACCTGCAAAAACCCACCTGAGTCTGGCCGTGGTCGTATGTGCCTATCCTACTACTGCCGCAAAACGTATATGAATAGTTACAGTATCGCAAATGTTGCGCGTGACGGACCTCAAGCGGATCCCAATCTGTCTTTGCGATCACATTCCCGAAATGGATCTGCTCCCCACTGTCTTGTGGGTCAGGCCCATGAGCCAAAGTCTCCAGGCAGAATCCCTCAAACAAACCTCCAAACACCCTACTGTTCTGTAGGTCAGGCTGTTGAGCCAAAGACTCCGGTCAACGTCCTTCAAGCAAACATCAGAAACACAACCGTCACCTCTCGTGAGATTGCCCACTAATGCAATCTAATGCCTGCGTGCAATTTACTCAACTTCGGGTGCCGGAACGTGCGCACACTACTAGACCGGAACTCGCGTGGAGCGCCCTCCGCGCCGCACTGTAATGGTCGCGATGAAACTGGCGCATTAGCACATCGATATTGTGACGCTCAATGAGACTCGGTTGGTTGAGCAAGGTAAGTTGCATGAAGCAGATGCTGGTTACACATTCTACGGGGTGGTCAAAGCCGCCTCAGCAACACGTGAACATAGGGTCTGATTTGCAATATCCGAATGCCTAAATGATCAGCTGGTGTGTGAAGCAACAGTCGTTAGCGCGCGACTGATGACAGCTTACGGCTCGAAAGAGGTAAGTTTGCCACATTTGGAATCACCTACTGTCCGACCATGTGTTATCCTGTTGACACGCTTGATCAATTCTACACTCAGCTATCCTCCGTGATACGGTCTATATCAAAGATAGATCGACTGTATCTGCCAGGAGATTTCAACGCGCGCGTAGGGCGTGATGCATCGGTGTGGACAGAGGTTATCTGTCCGAATGGCATTCCTTTACCGAATGCGAAAGGTCACAGGCTGCTCTCAAGGTGTGCCAGTAACGGCCTGACAATTACAACCATTCGTTTTGTACTGAGTGCGAGCGATATAGCCACTTGGACGCACCCACGGAGTGGTCATGCTCACCTGTTCGACTATGTCATCGTACGTCAGCGTGATATGCGTGAAGGGCACGTGACACGTGTACTATGTGAAGCTGAGTGTGGCTATGTTCACAAATTGGTGCGGACCATACAGGACATATATTTTCGTAACTATATTTATTGCACACCCGCCGTGAACTGGCGCACATTTAACATTCTCTCCCTTGGTACTGTGGACAAACGTATGGAGCTGAAGAAGGCGATGGCTGCACGCCTGTGTGGTGATGTGGACTGCATAGCCACAGTGGGCGACCTGTGACACCACATTCGCCACCAGGTGACAGCTACCGCCAAGGAGACCATCAAATGCGCAAATTGTAAGCGGCCTGATTAGTTTGATGAAAAGAATGCGACGATTGGTGCATTGATGTCTGAGAAGAATGAAGCGTTTGCTGCACATGAGGCAGACCAAACTGACTTGTGGAAGAAGAGAAAATTTGTCAGAATTCGATGACAACTGATCCTAGAGCTCCTTCGTACTAAGAATGCCTGGTGAAAGGAGAAGGCGAAGCAGATGGAATGCTACACCAAACGCCGCTGACATAAGGAATTCATGGACTACTTGATGATTGTCTATGGATTAAGGTTAAAGCCACTAAGGACGCTAACCGATTGCAATTTGGGCGCTACGGGCACGCGGAGTGCAGCTATAATATAGAGCTGGCAAAACGCTGACCGTTTCCTGAACAACCGTTCAGATATTGACTGGCCTACATTGAAGGGACTCAAGCAGCACCATGTAAAGGCAAATCTGGCGACACGCCGCACTGGATGAGATGCAGAGAGCAATTGCTCAGCTGCGAAACGGCAAGTGTGCTGGTTCCGACGTGATCCCGCCTGAATTATTGAAACTCGGCAGACCCGAGTTGGGGACTGCGCTGCACCACTTGGTGCAACGCGTGTGGATTGAAGATGAGGTGCCTCCTGAGCTGAAGGATGCCGTTGTGCTACCACTGTACAAGAATAAAGGGAGCAAGCACTGCTGGACGAATTATCGTGACCTCAACTTGCTGGGTAGTGTGGGCAACGTGCTTGCCTGAATCCTGCTCAACCACCACGTCAATCAGGATGTGGAACCGAACGTAGCGGAAGAGCAGTGTGCATTCTGTTCAGGTTGCAGCACTATAGTTAGGGCTTTTGCAGCTCGACAGTTGCAGAAGAATTGTAGCAGACGATACCAGCGGTTATACTTGCTTTTTGTTGATCCTACCAAGGCATTTGATACAGTGAACCGCGAGGCATTTTGGCTGGTGTTGGCTAAGTTTGGTTGTCTGCCTAAGTTTGTAAATTTAATTGAATGTTTGCACACTGGTATGCGGGCGAGGGTGCAGCTGAGTGGAGAGACCTCGGATGCCTTCGCAGTGGTCACTGTTGCGGAGCAAGGCTGTGTCTTAACTTCTACTATGCTTAATATACATCTTCATGCAACGATGCCTTGTGCTTTTGATACGGCTTGTGCTTACGAGGTTAGTGTGGAGCAACGAATTGATGTTGGTTTGCTGAACATCTGCCGTTTCGGTGAGAGAAACCTAGTCTGTGAGACAACTATCGGTATCTTGCTGTTGGCTGTCTACTGTGCATTGTTTGCACACAGCTCGGATGGGTTACAGCAATTGACAAGTGCCCAGGTTTCGAAAACGTCCAACTTCGGGATCAGCAGCAACACAAGCAAAACTGGCTGTCTCTTCCAGCCTTCATCGGAGGGGCAACCTTCCGTATTGCTATATTGGTGCTGAAGTATTAGAAACCAACTCCCGCTTCTGCTACCTTTGTAGTGTGTTGTCGACAAACCAGCAGCTGCACAGTGGGCTCCATATCCCCAGCTCCAAGGCAGCGGCCGCGGTCGGGAAGCTGGAGTACCGAGTGTGGAACAACCATCAGCTTACCGTTAGCACCAAGCAGATGATGTACAAATCCATTGTGCTGTCCGCTCTGCTATACGGCAGCGAAGCGTGGACGATGTATCGGCGGGAAATGCGATAACTTGAGCGTTTTCATCAACAGTTTTGGCGACAGATTCTGCGTATCCGTTGGTGGAACTGAGTTGCGGACACGGAAGTATTGCGCCGAAGTGGAAGGTATGCTTTGGACTGCATACTTTTGCTAAGACATCTGATGTGGCTCGGTAATGTTAACCGTATGGATTCGACGCGGATACCGAAACAACTGTTATATGGTCAGCTAAATTGTTGGGAAGCGGCTTTTGGGGAAACCAATGTTACGTTACCGGGACATGATCAAATTGAGCCTCTCATGTTCTAATCTAGATTGCAGGTCATGCGAATCAAAAACGGTTGATCGGCGTGCATGGCACGATCTGATCACGAAGGCAGTTGCCAAGGTGCGGAAGAAAGTCCTCATACATGCAGAGAAGAAGCGGCAAGTGCGGAGGCGGCAAGCACCGATTGGTTGTACTCCATCGACATCGAGCGCACAGTGCTGTAGCGCATGCGGTCGTGTGTGTCTTAGTCAGGCAGGCCTAGTGAGCCACGAGCAAGGCTACTCGGTGTTACCACCGAAGCGACGAAGGGTCCTGAAAAGAACTTAGGCAGAACCGGTGCAGCGTTTGTAGGTACGCTACATTCGGGTTACTAACCGCGTGCTTGCATGTTGTGTCTCATTATTTCAAGTAGTGTGTTTGTACTATTGTCCTAATTCACTTTTAGCTAATATAAATGTCTACCTGAGCTATCCTATGTAAACTTGCACACGTCGCTTAAGCTAAGTGTAGTTAACTTCGTTAACGTTTTCAAGTATGTGACATTTTCTTAAGATTTATTTTCTGACGCATTCAAACTTTCGCGGATTCGTTAGTAAACAATTTATCTTTTACGCTGATTTATGAAGAGTTATGACTCCGTATCTCTATGCATTATTCGACCTTTTTATTTGATATGGTCGTTTCAATTGATCGTCTGTTACTTGACATCCCCGGTGTGGCTGCGCTTAATGTGCATATTGACTAGGTGCCCACCTGCCTTTTATCCACTACCTTGCCCATCCTGGCTCTAGGAGACAGTTGGTAGTTGCTGCAAGGGACGGGTGCACGGTCCTTGTGGACGTCCAAGGCTCAGAGCGTGGTTCCATGTACTCCGTGTGGAGCGGACCACGGTCCAGCTATCGTTTGTGTACTATTGATTCTGAAATACAGCGTGCCTGTGCTCGTTGTGAAAGAGTGTTGGCAGGCTCAGTCGATGAAACGTGACTCCCATCCACATGCTTCCTGGTCTTGTTCCTTCGGATTTACACTGTACATTAAGTGTGTGGATGGAGTTGTGGGTGGTGTAACGCAATCCACTCATGTTCCTTCTGTAGAAGAAAGCTTCCTGTGGCTCGCCACAGTGACAGGCAAAACTGAAACCGGATGCCATCAACCAGATATATTGCATGGCGGAAGAGCCCAAGAAATCCTTAGACTAGATCCTGAGCGATCTTTTACCGGCTGCTCTCAATTTTAGCAGTCGGCTCAATCCTAGACAACGTTTCATGGCCACAACTGGTTGTGAGTTTGGTTACACTCTTCCACTCGCTAAAACATAAGACGCACAGTTCCAAATGATTTGGTTTACTAACACATAGCGCTGGACCCACAACGTTTCGGGTGTACATTTTGTCGAAGGCTTTAGCTGAGAACCCGTGTCGTTCACCTATAGGTTTGGAAGAAATAGTGGTATACTAATCCAACTCCCCGAATAAGATTTACACCATTTGCATCAGCCGTCACGCAGGGACCTTAGACAAAATGTTCGGCTTATCTACGGCATACAGCGTGGTGTATAAGCGAAAACATCACACCGGTTGCGCCGCCCTTCTTTCTTTCTCCCTGTTCCAGTTTCACATAACCTACTACTTCTTTCAAACCAGGTCGCCATCCCGGGCCCGAATGTCTGCTAACCTAATCGTATGTCTATGAGCAAAGCGGTCAAGATTGCATGCTAGGACCTTCGCATCCTGCCAGAACGGATTAAGAGTGGGCGCCATGAGCGATGCACTGCATTGGTCGCGATGTATCTCGCGCGCTACAGGATCAAAATCGTTGCAGTCGGAGAGACTCGGCTCGACAAGCAGAGCAATCTACATGAGGCTGGGGCCGGTTACACGTTCTATTGGATTACGTACTCTTTCTCAGTACCATCTGAACATTGGGTCGGATTTGCAATATCCAACCGCCTAAATTACCAGCTGGCAGCAGAACCGACTAGAATCAACCCGCGACCGATGACTCCACGTCTGTGACTTACAGGAGATAATTTCATCAAATTTATTAGCACCTATGGTCCCACCTAGTTTTAGCCAACTAACACGAGGGATCAGTTTCACGCTCAGTTTTCTACGGTGATGCAGTCTGTGACGAGGATCGATCAAATATTTTTAATTAGCAATTTCAACGCAAGCGTTGAGCATGCTGCCTCAGGGTGGAAAGACGCAATCGGTCCGCGTGCTATGGGCACAGCCAACGGGAACAGTGACCGGCTGCTCTCACTGTGCGCCACCAATTGCCTAAATAACACAAACGCACGGCTTGCAGTATGTGCGAATGAAAAAGCTGTTTGGAAGCAATCAAGAATTGGACATGCTCACCTGCTGTTATTTTACGCTAACGTGACATGGTAGCAGTGCGCATGACGCATATTACATAGAGCTGATTATGGCACTTCCAATAAATTGGTGCGGATTAGTTTGTATGCATAATTTCGTAAATCAATATATTTCATTCTGGTTGTGAACTGGTGGAAATTTAACATTTTGTCCCTAAACACTGCTAAGAAAATGATGCAACTGACGAGTTCGATGGCTACCCTCCATGTTGTTGTCTAATCCATAGCCTCACTGAGCCATCTGTGGCACCACATGCATGAACAGGTAACCGTTGTGGCCAAAGGAACAGTTGGGCGCGCAAACAGCAAGTGGCTAGATTGGTTTGATGACAACCCTACGACCATTTGCTCATTTGTGTCAGAGTGAGATGCAACATTCCCTGCACGTGTGGATGATGCTGCCAATACGAGTAACACAATAGCACCGTCACATCAAGAATACTTGGTGGACGGAAGAGGATTTGCAGTTGAACTGATACTCCTAAAGCCGACAGCTTCAGGAACTCAGTGACTTTCGGAAGGCGGTGTATGGACCCTCGTTGCAACGGCTGATGACGCTGAGGCGCTGCCTGTGCACAGACTGCATACAAAATGCAGATCTGTCGAACGCACACTGACCCTTTCGCCACAACCATTTCAGAGGATAACTGGTCAAGGTTGCTGGGGCTTCAGCAACAAGGCATGTATTTGTATCTTGTGGACATACCCTCACTGGTTAAGACACAAATAGCACCAGCTCAGCTGTGAAAAGACAACTCTGGCGGTTCCGACTGGATCCAGTCTAAAAAAATGGCAACACGGAGGACCCGCTTTGGTGCAACCACGGTGCAGCGCATGTGGATTGAAGAAGTAGTGCCCACCGAGCTGAGGTATGACCTTTTTATCTCATTGTACAAGGACACAGAACCAAACAATGTTACACACATTATAGCGTCATCAGTTTGCTGATATGTTTATGGAATCTGATCGCCCGAATATTGCTTAATTGTCTCGTCGCTCAAATTCTTGAATCAAACGTAATAGAAAATAACTGCGGATTCCGTTTGGGCTGTAGCACAACATATATGTCGTGTTTGCGGCTTTGTAGATTCAAAAGAAATGCCGAGAGCGACATCAGCCATTTTACTCACTGTGTATAGATATCATCAAGGCGTTTGATATGGAGGACTGCAAGGCTTTGAGGCTGGTGTTAGGCAAATTTAATTGTCATAATAGGTTTGTAGGTTGCACTGAATGCTTGCACAGTGCTACGCACGCGATTGTGCAGCTGCGGAGGCAAGCATCTAATTACAATGATGTACCCTAATGTGAGGCGAGGCTGTTTCTTATCCCCTGTCCTGTTTAATGTTTACCTGCATGCAATGATTTCCTTTGCTTTGCCACTGCTTGTGATCACGGTGCCCATGTATTACACCGTGTTGCTGCCGGATTGTTAAACATCGATCATTTTGGAGCGATAACCATGGTGTGTGAGACAACCAACTGTACGTTGCTTTTTCAAAAGACTGTGGATTGTTTGCGCTTGACGCGGATGGGTTGCAGCACATGAGTTCGGCTCTTGCTTCGACAGCGTTCCAAATTCGTCTCACAATCAGCACCAGCAAGACCGCGCTTTTCTGCCTACAACAGGAAAGTGATGCATATATTTGCCGCAAATTCATATTTACGGTGACGTGTTGGAAGACACTTTGAGATTTGGCTACGTAAGTAGCGTACTTTCGACCAGTATACAGATGCTTGGCGTGATACGTGTTCACGTATCGAAAGCAGCTGCTACCTTGGAATGTTGGAAAAGCGTGTGTGGAACAACAACCAGCTTACTGTTGGAACGTACCAGTTACTATGCAGGTAGATGTTGCCGTCCGTTTTCAGTACGGCAGCGAAAGGTGGTTGATGTATTGGAAGTACCTCATATATCTGGTGCGATTTCATCTCTAGTGTCTGCGACGGATTCTGCGCATCTGCTGGTGCGAACGAATTGCCGATATGAAATTGTTGTGCCACAGTGGATTGTATGCATCTGACTACATACTTCTGCTGCGGCAACTGAACTGGATGGGGCAAATCAGCCGAATGAATTCGACGAGGACACCCAATGAGCCTTTGTACGGCCACATTAATCCAGGGAGGCGGTATGTGGGCAAATCGACATTACCTTATAACCATATGATCAAGGTGAGTTTATCACGAACTAATGCTGGTTTCAGGTGCCGGGAATTAAACGTAGTTAATCGGTGCAAATTGCGTCAGCCAATCAGTCGCGGTTTCCCAGGTGCAGGAGAATGCACTATTGGACGCGGAGAAGAAACGCCGGTTACGGAAGTGACAGGCACAGATGCATTCTAGGCCGACGTCTAGCTCACGGTGCTGCAGGGAATGCGGTTGCATTTTGCTGTACCTAACGGGCACCATGTGCCAACAGCGTGGTCATGTGTATTCAGCATGCAAAAGACGACGAGCCAACTGATTCTCCATGCATAAGCAGCGCAGCGATTGATAAGTGCGCTGCTTCCGGTTCCCTTCGATTTATTAATCTTTGCTGATGATGTGGCATGTATGCTGCATTGTCGTTGCATTTGGCCTGTACCTGTGCCAGCTTTTCTTGCATTTCAGGGGTTGCTTGTTGTCTGAACTCCCGAGTGTGGCTGCCCTTGACGACAAGCTGTCTATATATCTACTGCCCACCGCCTCATCTAGACTAGCTCTAGAAGACAGTTGGTCGTAGCTTGGGGAGGTATTAGGCTCAAACCGTGGTTCCATCAAGGGTACAGCGGACTACAGTACAGTCACACATACAAGATTCCTAACATATATAAATTCAGGGATGTTGTTGCTGTGCACGTTGAAAATTGTATGCCGCTTCCCTTGATGAAACGTGGCACTTATCAACATGCCTCGCGGTCTAAATATTTATTGTTTACACTGGATTTAGGGTGTGTAGCTGGAGCTGTATGTGGTGCAGCGCGAGCCACCCAATGGCACTCTCTGTAGGCGCAAGCGTTCTGTGGCCGCCTGTGGAAGCCCCAGTGACAGGCAAATCAAGAATAAGACGTCGCCAATTAACTGTTAATTTATAAACGTGACACTGCATTTTTGCCGTTATTTTAAACCGCATAATATATCTAACCGCTGATAGCGGCCTCCGGTCAGTTATTTTTGGCTGTGTTGACAAGATCACTTTCTGTTGGCTTTCTGCGTCCATTAGAAATATTTCGTGAAATTTGAGATACAATTCAGTTTCATTTCCGATTCTGAACTTTCCGACCAGAAATACCTGTGTTTTCATCGTTTGGTTTCCGCGATCTTGCTATCGCTATTTTCTCCGTCGATTGGCCGCCATCTTGTTTTCGGATTATTCACAATGCCGAAGCATTCATCCTGTGGTACTTGCTCCAAACTAGTCGGATACCGTGCAAATGCGCTCACGTGTGTTTTGTGCCAAGTTAAATATTACATTTCATGTGTTGGATTATCAGTTGAGCACTTTCATCGTCTTCGCGAGATCCAACACGATTTCGTCCAAACTCTATATGTGAAAATTGCCGAAATAAGATACAGCCAGAAAGAGTAAAGCCGACGTGTCGGCCTCAGCGTTTCGTTGCGAACAGCTCCGTGTGTTTGGCTCAACAACCTAGCCCGAAGAGCCTTCAGGTTTCGGCTCAGTCGTCCTCCTCTACCCGTGCAAACTCACCGACACGAAGTCCAACCGTTGTGAAAAGCCCAGTTGCACCTGGCCTAAATTGTTTACCTTTGTTGGGTCCAACGGACACTGATGTCCCAGCAGGTGAAATTCGGAGTGCTGAATACCAGTGGAAAGAACAGGGAACGAAATTACGAAGGGAAGTTGGGCGTGTAACTTCTGTAAGTCAACAGTTAGCCAAACCAGGAGAGACTGGTGGTATACTTCGCTCTGCAAGATCAACCTCGTCCGACCAGAGGCGTTATATTCTCGTGATTTTTCACGCACTGGAGTCCAATGATCCATCACCCCAAGTGCGCTACGATCATGATGTCAAGTTTTACAGGGTCTAATGGATAGACTCCTCGGCGCCGATGAGGACTCGGTAAAAGCGGGCCAGATTACCAGTCTTGGAAAGCAAGGTGCTCAACAAATCGGCCTATGAGAATCACTTTTGTGGACGAAGCCAGTCCAAGACTGATGATGTCTCGCCTAAGTAGGCTGAAAGGTTTGAAGATCCATGTTCGTCCCAATCTGGAACCAGTAGAGAGGGAGCGGCTCTAGTCTGCCATCCTTGAGCTTAAAAGACGCACTGGTGAGGGGGAAACAAATCCTCGTATCGTAAATTTTCGGGTGGTTTCCAACAATCCGCGAATCAGGATAAACAGGCTGCTCACACCTCAACACGCCCGGTGGCTCCTGCTGCGGCCTGCGAGTAGCATTCACATATGAATAAGCGCTAGGAGCTTTGTTATTTCGTTGCGTCTGAGCGGCCAGACGTAGTGGGACTCGCAGAGACATGACTGCATGCAGAGTTATACACCCAAGAAATTGAACACCCAGGTTACTCGTGTTCCCGATGCGATAGACCAAAGAATGCAAACGGTGGTGTCTCACTTTACATCCGGCCTTCCCTGCGTGGGAGACATGTGAGCACCTACCGAAGTGACGATGGATTGTGTGAGCTACTGTGGTGCTCCATCCGCTTCAGGCGCGGAGATCTGCTTGTGGGCGCATTTTATCGCTGCCCCTTGAGTTGTTGTTTGGATTGGCTGCCAATTATTCAGACCCACATTAGTCGTCCACACTTTCTACTTATGGGCGATTTTAATTGTCCTCGAATACGATAGCTTGAAGTGCATTTGATGCCTGGACATAGTGAGGTTGAAGCAAAGTTCATGGAGCTGTTACTTGAAACTGGTGCATCACAACACATATGTCAGCCAACACGCATATCAACACGTTCAACCCCGTCCTGTCTCGACCTGATGTTAAAGAGCTACGAAAAACGAGTGCGTGACGTCAGGATCCTGGAGCCCCTGGCTACGAGCGACCGCTCAGTACTGATAGCTGATATGGAATTATCTTTGCCGTATTCACATCCGCTGCGACCAGCTCCCAACTACTGGAAAACGGGCTTCGATTATCTAGCTCGAGCCGTGAGCAAACTGGATTGGTCTCTGTCACAAGCTGTATCTGTGGAGGATTTGGATATTTATAAAAGAGTGACATCACTATGTTCCCAATTTGTGCGCCTTAAATGTCGGAAGTTTGGACCGATTAAGCCTCATTGGTTTTACAAGGAGTTTGGAAACTTGGCTCCAAGGGGGCGCAGACTGTGGGACAAATTCATCCTCCCAGGCTCTGCCAATGATTACAAAGGTTATAAATGTCAGCGGAACCTCTGCAACAGTGCAAAAAAGAATAAACGCCGACATTTGAAGAGCAGCCCGCATTAGCCGCGAAGACTGCAAAAATTAAATTGCACGATTGCAATACTTTCACTCCCAATACACTTGTTAAACATTGTTTTTTTACCCGTAATACACCATTGTTCCATTGTACCGTTTACGAGGCACGAATATTGCAAGTGCTGAAACAAGACAATTCGGTCGACCTAACTTGCATTGACTTCAGTAAGGCATTTGACAAGGTGAATAATGCAATGCCCCTCGACAGGCTGAGGGTGTCCGGTGTTGGCGGTTCCCTACACCGAAAGATAAAGTTCTAAATTAATGGGATGTGGATGGTCCAGATCGACAACCATTTGAATGACGGGTATCCATCAACCAGTGGTGTGACCCAGGGCCAATTTTGTTTCTGATCCATGTAAACTATGTGTCTCAGATTCTCTTTCGCGTTGAGCTTTTTTGTAGATGAAGTGAATATGTGGAGAGAAATCCACGAACCCCTAAAGTGTATCCTGCTTCGGCGTGACATTGCTGGAGTTTAATAGGAAAATACGGTTGCGGGTTACAGAATGGGTTACAGAATGTTTGGGATTAGCCTGGTGAAAATTAGATTTAAGCAGGTTAGGGAAATCCCTAAGTATGGAAGAATAGGAGGTTGGATGAAGCGTGGACAATAACAATGGAACAGATTGGGAACAAATGATAGGTTCACCGCACACAGATAACTTAGTACTACTGTCCTGGAGGCTACGGTTTTTCAAGTCAACTAATAAATTAAAATGTGTAAGAAAATCCGCACCTAAAATAGGCTGGCGAACATCCGCAATAAGAAAAATCCAAGGGTACTCACATCGTAATCCCAAATAAAGTGTCAGCAAACGTTGTCCAAACCTACGTATTTTCGTACCGTTTGCAGCAGTAAGTTCATAGAAATTCCCAGGGAGGAGAGTGTCGGTGGGTTGCGTGGGAATAACACTAACGTCTGCTCCAGTGTCAATCAAAAATTTTAGTCCAGAAGTACGATCCACGACAGAAAGACGGCAAGATTTGGTTTGATAGCCACGAGTGTTACTCGCCCCTAACACTCGGTCTGGCGATTTTCCGGCATCTGCGGAGCATTGTTTTTGGAGTTTCTGAACAAACAGGGGGAAACACATTTCCTTGCTTTATGACCAAATTTGTTGTGCTACCAGCAGTAGCTGTCAGACTGTCTGTTGTTAAAATTCGATCGATAAGTTCTGCTGTTTGATCGTCGACGTGAAATACATTGAAATTGGTGAGAGTGTGAAGCTCTAAGTTCAGCGATTTGTTCGGAAAGCAGCTTAATCTGGTCGGCAATGAATGGTGTTTCCCTCGCTGAGTTGGTCGAAGACAAAGAAGTTGAATTTGGTTGAACTTCTAAAATTCGATCAGCCATAGTCGCCAGTTTGTCGATGGGGACGGTGTCAATTGACGGTGCTAGGATTGTTTGTACATATGAAGGGAGGCGCTTCAAAAACAGTTGGATGAAAAGAGCGGAATCAAGCTGGCAATCTCCCAAAGTGTTGTAAATTCGACGAAGTAACTGTGATGGTGTATATTCACCAAGATCAGCAGCGTTGAGGAGTTGTTCCAGGCGCTTATATTCTGATATCGTTGTCCGTTTGATGATAGTGTCGCACAAAGTGTTGAAAGGGGTGACTTGATCTGGGGCTTGTAACACATCACGAACATCCGCAGCAACTTCAGGTGGAAGCACGGAAAGCACATGATAAAACATGGTTGACTGTTGTGTGATATTCCGGAGATGGAATTGTGCTTTGACCTGACAGAGCCAGATTGCTGGATCATAATGCCAAAACGGCGGGTGGTTGACTGAATCAGTGTCAATTCTGTGCGTTGGTTGATGTGATACAGAGGTCATCAAATAGCTGTCTTCGGAGGCCATTTTAGGTCACGTCGGGGTCACCAAATTTGTTGGGGTTTTATAGGAAAATACGGTTGCGTATTATTACGTAATTAACGATCCAACAAATAATAGTGAAAACTCCGAGATTAGGTAGGAAAATAGATAGTCAAAAGTGACAATAGATTGACACAGTTTAACACTGTATCACGGTAGGGCATAAGGCACTGTTCAATCGTATTGCCTGTAGTCAGCCCCATTGACGAGTCATCGGCCGTGGTGCACGTGATTCTTATGCTGTGTGTCTTTTTCAAGTCTCACATGAGTCGCTAAGGTCCAGTGACCTTGTATCGGCCAAGCTTGCACGTCCCGTCTGCGCGTGCGTACGTGCGGATGCTACAACATCGACCGTCTCTCGAAATGGACTGCTGAGATCAATATGCCGATCAACCTGGTCAGGTCGCAATTCATGGGGTTGGGTAAGTGTGAGCCCACACGAATAAACACGGTGGTAGGTAAACAGTTGCGCCCCGCGTCTTTCGTGAGAGACTTCGGTGTGCTCTTGAAATCCATGGACAACACGAATAGGCTTTACCAAAACAGCCTTCGTACTCCTCGGGCGCTAAGGCGCTGCTTCAGCAATCGGTCCGAAGTGGTTGCCACTCGCCTCTTCATCTTAATAATACGACCAATGCTAGAGTATGGGTCTCTCGCGTATTTTCCTATCACCCGGGACGGGGTAGAAATGAATGAGCGAGTGCACCATGTGGCCACCAGGCTGATTCCCAACATACTAGATGTGCCGTACGGAGACCGGTGTAGAAAAAAACTAGGGCTTTACACCCTAGATTATCGTCGAATGCGGGTTGACCTCATCATGGCACACCGGATATCACATCTGGATGGATAACCCATGTTGAGGCCGCTGTTTTATATGAGCACACCAAGCAGCATACCAGGACACTGGTACAGTCTTATCGTACGGGGTTTTATGGGGGTCGCTCAACAACACTGTTTCGAACAGTGAGTAGCGAATGTATGAAACGACCTGCCGCAGCAATTAGTTGAGGCAAACTCGTTGTCGGCATTTAGGAACTTCCTGGATAAACACTTGGCCGATATAAAATATATCGTGCGCGCCCTGAGTGACATTAGTTGCAGCTACACAAAGATATCTCTAGCTGCTTCTAACTAGTAGTCAATAAGCACCTCTCTAAACACCGTAGCCACAATTTAACTCAGAACCTTATTTGAACCAGTTGTTCACTTGCGGAGACAATCATAACAGGTTTTGCAAAACTTGCTATCAGTTCATCTAATTGACCTTCGTATGATATAGCGAACTAAATACATGGGCCTTTTCAAACTCAACATATATTGGTACCCTGAAACAAAAGAGAAAACCTTAAAATTAAAGTATCATATTTGCCCATTATTCATTAATTAACTATTTGCTATATCGCAAAAGGTGGTTAAATTTTAAAAATATTTCTATATTTTAAATTTGCGTCACGAAATAATACAAATTAGCAGGAATATCTCCCCGAAACTGCTTATTGCGACCAGCATACCTTTTGCAAGATTCAATGATTGATTATTGCGTAATTCCACATTTGGGCAGGTATCAAGTGCGTTGATCGTCAGTAGGATATTTACAATCATCCCTTAAAAAACATTAAATTGTTTTCACGTAATTTGAGCTACTCAGATTCGTAAATATGTTATTGAAACTTAAATGATTCATGCCTTAATTGAAGAAATTAAACTCCAATTTTTTAAACATTTCGCTTCGAAATTTGCGTATAAATTGATTAACAAAGTTTACAATTATTTATTTAAGCAGATTCGATTTTTATTACTAATTTTATCTTGACATGGAAACATTCGGAATTACAGTTAATTTGGTAACTAGCGTGGAGTGATGCTGTTCGTGTCGCAGCCATCATTTTTCTCGTTTGCGCGGATAATGGTGAAACAGCTGTTTTGCTGGTACACTGACGCTTGTGCTTTCATCACAGGGGTTAATTTTAGGAACCCTCAGGGGAACAGTGCTAACGAACAGCTGAATGTGTCCTTCATACTTGTTCGCCTTTACACGCTTTTGCTTCGCATCACTGACCGTGATTTCACGCCCATAATTTGACACGGATGCGTGTATTTTTTCAGCTGGGCGTTTGCGTCCTTTCAATCACAATCGCGATGAATGACGTACAGATCGGGAAAACTGTTTTTGTTCACTCAGTGCTTTACCTAACAAATATCGTTCTTGAATCGCTAGCCAGATGAAATAAAATCATGATTCATGATCAGTCCTGTTTCATGAAACAAGCCCCAGGTTTACATTTATTATTTTGCCGTAAAAATTGTGAAACGAATCCATGTAATGAATTGCCTTAATTATGGTTATTGCTGCTCAAAATTGAATGAAAGGGCATTTGAAACAGTAGATTTTATATTTCTCGATAACCGTTATTTTAACTTTTAGGAGAATTTCATCAGAATTGGAAAAATATAATTAAAAATGTTGGAACGCGTGAAACCTTCACTGCAGTGATAGAAAACATTTTATTACGCATAATGTGCTTCATTGAAGTACATAATGCTATACATTTTTAATCATGTAAATTACTTTTACAGGTAGAATATTTCACTGAGAGACTTATGCCCGCTCTAGAGGACAGGCGTTAACAATAACGGTTGGTTACCACTGGATCCGAACTATATTGGCAGTAGTATCGAATAACTCGGCCATAATTCTAGGAGGTAAGCGGTGTCAAAGGAATATTTCCCTTGGGCTCAAGATACTACTTCATGGCATCAAAATGTAGGTTATGCGACACTAGCAATCACTTAAGTTAGCTTTAACTTTTATAACTCGTGCTCAGTTGTCAGGCTGATCATAATAAATACGTTTACCTGATGAGAACACTTGATATGAGTAAGCAACTTAATTGTGAATTCATTTTATCCGTCATGGACTAAAAGAATAACAAATGGTGAAGAGTTATTCCTCTAGTTCACCTTCCGCAGCATGGCTGGAAAGCTAGAATTAGATCAGTTGAGTTGAACTCATACTTCCAAAAGATGTTGCATTGCTGCATATATTCTCTATAGAAATGTCTAGGTATATGTTCTAGCCTCAAGAAAGGAAGGTAATTGATTTTGCAATAGGACAGGATGAGGCCACATGTATATTTCATGTATGAAGCCACCTGGTAATAATACGCGTTTGCTGTTATTATTAAGCGATCTGAGGCTTAAACTACTTTTGGAAACTGAACATTTATTACCAGCAATTTCCAGGAGATTCCATATTTAGTAAATGATCGATATATTAGAAACGAACCAGAAGGTTGGGTTATTTAATCCTACCCTGGGAGTTGGAAAAAGCTGCTGAGCTAACTAATATACAGTGGAATATAGCAAAAACAAAAAACATTAAGAGCATGAAATTTACAACAAAAATATATGCTAACCGCTGTAAAAATGTTGGGACTAATAAATCATAAAATAGTCATTTATCAGTCCACTGGGTCTTTGTCAAAACGTTTAACCACAGGCAGTCACTCTCTTAAGTTTATTAAAGTGAGATATCAAAATATAAATGTGGGCCTTGTTGAAGAACTAAATATACCTACAGATAAAAATGACCAAGTATTACATTGTTTTCGAATGACGGTTATATTGACAATGAGCAATAAACATTCTCATAAATTATGCACATGATTAAATCAAAGATCTATTTTGCGAAGAAGCGCTTTCATTTCAAAAAATCTCATGAGACATGTGAGTTGAACAGTGCTGGCAAAATCAACCAATATTAATGTCGATTCACGCAGTCAAGTCTCATGAGAGTAAGTGAAGTGCGGATGACGCTGGTTTGCTTTTAGCTGCCAATGCGAGAGAATTGCCACGGGACCGTGGTAATAGGAGTGTTTGCGCAATAGCCTTCTGCTTACACAATTCCGGTTGAGTCATGCTGATTGTAATGGACTGAGACTTGTTCAACAACCGTTATCATAGCCCCCTGGGAAATTGAATTAATAGAGCTTAGCATAATTTGAAGGAATCTTCTGTCCCTCTTTCCTGACTACTTTGAAGCTAATGCTCCACTATTAAGAGTTTCCTTGGTGCCGCTTCGCAGTGTTGCTAAACAAGGCTCTGCTACCTTTACGGACGGAGGTCTGATTGTGTGTCCAATGTATCGTGCACCACTTGTGCAGCTAAACTGATAAAGAACGTATGAATGGAACTGAACCAGTAGTCTGTCCTTAAGGATTTGCGTGGTAAATAGAGCAGTCTTCTAAAGAAGGCGATGGCAAGCGGCTGGGTAGGCTTTAGCAATTGCGTTGGAGACTCGTTGCGTGGTAGATCGAAAGCGACACGTATGTAGAAGGGAAAAGAGTAAAAGCCATCTTTCTTCCGTGCGGTCATGACAGGTTCTTGGTACATGCGGACCGCGACCTTTCTTCTGATGAACCGGTAGGGATAACTTTTGTCTCACAGCGTTCTGAAGTCGTGGTCCTACTTCTTCTTCAACGTTTCCGGGTTACCGATTATGGAGGCACGATAGAATAAGTAGCTCACAAAACGTTTTTGCACTTCAAAGACACCAAATGCAAAAGTGGCTTTACTAGCCTACCCACATAACCTTCCGGAAGACACTTCTTTCAATTGATCCATCCTACTGTCTTCTCATCAAGATGTTCATCAGAGTTAGTTTGTCAGCGGTTTATATCTGACTGGTGAAATGCGGCGAAGGATGCTCTTTGCTGAACTGATATAGCAAACTAGAAACATCAGTACTAGAGTCAACGACAGAGTATCGTCTTTGTACTCCCGTAGGTATCGAGCGAAGGATAACTATGTGGATGGTCTCCTATTTAATTTTGGCTATAAAGATACCGAGAGGAAGAGGTCCTAGAGGAGACGCCATTGTCAAACCGTTTAACTCTCTGTAATACACTTGATCATAGAAGAACTGTCCGTTCAACGTACATCGCATAATTTCATTTTTAGCTTTTATGTTGGAGTACCAAAGTCTGAAGTATTTACGTTAGGTACTTATATAGTAAATGAACAGCAGTTATCAAGGTGACGTAGGTATAAGGCAATTACATGTCAAAATATAACATAAACTTTGTTAGCAAGCTTTAAGTGCACTAAGTGTCCGACAAGTTCAAATGAAGCTTCCATTGCGTGCGTAAATAATCATCTAACTACCAGATCTAAAACATCAAAGAAGAAGCGGAATCACTTAAATCGATGTGTTAGTGTCAAATCTTACAGAAAGCAAGGTCCTTCGACCGAAGCAAGTGAATTCGTTCCTGAGCAGCCGTACTAGAAATTCCATGACCTTAAGGGATTCGGGCTGGCACACTTACAAAGTCGGTCTAAGTAACCTGACCTGGGGTGCTTACATAACACAAGAAAACCACTGCGTCACGTTGCTTCGCGAAGACAAACTCCAGCATCAACAGAATATAGCGACGATATTCAGTACAAAACTCAACTTGCTGTATAAACACGTCAAAAACTCAGCAGATTGCAGCGCGGGATCCAGGTTTTAAGTGAAGAAGATGGGCTTGCGCAAACCGCAGAAGATGCAGCCAACGTACTTCGCCAACTATTCCTCCATACATTCCGGAGTGAATCATCATTTTATCCACTATGGCACAGTTTCCATCGACACTAAGGCTAAAACAGGCATTACACACAGCAGCAAATTTGAAGAAAATGCAAACCTCATTGTGCGTGCACAGCTCACCTGGCGTAGAGAACATCAAACGAAAGCATTGAAGAAAGCAGCCGCGAAACTTGCCGAAACTTTAGCTCGGAACTTTCAACTTTGCCTCGAAGAAATGCAGGTTCCCACAATGTGGAAACATAGAGTACGCAATCGTATTTATAAAAGTGTTAAGAGTCCGATACCAGTTGGAACTAAAGTAATGGAAAGTAAAATTACCGAGGCGCTCATAGAATATCTTGATAGTAAAAACATCCTAGTGTCACAGCAACACAGATTAAGCCGAAATCGATCCTGCGCTAGAGGATTGATGAAAGCCCAAGCAAGCTGGACGGAGTCAGCCGATGCCAGATTGGGAATAAACGTTGCCTACCTTAACTTCTCGAAAGCATTCCATCGATTGGACAACTGCATTCTCCTTCGCGAGCTAAAAAGCTATGGAATCGCGGCACTATACTCGGTTTACTCGGCAACTTCCTCGCTCAACGTCATCTGTATGTGAGTCCGAAGGTCCACTTCCCACCCAATTGATGTCCAATGTGGCTTGCTTAAAATTGGCCAGCATTGGGGCTACGATTCTTTCTAACATTCATTAACGATATTGCAAATGTACAGCAGTCGAATTTATTATTGTTGCAGATGATGTCAAATTTGGCGTGAAATCAGAATATCGGATAATCAACTGACATTGCAGAGCGCTCTAAACAAGGCATATGCGTGGCCATCCTATAACCAGTTCCAGTGCAACGTGATCAAGTGCAAAGTCGTAGGAATACTCCATCAGCTTATATGTCAATGTGGACTTGGAGACAATAATTTGCAATGCGCTTTCCAAGAAACGCGACTTAAATGTGAACGTACATTACAATCCTTTTGCTCGAGACCACTAAAAGGGCATCCAAATAAGCCAGTCAACATGTTGGAAAAATACGGAAGTATTTCTGGAAATTTGAGCCATCAATCTTGCCGCAAATGCTGAACGGTGACTTGAAACCTAACGTGCAATATGGGATCGAGTCCTGGCGTCTCTGGCGCAGGCGTGAATTCGATGCACTTGAATCACCACAACGTTTAGCGAGCAAACTCGTTGGAGGATAATTTTATCTCTCCTACCAAAACAGACTGCAGTCTGTGATTGCACGGTATTGAATATCGAAGTCATCGAGGAGACCTCATCATGGTTACATAATACTGACGAACCCAAATCACACACGTCGCAAACTGTTGCAACTGAGCCTGAAAGGCCATCTGCTCAAACTGCTTACGCTCTACAGTCGACTTGATTGTCAACGAAACATTTTCTCCCTCCGTGTGTCCCGTGAATGGAATGCCCTTCCGACTTACGTTATTCTCGCCCCTACATTAACGGTATTCGAAAAACGCCTTGATGAAACGCATTCCAATTCGCATCACTTGATATAATCCATTCCATTTGGAGGACGAAATAACACAAACTTTACCATGTGCTTAACGGTTCTCTCCGCAATGTGGCGGTAAGGATGCATGCAGAAGTGTCCTTGTGCATAGAATGGATGTAGCTAAACTGAATTAACATGCCATATCTGTCAAACGAATAAACACACGACTGAGCGTTTTCGTTTCCTTTTTCCTTCTTCACGCATTTACTGGAATAAAAGGAAACTTTTCCTATTTTGTGTGTGCACATTCCTTTCCCATTTTAAACTATGGTTATGCAATTGTCCACTGAAATAGGTAGACGCTAAACATAACGAGTTACTTATTCGATGATTCTTACAAGTTTACTTTTTACTCCCACCATTCTATGTGACTTCTCAGACACACGCATTTTCCCGTGATAAATCATTGTTCATTGTTCATTATTCACGTCGACAATTAATTTCGCGGTTAAGTGGAATGCTTAGGATACCATATCCATTACATCGGGGCAACAATAATTTTGACGCATGAAAAAGGGCAGTGTTTCTTGTTTACTTTGAGCACGCTGATTTCAAACCTGACAACAGTTTTTCTGTGCAAGATACAGCGTTTTTGAAAATCCGCCACATACTTCACTTTTCCCATCCATTAGCGAGTTTTTGATTCATTACGGTAACCGAAAGCATAAGGCCGCGAAAAACGCTGGCTCTTACATAATTTGTGCGTGCTTAATTCAAATCTGACGTTAGTTTTCGATGTAAGCTACAAATTTTAAGAAATATGCCTTTTACATTTTTCAAGTACACTATGTGTTCCTAATGATGGTCGACGACCGTAAACACCTAACATTTATAAATTGATGAAAACGTTTATCCTCAACGCAACAATTTGTTTTGTCATGACATAAGCACAAATTAGATGCATAGCAGACACTAATCGCGCAAAAATGTACGTTTATTGCTATTGCGTCGAAACGTTTTTTGGGCAGTCACATTTGGTTCTCTATCAATTGTCAGCCATCAGGTGTTTGTCCCGTAGTCCCTGGTGATATTATACCATCGTCATCATATCTTGATGAAAATGTTCCCTTGTTCGTCACTTACTGCCCCAAGTTTTACGGGGAATTGATCACCATGACTTTTTGAGAATGGCAGCTTATCGCTGTAGTTGCTGAGCGACTGATGACAGTTCAGCATAAATTGCCTCGTCTAATTACGTTGAAACAGATTGATGAAAATGGCCCATCATCATTCCTAAAAAATGTAGCATCCGATGAATTAGAGCATCCAAATGTTACAACCGTAAGCTCGTCCGAGTGTCGAATGGGCAGAACGGTAGAGGAAATACTGAGACAGAAGCTATTTTTGAGTTTTCTTTCCAATACCTTTCATATTAACCATGCAAAAATAGCAGTCTGTTCTGTGGTTCGTATGTTCAGGCTGAACTATTAAAACGTCAGGTGGCAGTCTTTTGTGTTGACCATTGATCCAGCCACGAAGCATTTCCTTACAACAATGGAAAGCTATGTGCTTTGCCTTCTTTTCTTCTTCGTCCCCAAGATATATTTCAGTGTGCTTTATTGACAAATTCCACAAACGAAATGATATTTTTCCTTTACCGAACGAATGTCTAACCGACTATAGGGTAAAATGAATCGGGTTCATTTGCACATTTTTATTAACCTAAATGATCCATGAGCACATCTAAAACGAAATTTGATTGGTAATTTTCCACCTATGTATAATGTAAAAATGCATTAAAACTTGCATGCAGATAACATTGGGTTACATATATGAAATCTGCTTAAAAGGTTCCTGTATAATCCCATCAAATATCACTTGCATCAGCAAGTTGCCACAATTTTGCTGCTATGTGTTATTGCATGCAACGTTGTCTGTGGCTTGTGCAGCTTAGGTAACTCAAAAATTGCAGGAGGATGGTAGCCCGACGTAGTTAACCGATCAGACATGTCCTATATCGACTTATGTGCTTAAGTTCTTTCAAAATCTTCGTCCTTGGTATCTGAAACTGTTGCCCGCAGGAATTTGCTTGAGTCTTTAAAAAGTGTGTGCTAATTGTAGACATAATCAGTATGACGTAATCGGAACTGTGCAAGCAGAAGGCTATTGTGCAAGCCCTCCCATTAAAATGGCGCCCTGGTAATTCTCCCACGCTGGTCGATTAAAGCAAACCAGCGTGATCCCCACCCCACTGGCTGTCACGAGAATAAACCAGAGTGAATCGACATTTATATTGATTGAGTTTACCAGCTTTGCTCAAATTACATGTATTTAACTCACTCCTATTTTCATTTGCATATAGTTCATGTACACTTTCTAATACATGTAATGCCTGAGAGTTATTGGAATGAAAGCGCTTCTTCGAAACCTGGATTTCAGTAAACAAGCGTTCAGTAAGATTTACCCAGTGTAATTGAATCTGTTGAAACGTTCTACTAATGACTTAAAGAGGTAGCACATTAGCTGCGATAAAAGCAATTAACTTCGGTGGGGATTTGATCAATAAAGGCGCGCAAATGTTCCATTGGAGATGACAAGCAAGCCAGTTTAAGCTCAAAGTAGTTCGAAATTGAGCCTCGTTTGCCCGGGACGGTAAATATGCTACCGTGACACACACGGTGACCATTAATGCTGATGAATAGTTAGACGAAGGATATGAAACTGGTGGCTTGAAGCGTTTTATTAGAAAAAGCATAAGAGTAGACATTATAATGTTAGCACATATATGCATTGAAATGCTGCCATTTCGGAACAACTAGTTTAGTGATATATTTTCCAATTATAGACGCGCTCAGTTACTCACTGAATTGCACAAAGATATAATATGTCCAGTTGGTAGATCACGTAATGTTCGTTTGAAACATTTAACAGTGAACCACAAAGGAAGTCTGCATGTGAGTAAAGTAAAACGACAGAATACCAATGTACATGAAATTCTTGGGCATATATTGCGCAAGATGATACATGGCACAGTGTGATTTATTTGTTTTGTAATGACTTGAATCATCACAGTAAAATCTTTGTTTATTTGCTTAACCAAGCCTTTTCGTCTAGAGCGATATTAAGGTCAGAATATTTACCGCACTGGTCGATGACAGCAGTGGATAACGATTAAGACAAGCTACACAGTGATTTTGACCTTGATGATGAGGAATTAGTCGCACATTCTGCAAGCGAGATTACCTCAATCGCATGGTTCTGAATATCCGCTTCATCAATGCTGACATTTAGCCAATCTTAATATGAATAATGAACAATAATTTATCACGGGTAAAATAGTATATGCCTGACAAGTCAAGTAGGATGGTGGAAATTAAAATTGTATAGATAATCGAATAAGTAAATCGTTATTTTTAGCGTCTACCGATTTCAATGAACAACTGCGTAACGATAGTTTAAACTGGTAATGAGGTGTGCACACAAAAATGTTATAATGTGCCTTCTTAGTGCAGTAAATTTGTGAGAAAGGAACAAGGAAACGATAACGCTGACTGGTGTGTTGATTCATTTGACAGATGTGACATGTTCATCCGGGCTACTCACATGGAAACGGTGTGAAGAGGACCGCTAAGCACATGATTAGGTTTGTGTTATTTCGTCCTCCAAGTGGAACGGACTATATGAAGTGATGTACTTAGGAAAGCGTTTCATCAGGGCATTTTTTGAGTACCGTTAATGTAGGGGAACAGATAATGTGAGTCGGGAGGGCATTGCAGACAAGGAACACCCAGAGGGAAAAATCGTTTCATCGACAATTAAGTAGACAGTAGTGCGTAGCCAGTTGGAGCTGATGGCCTCTCAGGTTGCTATTTTGGCTCAGCTGCAACAGATTGCGACATGGGTGAGTTGGGTTCGTCAGTAAAAGGAGAACTATGATGAAATATCGCTGACGTCGATATTCACAACTATACAATCTAATAAACTGCAGTCTGATTTGGTAGTAGATATGAAACAATCCTCTAGCGAGTTTTGTCGCTCTACGTTGTGGAGCTTAAGTGCATGGAAGTCACGCTTGCGCCACGGATACCAGGCCTGGATCGTATATTCCATGTGAGGTCTCAAGTCGGCGTTCAATATTTGCGGTAAGATTGATGGCTCAAATTTCCAGAAATACTTCCGTATTGGTCCAACATATTGATTGGCTCGTTTGGATGCCCATTTACCGGTCTCGAGCAACAAAGATTGTAATGCACAATCAACCTTAGGTCCCGTTTCTTGGCAAGCGCGTTGCAACTTATTTTCGCCAAGTCGATAGGGATAAATAAGCTGACGGCTTATTCTTACGACTTTGCACTTGATCACGTTGAATTGGAACATTTTATCGGATGCCCACGCATATACCCTGTTTAGAGCGCTCTGCAATGTCAATTAATCATCCGATGTCTTGATATCACGCCAACTTTTGACATCATCTGCAACTAGTAATAAATTCGAATGCAGCACACTGGCAAGATCTTTACCGAATGTTAGAAAGAAATGTGGCCCCAACACTTGGCAATTTTAAGCAAGCCACATTTGACATCAGTTGCGTGGAAAGTGGAGCTTCGGACTCACATACAGATGACGTTGAGCGAGGAAGTTGCCGAGTAAACCGAGTATGGTGCCGCGATTCCATAGCTTTTTAGCTCGCGAAGGAGAATGCAGTTGTCCAATCGATGGAACGCTTTCGAGAAGTTAAGGTGGACAACTTTTATTCCTACTCTGGTATTGGCTGACTTCGTCCAGCTTACTTTGGCTGGCATCAATCCTCTAGCGCAGGATCGGTTTTGGCGGATTTCGGGTTGCTGTGGCACTAGGATGTTTTTACTATCAAGATATTTCATGAGCGCCTCGGCGAGTATACTTTCCATTGCTTTAGATCAATCTGGGTGGATAGTGATTGGACAGTAGTCCGATGGATCCGAACGATTACCACTTGTATACCAAAGGGTGACTACTCCATGTTTCCACATTGTGGGAACCTGCATTTCTGTGGAACAAATTTGAAAGTACCGAGCTAATTCTTCCGCTGGTTTCATGACTGCTATCTTCATTGTCTTCGCTTTGAAGTTCTCCACGCCAATTGAGCTATGCACGCGCAATGACATTAGAATTTTCATCATATTAACTGCCGTAAGCCATAAGTGGTTCGACCGTTGTGGCGATGGATGCCATGTCAAAATAGGATGAAATGATGATTCCCTCCGGAAAGTATGGAGTAATTGTTAGCGAAGCATTTTGACTGCATCCTCTGCGGTTTGCGCAAGACCATCTGTTACACGTAAAACCTGGATCACGCGATACACTCTGATGAGCTTGTTGACGTGCTTATACAGGAACTTTAGTTTTGTGCTTAATTTTGCCGTTATATTCTGTTGATTCTGAAGTTTGTCTTCGCGAATCAAATTTTCGCGGTGGTTACGTTGAGTAGTGTATGCAGCTTAGTTCAGGTTACTTTTACAGATTTTTATGCGCGCTGGCTCTATCCCTTTTAGGCATTGCAAATTTGAGTACCGCTCATCAAGAACTAATTCACTTGCTTCGGGCGAATGTCCTTGCTTTCTGAAGCATTTGTCACTAGCTCAGGGAATTGGTAGAAAAGCAACCTCTTGGCGGCATCGGATGACTACATGGCCAGGAGGTACCAGTTGCTTTCTTAATCGAGCTTGGACAGGATATCGTAATTTGTAACCACATAATTTTTCACGTTGTCCTTACTGATTTACTCTGTGTAACAGATATAAGGAAAGTGCAAAATCGCGTGATGTTTATGGCGAAGTTGTGCATCTATTATCACAGTGTCGACTATTCTTTTCTCTTTGAAGAGCACAAGGTCCAGTACAGAGGCTATGTCACCCGTTCGGAATCACGTGGGCAAGTTGAGATGGTTGTACAGTACATCCGCGATCATCTCTTGCAAATCAGCCTTAAATTGTTCCCTGTGAGAAGCTGGAACTTTGATGGCATGCAGGTTGAAGTCCGGCGAGAAGGACATAACTGCATGGTCGTGCCAGGAGTGGTTACATCGCAGAAGTTAGGCATTGATCCATTTCCATAGTGGATATTGGAGTGCTTTAAACCCTTGCTAGCATAAACACATCACCAAGTAACTTGAAAATTCCCATTTAGAGTCAAAAGAACACGAGACCATAGGTGAACAATTGTTTTCGATGATTCTCTTCAGACCAGTACAATCATATTTAAGAGTAAAATAATGAACTGAAATCGACTCACTGGGTCAAGTTACATAGTTAATTAACAGATCAATGAGGGAGGCTAAAAGTTGATCATTGATCTGACTGGTCGATTGCATGTTATCGAGCTTGGTTGGTGGCAATCGACCTCAGTATCGTTCGTTCTAGCTGGCCAGGGAAGCTGTAAGGCATGAAGCAACTTCTTTTGCGAGCATAATGAAGGTTGCAACAACCGAATGCAAATCGATTCAGCTGTTGCGAGCGCACGGAGGCGTAAACCTCGTGATTGATGATGGGGGACCCTGTAAATTATCCTGAAGGCACGCTTTAGATCGACTTGGTGCCCCGTGTCGACAATATGGGCCAAAACGGCGCTGCTAATGGCCCCAGTTCCTCCTTGACGCAACCAGCGCGGGCAGTGCTCCTTCACGCGTTTGGACAAGTGCCTTGCCGTTCGACCAATATAAGCAGCGTCACAAACGCAATTGAACTGATAAATAACCATAGATGAGGTCAGCATTGGCAGTGTATCCTTATTGCTTGAACAAACAAGTGGTTCAGTAGAAAATGTGCACTTTAACCTGGCTGCTGGGAATGTCGACTTGACTACCGCTGAAAGACTTTTGGTTAGGCGCTCGGCAGCGGCATCCCCCTTAAAAGGTATTCTTAAAAATAAATCCTTCTTCGCCGCGGTTAAAACTGGTACCGGCTTGGGTTTATCTTCAAAATTCTTTGAAACAAATCTATCAGGATAGCCATTCTCGCACAGCGTATTCTTTATAAAGGCTAGTTCCTCATCCAGGGTGTCCTGTGAGCAAATTCTACGTGCTCTTGTGGAAAGGCAGCGGATTAATTTTCGCTTATATCTCAGTGGGACAAAACTGTGAAAATTGGTATATTGACCAATCCACGTATTTTTCCAGTAGACTTTTCGTTGGATGGAGCCGTCTGGCCTCCTAGTTAACAAGACATCTAGATATGGAAGCCGATTGCAAGTTTCTGTCTCGTAGGTAAATTGCAATGCTGCGTGAGCCCGGTTAAAACGATTGAGAACCCCATCCAGGTTTATGCCTTTATCCGCCACTATAAATATATCATCCATATAACGATGATAGTGATCAAAAGATGTTATCTCAGCCTGCAATTTTGTTCGCAGATATATTCATGGCCAAATTGGAGCGAACAAAATTGCAGGCTGAGATAACATCTTTTGATCACTATCATCGTTATATGGATGATATATTTATAGTGGCGGATAAAGGCATAAACCTGGATGGGGTTCTCAATCGTTTTAACCGGGCTCACGCAGCATTGCAATTTACCTACGAGACAGAAACTTGCAATCGGCTTCCATATCTAGATGTCTTGTTAACTAGGATGCCAGACGGCTCCATCCAGCGGAAAGTCTACAGGAAAAATACGTGGATTGGTCAATATACGAATTTTCACAGTTTCGTCCCACTGAGATATAAGCGAAACTTAATCCACTGCCTTACCACAAGAGCACGTAGAATTTGCTCACAGGACACCCTGGATGAGGAACTAGCCTTTATAAAGAATACGCTGCGCGAGAATGGCTATCCTGATAGATTTGTTTCAAAGAATTTTGAAGAAAAACCCAAGCCGGTACCAGTTTTAACCGCGGCGAAGAAGGATTTATTTTTAAGAATACCTTTTAAGGGGGATGCCGCTGCCGAGCGCCTAACCAAAAGTCTTTCAGCGGTAGTCAAGTCGACATTCCCAGCAGCCAGGTTAAAGTGCACATTTTCTACTGAACCACTTGTTTGTTCAAGCAATAAGGATACACTGCCAATGCTGACCTCATCTATGGTTATTTATCAGTTCAAGTGCGTTTGTGACGCTGCTTATATTGGTCGAACGGCAAGGCACTTGTCCAAACGCGTGAAGGAGCACTGCCCGCGCTGGTTGCGTCAAGGAGGAACTGGGGCCATTAGCAGCTCCGTTTTGGCCCATATTGTCGACACGGGGCACCAAGTCGATCTAAAGCGTGCCTTCAGGATAATTTACAGGGTCCCCCATCATCAATCACGAGGTTTACGCCTCCGTGCGCTCGCAACAGCTGAATCGATTTGCATTCGGTTGTTGCAACCTTCATTATGCTCGCAAAAGAAGTTGCTTCATGTCTTACAGCTTCCCTGGCCAGCTAGAACGAACGATACTGAGGTCGATTGCCACCAACCAAGCTCGATAACATGCAATCGACCAGTCAGATCAATGATCAACTTTTAGCCTCCCTCATTGATCTGTTAATTAACTATGTAACTTGACCCAGTGAGTCGATTTCAGTTCATTATTTTACTCTTAAATATGATTGTACTGGTCTGAAGAGAATCATCGAAAACAATTGTTCACCTATGGTCTCGTGTTCTTTTGACATCACCAAGTCTTAGGTGTATAAGACACCAAAGACAATCGATGAATACCGTTTCTGGGTCCTCAATGATATCAACATGCAGGTCGGGTGGATAATACAGGAGTACTCCTCTCCTTCACCTCCTCTGCTAGGTCGATCTTTTCGTATGGAAGTGTGGCTTGGTATTGCAATCTGAGCATCCGTGATCTCCGTGTTCAGCAGGGTTTCGGTGACCATAACTAGGTCCCAATGCGTAGAGACCTGTTGAATAGGAAGTTCGCTTAGCTTGCTAAGAATACCTTGTGCATTAGTATCCAAGCAAGTGAGGACATCGAAGGTCAGAAACATGTTTGTGAATGCTAGTTTCCGGGGAGGTTCTATGCCGACACTTGTGGGGTATGCTGCCTGTAGCTTTTTGTCGGACTATGACGCAGGCCCTGGGTCCAGTTCTGCTTGTTGTATAGAACTCTCAGCGAAAACAATTGGGTGAGCATCCTGTCCTCCTTCAGCTGCCAGTGTGTTTTAGCATTTTCTCCGTTCCGAGCTGCACGTTTCGCCGACATTCCAGTCGGCTGTACTGCATGACCAGCTTAAACTGATGACCAATTATCAGGGTGTTTTGACTGAGTATCAAAAGGGAATGGCATGGGTGGTTGGGTTTCTCAGGATCTGGTACACCATTTTGAGATCGCCCCACACTCGGGAGAAGTCAGCTGTAGAATTTGTGGCCCTAGGCGGTACACGTGCATAATATTGTGCCATATGCTGAGAATTTGCATTTGATGACGTTGAAATGCAGCAAATGTTTGATGGACCAAGTGTACACTTTGTTCAGGTCCTCCTGTAATAATGTGTGTTCCTCAACTGCAGCTGTTGTGCGACATTTCTTTGGATCATCAGCAAATAGCAAACAGTGAGCAGATAGCACGCTCGCGGATCATTCATGAAAATCAGGAACACGCGTGGTCTAAATACCGAGCCATTAGGTAAGCCACACTGAACTTCTACGGATTCCGATAGGTTGCTTCCAATCCTCAAATGCAGGTGTACATCACCAAGTCTTAGGTGTATAAGACACCAAAGAGAATCGAGGAATACCGTTTCTGGGTCCTCAATGATATCAACATGCAGGTCGGGTGGATAATACAGGAGTACTCCTCTCCTTCTCCTCCTCTGCTAGGTCGATCTTTTCGTATGGAAGTGTGGCTGGGTATTGCAATCTGAGCATCCGTGATCTCCGTGTTCAGCAGTGTTATGGTGACCACAACTAGGTCCCAATGCGTGGAGACCTGATGAATAGGAAGTACGGTTAGCTTGATAAAAATACCTTGTGCATTAGTATACAAGCAAGTGAGGACATCGAAGGTCAGAAACATGTTTGTGAATGCTGGTTTCCGAGGTGGTTCTATGCCGACACTTGTGGGGTATGCTGCCTGTAGCTTTTTGTCGGACGATGACGCAGGCCCTGGGTCCAGTTCTGCTTGTTGTATAGAACTTTCAGCGACAACAATAGGGTGAGCATCCTGTCCTCCTTCAGCTTCCCTTGTGTTTTAGCATTTTCTCCGTTCCGAGCTGCACGTTTCGCAAACATTCCAGTCGGCTGTACTGCTAGACCAGCTTAAACTGATGACCAATTATCAGGGTGTTTTGACTGAGTATCAAAAGGGAATGGCATGGGAGGTTGGGTTTCTCAGGATCTGGTACACCATTATGAGATCGCCCCACACTCGAGAGAAGTCAGCTGTAGAATTTGTGGCCCTAGGCGGTACACGTGCATAATATTGTGCCATATGCTGAGAATTTGTATTTGATGACTTTGAAATGCAGCACGTTTTTGATGGACCAAGTGTACACTTTGTTCAGGTCCTCCTGTAATAATGTGTGTTCCTCAACTGCAGCTATAGTGCGACATTTCTTTGGATCATCAGCAAATAGCAAACAGTGGGCAGATAGCACGCTCGCGAGATCATTCATGAAAATCAGGAACACGCGTGGTCTAAATACCGAGCCATTAGGTAAGCCACACTGAACTTCTACGGATTCCGATAGGTTGCTTCCAATCCTCAAATGCAGGTGACGTTTGCACGAGAAAATTGCCTATCCAGCCCCCCAAAGGATCGCTGATTCCATTTTGCTGGAGTCCGTGGAGTAGAATGCGATGGTCTAGAGGGTCGAATTCCTTTGAGAAATCCAGGTAGGCCGTGTCGATTCCTACACCAGCGGCCACAGATTCCGTCCAGCTTACACGAGCAATCAACAGATTTGTGGTACAGGACCGAATTAGGCGAAACCCATGCTGCTCGGAAACGAGAATTTTGTGGTTTTCCAAGTATGTCATCAACGCCTCAGCTACGATAGACTCCATAACCTTGGAGGTCAAAGGAAGTAGTGTTATCGAGCGATAATTTGCCGGTTCAGCACGACTGTCACTTTTGTAGTTTGGCGTAATAATTCCATGCTTCCACATCATGGGGACATGTATCTCGTTTAGACATCGTGGAACGAAAATGCTAATGACTCCGATAAACTCGTGGTAGCGACTTTCAACGCCTTCGGACGAATGCGGTCCGCACCCAGGGAGCTGAACTCGCGCAGAGACATCAACCAATTTAGCATAGCTGCGGAGGTAAACATTATTTAATTAAACTCTGACGGCGGTATTCTCTGCTTAAACATGATGTATGATGATTGCACACTTTGGAAGGTACGGCCAAATATTTGTCCAATAACGTAGGCCGCCTCTTGTGCGGTATGGGCTAACCTGCATGCTGTGTGCAAAGCAGGAATACCGCGCTTAACATGGCGCAAATTGTTTACTTTTCTGTAGAGCAGTTTGGGTTAGGAGTAAAGCTTTTCCACGAGACCTTGTTGTTTCTTCAGTTTATCCTCCCGACGAGTCTGACACAGTGGCTCCTTTTTATTGGGTCGACATCCCAGTTATCGTCGTTTGTGGAGGCTATGTAGGTGAGCCATACCAAGTCTCTTAGTGCCATGCATTTACGTGTCCTGCTCCATGCGAAAGACTTTATCCTTTTAGGCCGGTAGAGTTTGGTTTCAGATGTGCTTGCCACGAGCTTGTTAAATAGGTTGACCAATTCACCGTAGACCACCATTGGAGTTAATTCGGCTAAGAACGACCAGCTTGTTGCATCATTGAGGTCGGACAAGTCGTCACAGTTGGTTACGACATGATGTTCCTTGGCATTCTCATTAGGACAATCCGAGTAGCACATGTGATGAAACAGTAGCGTCGCATGATCGCTGCGGCCCAGAAGAGTTTTGGTTAAAACTCTCTCGACCAGCAATCCTCCATTCATGAATATTCGGTCCAAAATGGAAGGTCAGTTAGTTTCCCTGAACCTGGTGGGCGTGGTGACGTGGCCATGAAGCGGGAAGTCTGTAACCAGATCTTGTAAGTCTGACTTGTATTGCCCTCCTGGTGTGGCCTGGGATTCTAAAGCATGTAAGTTGAAGTCGCAAGTGACTAGTATGTGGCTGTATTTCCTGTTTAAATCTTGTCTCAAAGCTGCCACCAAGTTGTGGTCAATATCTTTGATAGACCATGGTGGGCGGTAAACAACAACGAATTGGTCAAGAACGTTCCCTCTCAACCACATACTACACCAAATGAAGTCAGACACATCGGTTTTAAAATCCTATATGGGTTCGCACTGCAGGTAGTTACGAAAGAAGATGGCTACCCTACCATCTTTGTTACTTCGATGCTTCCGGGTATCGGACCTACCTGTTAGCGCGATTTCGGCGTCCGTTGCCTCACAACGCAACCACCTTTCGGTAACAGCGATGAGGTCCCAAGCTGCTGACGCTTGTCGACGTCTTAATTCAGCTGATATGTTGAGTAGACCTTGGGCATTGCGTACATGAATGGGAGCTTCTCCGAGACCAAAAGTGTGTTAGATTGGATGGATAAGCTTACGCCGACCAATAAAGTGTAGGCGACAACTCGTTTTTTGGATGGGTTGCGGACACTCAAGACGAGTTTGGTATATGGTCAAGTATCAGATGCCCCGGATCCCGGTGTTTGCGCGTGCTCTGCTGTGTCCCACCGGATATTATGGCTACCCTTGAAACCGTCTCCCAGTCGGGTCCTGCAGTTAGCGTTTTCATTGAGTTGTGCCTCCACTGAATTGTCGTTAGAAGTTGCTGGTATTCCTGCTGCTTACAGACGAATTTATGTTGGCAATTTGCTATGCAAGTTAGTCCAGTTATTTAGATGAGGTTTTGCTTGGGACCGCCCTACTGGTAGTTTCGTGATATGGGAACCTCGTCAACGACGTTACCACGACATTTTTTAGAGAGAGATTCCCGATTGTAGTGTCATTGCTCGCAGTCGGGCATCTGAGCATCGTCGAAAGAGAATTCATTGAGCACAGGAACACCGTATGCAATCACCGTTTTCTTATCTTGACATTTTCTGCACCTCTCTCTGTTAGCGGCATCCGCCAAACGTTCTTTCCACATAATTTCAAGTAGTAAGCGCATTCCACCTGAGTCGTTGCGGAGACAATTCGCAGACTACAGAATAGCCTCTGTCTCGTCCGCCGAGTTTAGGGTTACATGAAGTAACCGGCATTAACCGCAGTGCAACGCGTTTGGGTAACTAGAGATCCTCTTTAATGTCGTAGGATTAGCATGGACACCGATCGACGTACAGAGGGAACCCCATGGATTTTGATCGTCCGTCAAACTAGCCTTAACTGTATTAGATTTGTATTCGTGGAAATGTGTGTACCCAAGGTTTAAGGCAACATGGTTGCGTCTGGTGGCTACTGGTTTTGAATTCGGAGGAGTAGTATCAGGTGGTTTTGGTAAATTTATGAACGGCACTGATGGGGGCCATCTGTCTTGTGACACCTTTGTTTTCTCTAGTCCGGGCACATAGGTTACCGGTGCTTTTTTGGTGTTTACTTGGCAGCAACCGATGTGTGCGTTGCCCGGTTTTTCATTATAGCCGGTAGACTGTAGCTTGTGGTCTCCTGCTTAGCGAACAGACTATTGGTGTAACGCACCGTGCAGAATTTGAGGTACGCGCGCTGCAGGCAATGTTTTTACTTATAGGAGGAAGAGACCATGGAGTTCGTACTGCTGCAGGAGTAATGATGTGGGGCCTTGATCTCTTCTTCAAACCGACTAGGGAATCTGAGGAGCTATTTTCACATACCAGTACAGGTCCGTTTCCTGCAGTGGGTGTAATCCTGGTGCTCACCATTTGCTCGACCGCTGCTGTTAGTCTTTCACACCAATTCAGTTGCACAGCTAGACACCTAACAACGAGGATAGAATTGCAGACTTGGTAAAACTAAAAGGCAGCTGCCGTGTCAGTGTACCGTTCTGTTCTTCTCGACACCATCCTAAGGCAGGTAGTGTGATAGGATTTCAAACATATGGTACACACCAGACCATATTTCCCTACTAGCACATGATACGCATTTGCTTTTCATACGAGACATGTTCACAGCAGGCATGCTGTTTTAAGTGGTAGCAGGCGAATAGAGGTACAGACGCACCCTATTTGACTTCGCTTCACTATTTGTTGCGTGGCTATCGGCGCTGGTCTAAGGTCAGAGGGGTCCGACGTGTCGCGTCCATAATAGCCACACGATCCTTAGGGTAGATAGGCGACGTGCGGATTATCCATCCAACCGGTATTTGAATAGGTAGCGATGCAGCAGAGGATTGACGCAAAGCAACAAGACTGGAAAAGTACTGTCTAATGACAACAGTGGCTGTTCCAAGGTTGGACCAAATTAACAACTATCGCTTTGTACAGCGGCTTGGAGGAATGGTAGTAAGATGATCGGTTGACTCTCAAAAGGATCTTTAAAATAATCCCACAAGAGTTCTTTGGCGACGAGAAAGAAATAAATGTTCCGATAAGGTTCAAGCACGGTTGACTTCAAAATTGCAAAAGCACAGTTTGCTGGTGATCCGCGAATGACAGATCCAAAAGAGCAAGGTTGGTAGGAGAAGCTCGCGGAGCCAAATCGTATGATAGCACCTAGGTCTTTGTGAGCATAAATGCGAAGATTTAAATACGAATAACGCATGAGGACACTTTTTTGCGACCGCTCGGTGAACTGACCACACGCAACTGCCTGTGGCATCTGGGTCGTTGTTGCATGAAGTTGCACTCAAAAATCAGCCTGCTGTTTCTGTAACCGCACTTATAAATAATGTAAAAGGCAATGCTGCATGGATGCACAGCAAATCGCTGGATCTCACAACTACAGCCCATACTTCCAGGGAAAATACTCAGAAACAATTGGATTCTGTGTCTATAATCTGTACCAACCTTCTTGAGTCAACATCGAATTCTTTGAAGTGGAAACATGTGGATGACCTGAAGCAATGGAATGTCATATGTAATGTCGTCAGCATTTTAATGAAACCCACTAATTTGACAAGGACCATCCGCCACCTGTATTGCATACATTATAGCGAAGTCAGGATGCATCTGGTTGTACTAAACTCTGTCGATGTGGTGGAAGCGGCGTTGTTTTCGTCTAATCGTTTCCAGTATGAAGTCGGTCTGGTCCGGTTCTTTCCAGACGTTCCACGTGGCAAGCGCAAGCGAGTGAGGTGAAGCCTAGAACCGTTCCGGCTAAACACCATACTCAGAACCAATTTTGTCCACGGCGTCACCTAGTCTCACGAGCATGATGAATGAGAAACAACGGCAGTAGATCAGGAGCAGTGGCACTATATTCGTAAAACCCTGCTATTTATTGAAGCTTTTGCTACTTCTTACTCAAGGCTGCCAAGATCATAAAGCTGCCAAAGGAGCGGTCCAAATAAGATTAAAGTAGTGTTTCATGATACGCAAATTGCACTTACTCTACTGAAATGCTGCCATTCAATACGGAACAGATTGTCAACCAAACTCCGGTTCAAAGCGGCAAGCGCGACTTTCGTCGGACTTCAAGCACCACCATTGCGGGCAAACAAGTTATTGATCATCTCCGAACTTTATACTTGAAGAAAATCTGCAGGATGTGAGGAAATTCCTCTGCAATCCTGAGACCGCTCCCCATTAAATTTGCAAACATAGTTATAAGGGGTTATAATCAAAATGATACTGAAGCTAACTCCAAGCGACTCGCCGATAACACAACAAAACACGGCTAGCGGCCTACCATGCAACGGTCGGCGCAGCTTCTCATCCTAGCAAAGAACCGGAACATTTCCTGCATGTACACGAGTGTCGAAGCCCACCACAGCAAAGTCGCTGAGCTTCGGTTGTGCCGGACAACAAGCGCTTGGGATCTCATCTCCATAACCGTGACATGATATGCTCAGGGGTTACGGATGCCGAGCACACGATTCAGGAAATGTTCCTGTTTCGATACGACCCTTCCAGCTTTGGAGGTTGTGCTATCCTATACTACCGTAAGGATTTACAATGTGAACCATTGAATGATCCGGAGACGCGTATCACTGATTCCCTCTGGTGCCGTTTGCGTCGTAGTTACAACCGCAACTACTTCGTGGGAGTAGTACATCGCTCCCCAGCGTCTAATTTAGACATGTTTTTCAACCTAGATCATTACTGACGAAATGCTTACTCTCAACTCACAGTCACCTTCTTATATCGGGCCATTTCCACGTGCAAGCGTTAGAAAGTCTGGTATACCCCAGCAAAAGTTACAAGGCCGTAAAGCAAGACCTTATCACAAGTATTCCGCCCTGTAAACCCATTAGCTCACCTACTAGGTACATATATGATAACAAACCATCGGTACTTGACCTAGTCCTCAAAATTGAGGAACTCGCTCTAGAGGCCATTTGTAGACACCCCACTAGGGTTATGTGATCATGTAAACATACTTTATAGCTAGGTGCGGTCCGCTGAATATCCTGAGAAACACACCGAACTAACACATGTTATCACATATTACAACTTCTTCAACAACCTAGTTGAGAGACTAATTAAGCATACTTGAATGGTGGCGCAGCTGACTGCGCTTAGTTTCAGTATGTTGGATGTTTCAGCAATCTAATCGCAACTACTTCAGCAAAAAGACGGTTCGATCCACTAACCCCCCCTCATTCATTAGAAGTATACCTCTCAAGAGCATGTCAGTAAGGAATGCAACGTGACACATTTGCAGAGTTTGCTCTTGTCCAAAAACCTCAAGCGAGTAAGTGGCCCATTGTAACCAACGTAACATGCTGGTCCGTGAAGCAAACTGACTCACCGATAACCTTTGACCTGTCAATTTGCCTACAACAAAAAGCTGCTATACAAGTAGTTTAACAACATCCGGAGAGGTAAGCTTGTTATTACCACCCCACTTAACAAACCAGTTGGAGTGGCACTGAATGCGAAGAGGCAGCTAACACCTTACGAATGCAGTATGCCCAACCTTCCAAAGAAAAGTCCGCCCACGCTACATACCTACATCCCTATCCCCAGCAGTAACACCCACTAACATCGATTTTACTGCAAAAGCTGTGTACGCAAGTCACATGCACGAGCCGAAGTAAGTAGGTCGCTCCGGTAAACGAACTATTCTAATCTGATAATAGTCTAACTACGTGCGTACAGTAAGGTGTCGCAAGGAGAATGATGAACCAATAGGAAAGCAGAGAATTGGGCGCTTTGTCTGTGTGTCTGGGGTTGTGTACACGTGTCTGTTTAGACTAGCCATCAAGCATGCTGACCGAATACACAACATCACCTCTCCGCTGAATCCTGTGATGCGACGAAATCATATCCATTCAGTGGACTTTGTTCTCGACCCGTCCTACGGTGCTAAGTGCTTCGCGTAGTCTCGGCAGCTAAAGTTGGTGGCACATTCTCCTTTCGTCTGACACTTGTGAATAATCTCCGAGCGTTGACTGTGTGATCATCCTCCAGCCAGTAAACGCCTGCCCACTTGCAGGCGTTATCTTATCGGATTTGATAACGTGGACTGTCCTTTTGATGTAGCGTTTGCCTTCACGCGCACAATTGTTCCGGGCTGGAACGGAGTAGTATGCTTCCTGTAAGTGGTCTGATATCGATGGCGACGATTTAACTCCACGGAATTATTAGTTGCAGGAACAGAAAGTGCGGCATTCAGCTTTGTCCGAAGGGCACGCCCAAGCATGAGTTCAGCTGGCGTTTTGTCCGTGGCTCGGTGGTGGGTGGTTCGGTAAGAAATAGTGCCGGAAGTACTTCATCCTCCCAACCTGTATTAGATAAGCGAATAGTTTGGATACTCTATTTCAAGGATCGATTGAACCGCTCTACCATGCCGTTTGCCGCTGGATTATATGGCGTTGTACTTGAGTACCGGATAGCGTGAAGTTGAAGGATCGAAAGGAAAGCGTTGCTTGCAAACTGCGGCCCGTTTTCTGTCACTATCTCCTCTGGTACTTCGAAACGGGAAAACATGTACTTTAACCATCGAATAATGCTGGCAGTAATCACCCCTCACACAAATGGACTTCCAGCCATTTACTTTAAAAGCAGGTCACTACCAAACAATTCCCTTGATTAAGAAGTCTATTTACGGAATATCAACTTGGTCCGGTCAGTACCTGCACTTCACCAGCTTCACATCAGTGCAGTACAAACGGACACTCGTAAAGACTCTAGTTAATCGTTCCAGACAAAATTGTTCGGCCTACTGCCTGGACGATGAGCTAGTGTTAATTACAACAACACTAATGGCGAACGGCTACCCTCGAAGGTTTATCGAGAAACACAGCCAACGGCGAGGGCCAAAGGACTTGGTGCACACGGCAGCCAAGAACAAAGTGTATATCGAGTTACCTTTCAAAAGTGACTTAGCCACGCTGATGACAACTAAGCGCAAAATTTCGGCTACACAAGGAAGTTAATGTGCTTCACAAGTTGTCGTCATCAACCGAACCTGAAATTTGCCCATACCTCCAACGAAGGAAGCTCAGTCTACTGGGGCCAAGTCACACTGTGTGTATATGTGACTGTGAAAAAGTTACATAGGCAGAACCAATAGAACGCTGACTTCCCGAATAAAGGAACATGTACCAATATGGGTACAACGTGAAGTTGCTGAGATTGCCTACCATCGTTAAATTCCATGTTCGCGCAGACCGCCGGCTTCTTCGTTAGGCGAACACCTATAAGACTCGGGTCACCAGATAGAGCTAGGCTCAGTGTTTCAAGTTATCTCACACTAATCCCGCTTCCTTCAGTTTGCTGAGGCTTGCCGCTATAAGCCGGATTAAGCCAGCCTTGTATGTTCAGAAACAATTAGTTTTCAGCCTAAAGCTGCCTTAGACGTATGTGTGAACTTCCATCATTCGTTGTGAACCTTAAGCTTGTCTGGTTGCACCCATTGTTAGCTATATTTATGCAGATCGGTTATTGGTAATGGTACTGAGAAGACAATACGAAATATGCATCTACCAGCCTTCGTCTTCTTTCCGTGCTTTTCAAGTTCCTTTGATGCTGTGGCGCTGAACTAAATGGACCCATGATGTCAAGTGCCACCTTGGCGCAAGGTCGCATAGTATAGTCAATTGGTTGTATAGGGGATTAAACCGGCCTTGAACTCTTGTCTGCCCTTTGACATGAAGTGCTATCATGAAATTTTCTATTTCATGTGACATTTTGGGCCAACAGAAGCATGCATCGACCTTGCGTTTCGTACGAATGACACCTGGGTGGCTTCCGTGAACACATAGCATTATCTTTTGTACCAAGTTCCGAGGCGCCACATATTTTTCGCCGCGCATTATACATCCATCTATAAGTGAAATTTCGTGTCGAAACACATGTACGGACGAAACTCGCCTGTGATATTGTTATTTTGTGGCCAACCATTTAGCAGAAACCCATGAACGCGGCAGCGTGTATCATCTTCCTGAGTAGCCTTCTGGAGTACTTCCTTAGTCAGGGCTGAGAATGGTTTAGTACTTAGCGAAGACGCCAGTAACCTCTCATTATCGTCCTCATTATTTTCAATCTCGTGTAGTGGCAGTCGAGAGAACCCATCCGCGAAATGGTTTTCGCGTCCAGGACGGAATTTATTTTGAAAATTGTGTGTTAGCAATTGTGCATACCAGCGATGTGTCCGAAGTGCCCTGTTGCAATTTGTTCCCCGAGTAAGTTAGCTAGTTAGCGCTGCGTGGTCTGTACGAAGAGTGAAGGGTCTTCCAAACAAGACAAAATTCCCCTTCTCACAGGCCCAAACGCAGGCAAGTGCTTCTTTTTTCCCCGACAGAGTAAGAAAGCTCTGCCGCCGACAATTTTCTGGAAGCGTATGCAATGATTCTTTCATGCCTATTTTGAATTTGGGATAGTATATCACCCAACACAATGTTTGATGCATCAGTAGAGACAATCGTTGGGCACGTCTCGTCGAAAACCGTCATGACTGGTGTGGAAACAACGCGGCGTTTTATCTCGTCATATGCCTTTGTTGGGGGTGACCCCTAACATATACACTTTTCCCCATTGTCAGTTCACGCAGTGACTCAGCAAAATGTTCATGAATTCCTGCAGGTAACGTAGGTTGTGAGAACACATACCTAGGAAAAGCTTTATTCCAGTGGAGTTCCGTGGAAAGGAGCCACGGTGATGGCATGCGCGTTGTCGAAACTCGGCTTCATGCCGTCAGTTGTTATAATGTGACCCAAGAACCCGAATTTGTTAGCATTGCATTTGTACTTCTCGAGGTTCAACCGGAGGTTAAGATCATGTAGTTGACGCAACACAGCATGCAGTAGTAAATCATTTTCTTCTTGATTCCTACCGAGTACAAAGATTTTGTCCATGTATAGTTTTTGACCAGATAAATTGGCAAACGAGTAAACAGTAAACTTTTGCCAAGCTGTTGTGGTTGACAGCCCCTCCCCGTTGTTAAGACTTTGTACTGAAAGGGTCCCTGCATAGTAAGAAATGCGCTCAGCGGTCGTGACTCCTTACTTAGAGGTATGCGAAAGAATGCCTTCCTAAGGCTCTATTTTGAAACAAATGGGGCCTGGCTAGTTTGACTAATAGTTCATCCGCGGTTAGAAGCACAAACTTTTCTACCACGATTTGACGAGTAAGGACCTGCAGATCATTGAATATTCTGGCATCGCGGGCAGGATGTGTTGAAGAATCTGCTCTCACTACGCACGTACAGCTCACTTGGAATCAATTATATTCGCCTAAGAGCGCTGAACGTAGCGGCAACAACATTGGCGGAGCCATTATCGTATTTCTTCCAGACGTGCTTGGTTAAGCAAATTGTGCGTACTATGTGGAAATTTGGCTTACTCGCTCCAATTTTTAAGAGCGGTAATCTCTCGGAATTTGCCAAATATGGTCCAGAGGTCCTCCTGTCTGTGCTTTCAAAGATGACGTAGGCAACCATCGCTGAGGTCTTAGTAGATCATCTAGAACGCCACAACATCACAGCACCCGAGCAACACGGTTTCCGCCAGCAAGCTTCATGTATCACCAATCTACTGATTGCACGCAGTAGTTGGACGAAAGCGACCGATGAAGGCAGAGGGACGGACTTAATTCGCCTCAACTTCTCCAAAGCATTCGACCGGCTGGAACACCGCAGTCTGCTTCACAGGCTCGAAAGCTATGGAGTTGGGGATCGGTTCTTGGGTGTATCAGGAATTTCCTGCGGGATCGGCAACTGAAGGTCAGCTTTCGAAGGGCGCTGTCCAGTCCGAGTTAAGTCAAATTTGGAGTTCCACAAAGATCAGTCCTGGGGCAGCGTCTGTTTCTCGTGTTCACTAACTAGCGTATGTTTGTTTGCCTCAGGTTTCTTGCTGGTTGCTGAAGATGTTAAGAAAAGGCAGACGATCGTCGACCCAGCAAGGCACGATGCATTTCAGCGGGATATGAACAGAGCGCATGGGTGGTCACTTCACAATCTGCTCCAGTTCAATTCGGGGAAGTGGAAGTTGGCTCACATTCGCTACCAGCCAAGCATCACATACCAGGTTTGAGCTCATGTCCTTCAAGCAGTTACACAGAAGCGCGAACTTGGGGTACTAGTTTAGGTTTGTCTAGGCTGCGCAATACAATCTGAGAAGGCGTCAAAGTCTGCGAACTAACAAATAGACATGTTTCGATGGCTATTTTGGCGGTTTGATCCCTCTGTTCGCAGTTGCTTAACACCTACGTGCGGCGTCATTTGAAATACTTAGACCAGACCTGGCACACCTTGCAACAGCATGACCTTACAGCGCTGGAGTCTCCACAGCAATGAGCCAGGAAGCAGGTCAAAGGATTGTTCAGTTTTCCTTATCAATTTAGACTGAGGACCACAAAATACTAAGTGGCCAGTAGCTGCGCCTACCTGTGGGACCTAACTGTGTCCTACCAGATTCTGGAGAACGCTAACCTACGTCTGCCGCCACCTATTACAACGGAGCCACGACATGAATTTGTGGGGCCACCAGTTCAATTTAGTCACGCATTGCAGTTGGCTGGATGACACTTCTTGCACCATACATGTCCGTACACGTTGAACCTTGATAAGATATGCCACAGCAATTAAAACAGAATTGGTGCATAAACTACATTTAGCCTGATCGTAAAATAATATGTTTAGAAGCACTCAATTATTCAGGTAAGTGACATATAAATAAATGGCAAGTGCTTATCATACGTATTAGTCGGAGCTTAATCTTGCGCAAATATGCATGTTCCGTGGTTTCAATGCACAACATTTTGATTCTGCTTGATGAGATGAAGTAAGGTCGAAACGCGCTGTGTTGTGCAGTGTTTTCGGGCACTCAACATTTAATTTTCATCTGCGACAGCTACCATCCGGGTCAGTGAATGAGCAACTTTTACTTCAATGGGAATCGCATTCCGCAATCCAGTAACACAACGGGTGCCAAAATACCACCTCCCGATAAGTATTCAATATCTTCCTTTAGCTTAGTACAAGTTGTTGAACTGAGGAATTCTCTTCAACATTTGGAATGCACTATAAGATCACTTCTATGTTGCATTCATTTTTATTCGGCTTGACCATGACGCAAGGAGACGCAATTTGCGGGTAAACATGTTTCCTTATGCTGTAGCCATTAATTAGTGAGGGCAACTGTGTCTAAATTTGAAGTTACTTTGGATTAAAACCGACATAAAACTACATCCTTGGATAGAAAATAATATCATAGTTCCCAGTGAATTATTATGAGTTTACGTCGGAGCAAATTTCTTTTTTGACTGTAGTTATAACAGAAGCTCTGTCTACGTAAAAGAATTAAGAAAACATCCGGAATATATTTGGAAAGATCGCACTAGTATAAAAGCAACGCTAAAACTCCAGGGTAGAAGCATTAATAAACTGAAGAAGACAGAAGTTGCCAGAACGGAAAACACCTTCATCAACCTGCAGATAAGAGAGAAGTTCGCTCAGGTGATAAGAATGCACTACTTAAGTTTACGACCATGATTCATGACTAACTATTTTTTAGAAGCGCGATGTATTGCTTCCTTAGGATCGATAACAAATCCATGTTGACATCCTGAAATACGTGTTAGATTATCAAGAACAATGACTTTAGCATCTAGAGAAGGACGATGAGACGCGAAGCTCAACAGTACACAATTTTGCGAAATAACTAAATGGCTTAATGTTAATTGCATGAGCAGTACATCATCACCCATCAATAGAAAACTGTGGAGAACAGGCCTCCAAATCGAATTTTGGAAAGGATTTTGACTTAACCCAAGATTATTAAACATTCTCTGATAAGCACATTGCTTTTTGAATATCCCTCAGGGTACGCGCATGTTGTTACCACGCACATGCTAGAGGTATCTTTCATCATGACATCTATAACTGTTAATATTGCAGAAACCATAGCTAGCACTGCTACCGCACTTCTCATGGTGCCGTCGGTGGTAACTTTAACAGCGAGGAGATTCGACATCTTTATTAAAACAGAAACTTCACGGTATAAATTTTAACAGTGAGTCAAGAAGCAACTTTCATCCATTTACCGCGCACGGTGAGCATCCTGATTGTCTGCCTATTGCATATACAATATACCAAAATAAAAGCAAACACTATAAAAGGCAAATTGCTGAAAATCCGCGGGACTGCATTTGTCGATTTAGAGAGGTTTAAGCTAAAATGACCAGCTAGATGAGTACTGTGTGCAAACCTAACTCACTAGACCAAAATGAACCACGCTACTTCAAGTTTGCCTTTAATCAAAAGCAAATGGAGTTTCAATACTGCTGTTGGCCACTATTCTCCTAGACACCACATGCATATGTATGTTCAGGAAGAGGAAATTGTCATCGGATCAAAATAACCATCATGTTAGAAATACACAATTGGAAGATTTAGAGAGCAGGGCACTGACAAACACTAGTAGTTCGCCAAAGATTTGGTGGTGCTACCTTGATGGAAGCTTTATGATTTTAATGTGAAATACGAAGCAGTAATATGTAAAGCACGATGCTGTGAGCGCATTGACACCAGTCAACTGCCAAAACCAGCTGTTCTGTATGCGTATGGAAATACCCTGACATACGGTTGAGCAAGCGCTCACTGGAGACAATTGAAGATCACTGGTCGCATGTTCACCAGACCAATCTAGCAGCGGGCAAATCCTCATGTGGTAATTAGAATAGTCTGCATGAATATTGGGTCCCTTCGCAGTCTCTGGAACTTATTGGTGCTAGCCTGCATATTAGCCAGGAAACGAACACAATGAAGCCCGCAAAAGCACAAAGAAAATCTCTGTGCTAGCTTGAAGAGAGACCGCGAATCCTGATGGTCTCTTCGTGCATCAGAGGTGGAAGTAGCCGATGTCGTTGGTAATCATCGTAAGTTATTCCGCCCGTTACGGTAAAATGGCAACAGGATATCTGGTGTTGGTGAAACTATACACGACGTGAGTGGGTAGCCGATCCACAGCCGGTCAAAACGATTGGAGTGTTGGAACAAACACTTTGCAAGGCAATTTAACCAACCAGAATTAGCGTTTACTTCTTCGGGCATTAAGCCTCTTTGTCCCTTGGCCGTCTTCGTAAACAGATCCTCACGCAAAGAAGCAGAACGTGCGAGCAGCTGTTGAAATTGCATAAGACCGCAGGGGCAGATCGAATTCCCCCGTGCCCTCTGCAAATTCGGGGGTCGCGCTCTAGTAGATGATTTACACTAGTTGCTAGTGAAACTATGGGAGCGGGAGACTGTCCCGTCAGAGTGGAGCCGCTCCATCACTGTCCCGATTTTCAAGGGTGGCTTCCGTTCGGAAGGCGGCATCCATAGAGGGATCAGTCTGACATATATTGCCCTTAAACTGCTTGCGTCTGCCTTTCTCCACGGACTGACTGACACTAAGGCAAGCATGATCCGTGAAGAGCAAGTCGTGTCCCGTTGAGGTCGGGAACACATCGATTACATCTTCACCTGCGTCAATTGTTGGAGCACCGCCATGTTTAGTAACGACCCAATGTTGTCTTGTTTCTTGACATAAAAGGTGGCTTCGACTCAATCGATCGATGTGCCTTTTGAGACTGTCTGCTGAGGAACGGTGTGCTTGGTAAATACGTAAATATTATCAAAACGCTGTACAAGCACATTTCGGGAAGAGTGAGGGCTTATGACAAACTGTCGCCCCTCTTCAGTATCACCAGCGGTGTGAGATAAAGTTGCCCGCTCTCACCTTTCCTACTTCGCATTTGACGAAGTCATGGAATCAGCATTCGCTTGACACTAACTAGAAGGTGTGAAGCTACTTCCTGGCGAGCGACTTCTTGAGTTGGAGTATGCAGATGATAATGCCCTAATCTGTGACAGCTAACAAACACTGCCAAGCAGCAATGGACCGATTAGCACTAAATTCCAATCGTTTTGGGATATGCTTCACCGCATCGAAATGCGAAGTACTTCTGCAAGATTGACTGGGACCCACCCCAGCGCTAACGCTTGTTAGCGATCAGCTAGAAGTCATTCAGTCATTCAAGTAAATGTACAGGTATGTTAGCGCCCGTGCTTCTTATGCTATTCTTTATTGCTACCTCCTAGGCGGTGTTACTGGTTTCGAACTTAATTCATATCAACTGTCTTCTGTCTAAAACCGAGAGCAAAATTATTTACTGGAGTGGGGCCGGGGACTATTTTCGTAATTCTTCGCACAAATTGATTAATTCCTAATATTGCACTGCGATTCCTTTTGCTACACTTTTCGCAATGATAACCATTTTCCTTTCCGTGGAGTTAACAGTTCAGTAACATGTCCTGGAGTTCAATGATGGCACTAGGGAATTCCCTATTTGATTTTTGCCTATGGACAACTCGTACAATTTTCTATCTCCGACTGTCACGCCGCACAATTTGATTGCGTGCTCGGCTCGATGCAATTGTACGCTGATGTAAAAATCATAGCTGCTTCTTTTTCCCATGAATGATAAAGTTCGATTTTTACACAATTATTCTACACTCTTCCTTGTTTCATTGTTGGCCACGACTGGACTGATCTCCTGAAGTGACGGATTATGGCTTCCAGGTTATAAAAGAGTTTACCTATGTAAGGCACATTGCCACCAATGGACTAGCGTACAAAATAGCGTTATAATTGAATGATCCGTATGACGGACTGGGCTGAGGCTTCATCGCCCACAATACATGTATAAAACCAGCCCTAAAATGAACTAAATAAATGATAAACAATTGATCGCTCATATGCTTCTAGACCACACCGACTAGCGGCCAGATATAGCATGGAAGTGCGGGCGCAATCTTTCGAGGGAATACCTTGCATGGAAGCTAGTCCCTTGGGGACGGTTCCGCGAGTGACCCTATTACTTTCCCAGAACGTTTGTTTAAATCTGCATTTGTCCTCTACACGGGCAATAACCAGAGAGGCAGTGGAGGATGGGTCGGGCTATATCGCATTTTGGTTTCTATTCGTAATGGTGGCTTACCTATGCGGATTGGCATCTAATTTCAATGAATCAACTTGAATCATACCAAAATCCGTCGACGCATTCGTAACCATAATTAAGCTTTTGTTATTGTTCCCGACTTTTTAATTTCTTTGATACCTTATACCTGCCAATTACTTTCATATCCGTTTTGGATCAACTGCGAAACGCGTGAACTATTGGATTACTTTTTGCAATCCTGCTGTACACCTTGATCAGACCACATAGTTGGACGGCAACTCTCATTGCCTAGGAATATACCATTTAATTATTTATTTCTTTGTAAGCTGCGGTTACGAACCGTGTAGCAAAATCTCTAGGAGGTTTTGCAAATCTCCGACACCTGGAGCGCAGAAGCGTCATTACTCTCGAATGATTGTTGTTTATAACGCAGCCGTCCGTACAGCTCTCCTATATGGTTGTGAATCTTGGCCCATCAAGTTGACAGACATAACGTGGCTCGTCACTATCGAGAATCGCTGCCTCCGCAACTTAGCTCATATCTGGTGGTTGCACCGTATGAGCAGTGAGCGTGTTAGGCGTCGCGTATTTGGTGCAGGAAGAGCGAGTGAACCGTTCAGCGCCAATGTATCACGCACCAGTCTCCCATGGCTGGGCCACATGTTGCGCATGTTATCACACCGACTCCCGCGACTTGCACTTCAGGAGTTGTATTTGCGCACGTACATCAGCCATTTCATTACAGCTTCAGTTCTAAAAGAGACGTGCATAATGCCGGACGTCGGCATGATCCGAGCAGACATATGTTAGGATGATTGCACAATTTAGAAGGTGCGGTCCAACTTTTGTCCAAGTAAGAGGACTGCCTCTTGTGTCGTGTGTGCTGAACAACATGCTGTGTAAAGAGCAGAAATTCCGCGCCTAACACAATGAACTTTAGTTAAATGTCAGTAACGCCGTTTGGGTTTAGGCGAATTTTATTACTAAGTCTCGCTGCTACTATACTTTATCCGCCAGGACGATTTTGACACAGTGATTCCATTGTGTTTTCTACACATCCAATGTGTTCTCGCTTGGGGACACCATGTGGGTTGGCCATGTCAAGTCCCACGTTGCACTGCATTTCCGAGTTTTGCTCCTTATGAAGGACTTCAGGTTTTGGTCGGTGTATTTTCGTTTCAGAAATGTTTGCGACATGACTTTCGGGTCGTTTGACAGATTCCCTGCAGGCTGCCAAATATGAACATTCGGCCATGAATAATCATAGTTTGCGCGTTTGAGTTCGGACAGGTAACCATAGCTGCTTACGACGTAAGATCACTCGAAGTTCTTCAGGAGAAGCTGCGTAGCACAATTTCTTGAACACTAGTATCGTACTGTCGCTGCGGCCCAAAGGATTGCATCTTACTCTCACATCGATAATAAGTCCCTCGTTTGTAAAAACCAGGTCCAAGTGAACCGGTTTGTTTCCTGCACTGAAATGTTTTGGAGATGTGACAAGGTAATATTGCGCGGAACCAGCGAAATACACTTACAGTACTATTGCTTACGCGGGGTGGCCGGGTTTTCTAGGCTGTGTAGGTTAAAGTTCACTACAAGTAGAACATATTTAGGAGATCGTTTCAGCAGCTTCTTCATAGCGGAAGCCTGGGCCTGGTCCATTTCTAAAGTAGAAATTTGTGTGGTGTATTCAATGCCACTAAACAACTGCCGCCCTTCCTCAGGTATATATAGTGCCATAAGGTGTCCACGGTTTGAATCACATGGTCATTTACTAGATCTTGGTGGTGGTGAGAAAGGTAGTAAAGAAGTAACCACCTCCCTTTACAGATCAGCCGCTGTGCCAGTGTAGTAAAAGGCAGTGCGATCTCGGCGTCTGTATTCACCTTGTTCAGTCATATCTCGGATACCGTGATGAGGTCCTAGCACATATACTTTAGATGAGGCCTAATCTCGACCAATTTACTGAGAAGACCTTGGATGTTTGTATCGAAACAACTTGGATCAAGATAGGCCAGAAGGGTAGTTGAAAACATAAACGCTTCCCGTGCATTTGAGCCGACTCTTGTGGGGCCAACCATTATCGCTTTTTGACGTAATTCTTGTCCACCACACAGGGCATATTCGGTCTATTGCATAAAACACCCGCCACTTAACATTTAAGTAGCGAACTGCAACGGATTGTCTGTTCTTTCCTCTTCGGACGGCTGGGAAATTATACTGCGATCCTGTTAGAAAATGGAGAAGAATTTCGTGGTCCAGGAAGTCTCGTGATACAAAAAAGTCCACCTATCTGACGTGCAAGCATTTTGGCGTAGGTTGACTTCGTCCAGATTGCTCCGGCTAGTAAGAGATATGTGGTGCAGCATCGAATTCGGCAGAATTCATGCTACTACGACACTAAGATGTTGTTGCTTTCAAGGTATCCCGTGAGCGTGTCTGCGCTTATAACTTTCAAATATCTGGATAACACTTGGCGGAACACTCGAAATACCGTCAAAGAAATATGCTTCCGGTTCTATACAAATTTACAGAGAGTCGTAAAATAATTTATGAGTGAGATCGTGATGTTAAATGCAACACAAAAGCTGAATATATACGCCCACCCCAAGAAAAACACACCTCACCCGAGAAAACTGGAAATTCAGTTGATGCTAGAGGAACAATAATTCGTATAAGTAAACTTCTCTAAATCTTTCAACTAACTGGTAAATAGCATTTGATTTAATGCACCTAGTGCTGCGGAATTATATAGGCTAATTTCTACCTCAACAACTGCTAATTGTGAAGTTCAAAATTGACATTACCGAAACGACTGAAATCCAATATCACCTAATCAGAGCATCTGCACTGGGACAAAATCCATCGTTTTTCATCCTAAACAACCGCTAGTAAACTCCGGCTGCACTACTTAATATTTGCAGATTCTGTTGAAAGTTAATATGGTTTCAAGTCAGTTGACTTCAAACGACACCGTAAGGGGATCTCAAACTTTTATGCATGGGCACTAAAAACCGACCATATTTTAACATGGAAAACGAAAAGCGTCGATTACGCACTATTAGCTTGCCCCTGAATATGGGTCTGCGGAACTGCAATTGCAATATGCTACAAAAAGGTGACCTCAGAGTAATTTTATAGGACAAAACTGTATGCAAAGTTGACTAATGATAATCGAGAATAACCTGCTTTGAGTTACAGCGATACACCTCCCTTATAGCGTAGTACCATTTCTTCTAACTGGTGACGCAAGCTGTTAGCGCTCATGATTCTGTTCCCGACGGGGCCGGAGAAGCCGCCCCCCGGACGAACCTAGATAACATCTGGTGGTTTTCCGGATTAGTGGTCGGACCAATTCGGTTAGTTGCTACTGCAGGGATTAAAGGAAAGTTCATTAAGAATCCTCCTAACGAATAGGTTTTACATATTTATGAAATGTGGCGCTGTTGTTAAAACAAATGTCTTTCGTCTAATAATCGCTTTGGATAAGATAAAATCGAGGTGGCTCAAACCAAATCCTGAAAGGCACAATTATATCCACGTCAATTTGATTGTTCAGTAGCTTTCTTACTCTTGCCGTTCGTTAAACGTCGGTGTGTGTGTATCCTACATGACGTGTTCGAAGAACATGTGACCTGAGACGGCTAAGCATTATAAACAGATGAACGACGTTTGGCTGATGTGTGTCAGATAATATTTCAAGTGAGATGTTTAAATTGACCACGATCCTTAGGCATAAGAAGGAATGCTAAAAATTCGGAGTAATCAATGCGCATTTCAATAGATCATTTTTAATTCCCAAAAAGATGCAATTTATCGAAAACAAGAAATTAAAGTGTGGTCTGAGGATAAATTCCGAAATTGAGATTTTCAAGTAGGATTGGAGGATATAGATTGTCATATACGAGCGTCTAATGTGATTGCAATATCTTTTGTTGAGAATGAAATGGCGCACAATGTCGGAAAAGAATTCAGAGGAACTCCCAATGTAGCCGTCGGCAGGAACTTTACCATATTTTGTCACAGTATTTGTTAGATATTGAATACCCAGAATACAGAACCAGGACATATACATTCTTGCTACACAAATGTTAACAGGCACGAACGGCGAAGAACGGCAATTATTATCACACACTGGTAACGTAATTCCGCTGCAGTGTTTAACTCATGTTCGAAGCACTTTCTGGGTCTGTAATCTGCAATGTTGGCGTCTAGGTATTACTTAAACTTGGACACTGCTTTCGCCTCGAATATTTTCTGGAACAAACTGTTCATGTATTTCAAAACAGGACGTGTCTCCTCATTCAGCTGCTTACAGCCAAATCGTGGAAAGAGTAAAGGAATGTAATTGAAAATGGGTCAATAGGAAAATCAATAAAACACGGAGCGAACCAAGGTCATTCCCTGCGTCTTACCAGAGCAAGGCAAGACTGGCCACAAATTCTACCTATTTGCCAGTCTTGCCTTGCCCTGGTAAGATGCAGGCCATGACCTTGGTTCGCTCAGGGTTTCACTGATTTTCCTATTGACCTCCTTTTTCAATTGCATTTCTATACTCTTTCCATGATTTGTCTGTAAGCGGCTGAATGAGAAGACACGAAATAATCTGAATTCAGGTTATCCCACTTAAATGCTGTTCGTTCTTGCTCTCTTAAAATTTCTGAGGGGAAATGGCTGCATCAAAACAAGACGCTTGACACATAGATGGTGGGCTAAGTGTCTCAGATCAAATGCTGCGTGCTTAAACAATCCTCCGCTATAAATGCCTGTGCACACATTTGCGTAAACCGCCTCAGCATATAGAAGCTACCCAGAAGTAATAGCTGACAGGAGTTATTGTGCTATCCAATCGAAACCAAATGTATGGCTGGGTGTACCGAACCAGACTACATTGTCGGTCTTATTGGACGTAGGGTCAAGCGAGGTAAACTGGGTATAAATTGGGCGTCTTTGTTCATGCCATAATTCTAAGCGAATTGTTAATTTATTTTATTAAAGTTTTGCCCGTAAATTTTGTCTGTCTTACAACCACACAAAAGCCGAGCAGTGAATTTATTTTGGTCATCGAAATATAGTGTTAAGCTATACACCCATTTTCCTCCATAAAATAACTATTTTCCGCGTGACCAGGGAAAATGGGTATATCCCAATGTGAAGTTGGTATATCGCCTACCATCAGTAAAAAATCCCTTTGCAGTAAAATAATTAAGCTGGTGTCAAGAAGATTTATACAAATCATTGTCTCGACAAAATTTATGATATCAGCATAATTTTTGCAACTTAGATTACTGCAAATATGTGTAACCGTGATCCGACGGTGTTTGCCAATGGTGTCTGTGGCATAAACATTTCATTGGCAGCATAGTATTGGTTACATTTACATTGTTCATGGCTATTACAAGCAGTTTGTGGCATCTTTTAAGGGCACTTTTGGATGAAACATTCTCACTGCCAATCTTTTCTAAAAATCTTAGTAGGATTCAACCAGTGCTTTAGTCAGAAATTCCACCGTGCAAGGCCATCGTCTGGTATTCATATAACAAGTCTCAAGAACGTGTGTACAGCCTTTTTACCTTCATACTTAAGTGAAACCCAGTCCCATTTGATGAAATTATATGCATCTTCAGCGTTGCTCATCTGTGCATTTCCAGTCTGCTACATCTCTGTCAGGATGTTAAGTGTGGAATTGGCATTATTTTAAGTTAGCTACTTGAACTTATCAGTTTTTTTCTTCTCTTCATTGAAAAACATTGCTTGTACCTCCTATGTTGTTGCTGTTTCTACATGCATTGCCCGAACTATTTTTGAGCATTGCCCATGACTTAGAAGTTTATCGGGGGACTTCTCGGTGAAATCATCTTTATTTTGATTTCAGTAAAGCTTTCCACGGTGATAGTCTAACATTATTCGAAGCAGGCTGTAGCTTATAAGAAGTGCTTGGTTAAGCATTATCAACTGCGTTTCTTTCTGGTGCCACTACTGCCGTAAATAGAATAACGGCCTGAGTAGTATCCACCGAAGTTATAATTCTAAGCTGAATGGTATTTTTCGCCAGTTAATCTGAACTAGGGCTTGCTTTGATTATTTTCCTAATATAAGAAATTCTTTATGGACGTACTTTGTGTACTATTGTCCATAACTAGTAACTCACATGATAATATTATCTAACGTAGTAGGAGAGAAAAGTTAACATTAAAAATTCATTTCTAAGAAAATTGTGTTGTTTCCACATAAAATACAGACTACCCACTGTACCCCGTCTAAGTTAAACTGCATCCAGCTTTAAAATAATATAAAGTTCATTTTGTTATATTTATAGACAGAAAGAAAACCGTTATTCACCAATAACATGTATCGCATACCAGTCTTAGTACAATCATTAGTTATTTTTTATAATGTTTTACCAGCTATTGCAGACACATGACAGCCATAACTAAGATGGCCGAGCTCCCTGTATTTTGGTAGCAAAACAAACAAGCTACAAAATTAATACAACGTTAGTAAAAGCCTACTAGTGTTCATACAATTTTGGCGCATTAGTTAATAGAGTTGTTAATCCCTCCTTGTACCTATTTTGCCCATTAGCCATTTAACCTCTGATGACCGTATCCTGAGGAAAGGAATAATTTGAGTAGACTCCTTCTTCATATAAGCATTTGCACTGTAACAAGTAGCTTGAAAATATCCGAACCCTCTGGACTTAGAATGTCTGGAGCTACGGAAATTAAAGCTCAGTGCGAAACAGTTATTCTTGCTTGACCTAGAGTTTCTGAAGGTGTCCACAGGAAAATAATATTAAAAGCGATGTACTGTGAGTTATTGGTATTTAATGTCGTGAGGCCGTTAGTATATAAGCTCCAATGTATTACTTGAGTTCTTAAAATATTGCTTTCTTCTTATGTTCCATGGCACATGTTGAAACCCTTGTATATAGAATGATTCTTATATTTAAGAAATGTTGATTTCTCTGCCTAAATATTCATACATTTGAGACTGCAATCCTTTATTAACATTTCAGTATACAACTTGTATATAGCTTTGTTGAATCGAATCGCGCACATTCTAGTTATGTATTGAATACTATTATACAAATGCACCTCATAACCTACTATGCAAACTGACGGATTCACTGATTCAGTCGTAAACTCTTTAAATTATTGTACAGTATGTAGACTTGTAAGCCAGTAAAATGGCAAAGGTTTGCAATTTAGTGATCTCTGTATCAAAACCTCTAAATTGTTGCAGTTTAGTTTTCATTATTTGAAGTGCTTTTTAGATTACAAAATATTGTAAGATATTCATCATTGTACTCAACGTGATGAGAATTGAAATGCACAATCAATTTACTCGAAATACGTAGATACTTGAGAGACAATCCTGATAAAATAACACAAATGGTGGCAAGAAATATGAAAGAGATGGAACCGGGATGAATCATGTTACACCTTAAAATTAGCCTCACAACCGAAGAAATCCGGAGCAGAAATACACGCAGGAATAATGTGAAACCAATTCACGGTATTTCGATTGTACTTGTTCTGTAAAATGCCCTGATATATTGTCATGTCTGGATAAGTGTGCAAAATAGCGTATACCTACCATTTGTCATTCCAGAATTATGATGCAAGCTAAGTAGACAAGCATTTGTGAAATTACAGAAGAGTAGTAGGGGGATTTGAATGATATAATTAAAATCCGTCACATCTGGACTCCATCAGATAGCCGCCACACGCCCAGGAAAGCATTGTACGCATGTTCCATCCTTTCGGTAATCGTCAGCAATGCGCATTCCATTGGATCCTGGTAGGGCTCGAACCCGCAGTTCGACTGTTGCCACTCCGTGGTCGAGACCACCGAGCTAGGGGGACGTAAACGACCATCATGAATAAGTTACTAGACGTGATATAGCGCCGCTCACTATCCACTGACTTACACCTTACTGTCGTGCAGAGGACAAGGTAGCCCCTTCACCACATCTAGTAACTGATTCACGATCGTCGTTGCCGTTCCCCGTAGCTCAGTGGTCTCAAACACGTACTTACAACAGTCGAGGGGCGGGTTCGAGCCCTAGCAGGGTCCGATGGAAGGCGCACTGCTGACGATTCTCGAAAGGATGAAACACGGGTACAGTGCTTTTCCGAATGTGTGGCGGCTGTCTGAGGGATTCTAAATGTGACGAATTTATACCTATACCATTTGTGAAAGTCTCAACAAAAGGTTAATATACTATGATTCACTACTTAATGCGTTCGGAAGAACTAAACGTTGGACAGTAAAATTTTGCTTGTTCGGGCATTATAAGCTTGATTTATCCAGCACTTGGCATACATTGCTTAACACTGCTAATATGAATTAACAAAATCAAATTTGAGAAAATTCGCTGTTAAGATGTGTGATTGAGTTTTTAGAAATGTACTGCATTTGATGTCCATTTGCGTTAATATAACTAGATATTCAGTTGTGTCTCCAGGCCTTCGACTTCTTAGATTGCGCCCCACGAGTCAAAAAGACAACACACCGGACAGGAGGTATATTCGCAGAACACTACACGGGCCGGCGTGGGTATGAAAACACTCTAAGTCCAGTTTCAATCAAGGCTGAGGGCTGATTTTAATTTATCGATCTTAACCACGGGACGTGTGAGGGGTATGTTACAAGCGGTAGTAACAAATGTTTCTCAACATGGAAAAACACTAGTCTTCTTGTAACTAAGACTGTTCTAATGCAAGGAACACGGTTCCTTGTGGGAAATCGCGCACTTACCTTTCTGAACAAGTCAATTTCTTTCGTTTCGCTGCGCATTTGACTTTGGTCTGCGTGAAATTCTGTTTTTCCATCCAAGTTACAAGAGTTGGCCTGAATCAGTGGCGCCAACTCGACTTGATTTTCAGACAACGCGATTTTCCTTGGAGCAGGCCGTTCGAGACCTAACATATTCAACCAGGAACTTTTTCCGTTTAGCCAAAAATAACTTATAGTTGCATTAATTGTGAGTCATGCAGCAACATACAACTAATTTTCCAACCAGATTTCGGAAGTGCGGTACAGAAAGATTTAACCTTCTTGCTTTTTCTAAAATACTGTATTCTTTTACAAATAGCTGTGACTTATGCCGCGGCTGCAACTCTTGCATTGTCACATACGTGTTAGATTGTTTCCAGTTGACTGATAGAAAGATGTTGGTTGCCATTTAATACTCGAGGCTAATTCTCAGTATGAGGAGTTATGCCTACAGTATCAACAGTATACGATTAGGTGACGCTTAGATTACAAATGTAGATAGCAAATATTTGTACTGCCGTATGTTAATTTCCAGAGCTAATGCAATCCAATTTCAATACCTAGTGGATGATTGAGGGAATCTATTGTAAGCAAACGGATGAAGTGTTGATTGCCCGTTCCTTACTTGTTGCTATTTAGTCACCCCTCAGCGGCCAAATTTATTCCGCCTTGCTTGGACATGATTTAAACTCCGACGTTACCGCTTAATAAGAAGAGAATAGCGGCTACTCGTACTTCCGAATTGATAGACCATAAAATGACCACGGTGTTCTGCTGCTTTATATCATCTTCCTTGTGTGGTGGACTTGTGAGTACCTACCGAAGTGCTGATGGCCAATGTGAGCAGTTATGTTTTTCGATTAAGCTAAGACACTGCGAGATGCTAGTGGGTGTGGTTGGTCTCAGTTCAATGAGAATTTGTTTGTACTGGTTGCCATATATCAGTAACCACATGCATCGTCTGCTGTTCTTGCTCATGAGCCATTTTAACTTACCTCGAATAAAGTGACTTGTGGCTGAACTTCTTCCTGACAGTTGAGAAGTTGAGAGGACGTTCGAGGTGATGATGTTTGAAACTCGGTTCACAAATCACTTTAACCAGCAAACGCGCATAATTGCGCGCGCGACTCCATCGCGCTTAGAACTACGTTAGTTTAGCTGTGAACAACGTGTGCATGACATGCAAGTCTTGGAGCAAGTTGGTGCGAGCGATCAGTTGATGATCGTAGCCAGTTGGGATTGCTGCCGCCGTACTCTCTTCTGCTGGATTCAGCCATCAAATATTGGAACGCGGACTTTAATTGCCTCACTTGAGCGGCATGTCGGATAAGCTAGTTGACACCATTTGAACCATTTGAAACCATTTGGACTATAATTAAAGATGAAGTTAAGTCTTTGCTCCTCCGATTTCCATCCTTCAAGCAAAGGAAGATTGGGCCAGTCAGGCCACATTAGTTCGATAAGAGTACAGCAAACTGGCTCGACGGCGACTCAGACCGTTCAACAAATTTGCGTGTTATAATTTTTGTTGAAGATCTTGAGGCGTATAAAATACAATTAAATCTATGCAACAACGGCTATACAACAAAGCGGCGAAACTTCAAAGTGCAGTATGCAGTTGCAGTAAAGCTGCTCCCAAAATGACATTGCCCCGTTTGAAGCGGTGACCGTAGCCTGAGACCTACAGGCCACACGCAATTACTGGATGGTTTGAGTGAACAGCGCTTAACATCGAGCACGGATTATGCTTCCGTACTAGCAGCGCCCTTCGTATCAGTATTCGTCAGTATCCAGGTGTCCGTACCGAATTCGACGCGCACAGCTCCAGCTGAATTTGACAGTGGATTGCAGTGCTTAAGATTTAACTAATAGTTGGTAAGTTTTGAAAGGACAAAACCTTCCAAGCCAGATGGAATCCGCTCACTGATCCTCGAATACATATTGGCCAGCTTCTCGCCTTCTGTGACCAAGCTGTTCAACAGATCCCTATCAACTAGTTTATTACCGGGTAACTGGAAATGCTCAGTTTCAAAGGCAATATGGATAGGTGATGACCTGAGCAAAGTGGATTACTACCGGCCAAAAGGCCTGACCGAGGTTATTCAGACACACATGAGAAGACCCTGAAGTAAATTTTGCTGCAGCTTCTCGGGCCGAAAGCAATCTTAACGCATGCACAAATTTGTTTATGGACTATCATCCATGCATCACCAAGCTACTGTTAACGAGACACAACAGGTTACAAGCGCAGAAGCAAGGCAAGTCGTTCGACGTCATCTACATCAACTTCAGTAAGGCTTTTAATAAGGTGAATCACAAGGCGCTGCTCAACATACTGAGGGTGTGCGGTGTTGGCGGATCGCTGCGCTGTTAGAACAGAAATCTCTTGTTGGTACAAAGTGGAGTGATCAGGTGGACAACGGTTTGTCCGATTGGTATCCAACGGGTATTGACTTGGCCCAATGCACTGCATAGGGCAGAGTTTGTTCCTGATCCATACAAACGATGTGCCTCAGCTTCTTCCTCTACTTGCGCGTTGTTTGCGGATGAATCAAGGGTGTGGCGAAAAATCCACCAACCCATGGACTGCGTCCCGCTTCAGCGGGTCCTCAACCGACACTCGAAATGGACAGTTGAGGTCAATAAGCCGAGCATTTAGGTCAACGCGCAATACATGAACAATGAACAATGATTTATCACGGGATAAAAGCAAGTGCTTGACACGTCCCGTAGGATAATAGCGGTGAATATGATGCAATTAAAATATGTCTGGGTCATCTATCAAACGTCTGCCGAGATGAATACTTTGATAATTAACATCAGTGTAAAATGAAAAAGAAATATCGCGCGTAAACATTCAGAAAGACACTGGGGCGCAGTGATAGTTGAGGTAAGCAGTGAGAAAATAAAATATGGTCGCTCACTTAGGTCCATTTGATACATTAGTCCTGTTGAAAACATGCTTGGCGTAATCCACAACAGAGGAACTTAGGTAACAAAACGTTGGGAGCTAAGAGCAACATCTAACCGTTTTTTGAAAACATCCAGGGTAGGAGAGGATACTACTAAGTCTGGGAGTGCGTTCCATGGTTTGCAAACCCGAAGGGAAAAGTAATTCCGTCGACACTCTAGACGGCTATATTGTTCCTTCAACTTTAAGCAGTTACCCCTGAGCTGCGTGTTGTGGCTAAGTTTCAGCAAATGGCGGCATACGTGGTTGGGGTCACTCAATATCTGAGGCTGGATAAGTGTGAGCACAGTCCAACCTACACTGTGACGGGTTAATCGTTGTATCCCAAGCCTTTTGTGCGGGACCTCAGTTTACCCTCAAGCTGAGACCTAAATTCAATGAACAACACGAATGGGATTTATCAAAATGGTCTTCGTATGCTTTATGTGCTCAGGCGAGGCTTCAGCACAGAATGTTGCAAGGCAAGAGCAGGACCAAATGCATCCGCCGAATATGGTTAAAGGTATGGTGAATTCTCTGGTGTATTTGATTTCCAGATGAAATACAAGAGTTTGGAGCCCATTCCATTATGAACTGAAGCTCAGTTTTAGAAGGATTTTAGGTGTCTGTTACCACTGGAACAAAACTGCGCGTTAGCTGAGTGCTTTCGTTACGTTACTTTAAATCAAAGGCTTTGTAAGCATGGAGAACGTGCCAAGGCATATATTATTGTGTGATAAATAAGGAGTGAGTTTTAAAACATACACTTGACAAGAACAGGTTCCAGGAAATAATCCTTCCTACTATAAATACTTTTATGATAGAGGCTAATAGAACAAACTGAAAGAACATGCAAACGAGTTTGATGAATATCAGTTGAGAGCTGTTCACTTCGGTTAGTACGGCGAATGAAAATAAGCACACAAACGTATCGTATCAATGCACGCTAAATCAAATTGTTTTGACTTCAGTTCCTTCCCACGAACTCTTTTATTCGCGATTACGGAAAGACGAAGATTGCTACTGTATATTATGACAACTCCACCATTGTCGGCTAGATGTACTTGGCCAAATGGTAACCAATCTGTCAAGTGCTCCTTTCGAACATATCCAATTCAAGTGTTCTTCAAAGTGCTGGCATTTGCAGACATTAACTCATGGATAAATTATAGAAGTGTTTGGAAATACATTATTCCTTTGATGGTGCGTGATAACTCCTGCGGAAGAACTGCATGGACCTATGAATCAGATAAAGGAACAATATAACTGGAACTACGCCAAACACGTCAGCTCAGTAGGAAAACGGCGAGACAGACAAACTTCGACAACTTCAAATATGTTGTTTAAAGGATACAAGTAAAAGTACACATGTTCTTTATAAGAAAGGAAACTGTGAATAATATGGAAATTTGTGAGATTTATCCTTTGTTTTAAGTGCAAAAGTGACTGACAGGGTTAAGATAATATAACCATTTTAAAATTTAATTTTCAGTACAACTATTTCTCCTAGTTCTCAATAAATATAACTAAATATTTAGGAATAAAGTTGGAATAAGAATGTTTTAATACGGTTATTTTGACCGTTTTCGTGCGGTTCAGATAGAGTAGGCGAACGCGTGGTATGGACTGAAAGGTACAATTAATTGGGTAATACAATCAACATCAAAGGTTGTACCATTATGAGCATCGCGCAGGACCAATACGTGGATCCGACGCGAAGCACGGGAATGGATCAACAGCAGATAAATTCTGGAGGCAACATTCGCTAAGCCCATGTGATATTACATGACAGAATTACAAAACAATAAGCAACTACTACACGTCGCTCATTAGAGTCGATAAGTACGAATGGCAGGAGACCATGGTGCTGAAATTTTTGAGTACGACCAAACGACCATACAGATATGTGAATTGTAAAAGAAAGCTCGAGGCTGGAATACCATCAATCAAGACAGCCAGTTGCCTAACAACTAATACTGTGGATGTCGCGAACGCTCCACTCCTGCAGTTAGGCTCGGCAGCTAAAAATAACATGGAGTATTGCCTTATCAACTCCCAACAAATGTCGTTCTCTTATCCAGTGGCATCTATACTCCACCAGCTGTTGCAAGCAAATTAGTCTCTCTCGGCGTACAGTGCCCCTGGAATCGACATGATCTGCTCAAAAGTACTGAATGCCCTATCTCCCAACCTAGCAGCACCATTTGCAATATTTTTCCAGGGTCTGCTTAACTCCCATAAACTCCCATCTGAGTGGAACAATGAAATTATCACTTTAATATACTAAGGAGGTAAGCCATCGGATCCTGCCAACTACCAACCTCTTTCTCTCCTTCCTGTTTTATCAAAATTGATGCAATTGGGAATCGCAAATGAACTGAAGCGCTACTTTAAAAACCTACATATAATTACTAGTGTCCAACGTGGTTTCAGCCGCAAACAACCTTGTCTCTCTAATTTGCTGCTTACTCGGGCTCATGGACCAGGGTGGCTGATGAAGGTATCCCCATAGATGTCGTTTACCTGGATTTTTCTAAAGCATTCGACAGGGTCAATCACCTTTTCTCCTGCAAAAGCTTTTTGTCTACGGTATCAAAGGTTCCCTGCTCACCTGGTTAGAAGACTATTTATACGAGAGAGTAATCAGGGTAAGGGTAACCGACACTTACTCTACAAATCTGTGCATCTCCAGTGGTGTACCACAAAGACTCATCCTCCGCCTGCCATTGTTTACTAGTTTACATTAATGACCTTCCAGCAGACATTCTATCTCCGATGCAAATATTTGCAGATGTTAAAATATAGAGAGCAATTCGCTCAACATCTAACCGTGTCTACCTCCAGGTACATCTGACTCGGATTAACAAATGGGCATAAAAAACCAGCTCCCACTGAACCCCACAAAGTGACTACTGCTGAAGGTGCGCAGCAACTTCGTCAACACACCTTTTGGGTCAACACCTGCTGCAACATGTGACCAGTGAAAGCGACCTAGGTTTATTAGTACAAGAGAGCCTTAACAATTCGCTCCAGTGTTCGAAAGCAGCAAGTGTGGCGAACTTGAAACTGAGACTTTTGAGGCGAGCTCTCGGCACCTTTGAGAGACGGCTGGTACCAATTTTGATTAACTCCTATATTCGCCCTCACGTTGAATATGCAATTCAGGCCTGATGTCCATGGTTAAAAGGAGGCATTCGTCTATTAGAAGCACCACAAAGAAAGGCCAAAAAGGCAACGAGTAAACTATCCTGTCTAAGTTGCGAACTGCGTCTTCGTATACTCGGAGTGTCCTCGTTAGAATACCGACGGCTTCCCGGAGACATTAAATCTCACATACCGGATACTAACTGAAAGCGAGCATTCAAGTACATCACCGTTGACCCTAGCAGCTTAAAAATAAAGCCGAGCAATCGCCCGAAACTAATGACTCAACATTTCCGTCTGAATTGTAGAAAGTATTTGTACTCACTAAGAATCTATTCGAACTTGAATGCATTACCAAGATATGTGGCGAAAACTCGAGACCTGAGGACATTCGACGGATTCTTAGACTTCATCTTAGTGATAAACGCTACACAACAGTTTGATAAAGTGCAATGGTTTAACCCCTGATAATTCAGGTTCCAGGCTGGAACATTTTGCTTTTACTTTTCTTTTGCATATCCATATTCTGGATATTGTAAAGTCATGCCTTTTAGCCATCATACAATATTGAACTATTGAAATATTGATTCAATAGCCAGAAGAATTTCCACAATGTATAACCTGGGCAGCCGGTAACTTGCCAATTATTACTCAGCGTACTCCGTTTAGTGCTTAATACCATAAAGAGAGTATAACGATTAAACCCCACCTTACATTTTATACTAGTATATTTGCACCGGGTGCTAAGTACCTCGGAGTTACGACCAGGTATAATTCACTGCTAATAACTAAGCACACGACTTAGACAATGAAGCATGGCGCGGTTGGAAATATTATCTGTACCCTTTGGAATATATAATTCAAATTGTTCACCCAATTTGTTCTCTCCATGGACACCTATGAAGTGTGCTGTACAATGCTTATTCTGATGAAGATGAGAAAACGCATCCTGCGGACAGCTACGCTAACAAGACCAAATAATACAGCTAGTTAAGCAATCAGAGGTGAGCGTACAATCCCTTATCTTGTCATAACCTGACAGATACATTTTTCACGTGGTGTCCTGGGGACGACCATGTTTAGCTTATTTCACACCTATGTTTGATCAAACCGCGCGCCATGCTCCGGTCTGCATACGTTTCCCGAATAGGTTTTTTATAGTTGAATTTCATGATTGCATTATCTTTTGGATGCAGGGAACTACCTGCAAGACCTAGGAGGCCTCCTTAACCGTATAAACTCTTGCTTAATGTTTAATATCTTGAATATAATTTTCCAACGGATGTCATCCAAAGAGCTACTTTCAACTATCATTCAAATTAAGATGTTGTACACCACAGACATTTTTCTGTCTGGCAGATGCAGACACGTCTGGATAATCACGTTTCAGCCATTTCAGAATTCCGGGTCTGAATAAGCCACGCTTTCATGGAGGTCCACCCCCGTAACCTATGGCTTAGTGGCACAATCCGCTGGCATCCGTAACTCATGGAGACGTAACCTAGCAGAACTCCTAAAAACCAGCTCCACTAATGGCACTAAGAAGATAGAAACGGCAATCTGGTGCTTTACTAGCCATGTAAAACCTGTCTCGCTTTAAAGTGAATATTAGGAGCTACTACTACGTCTACATAATTACTAAACTAATGATATGAATTAGTATTTCACCAGCCAGTTTGCGGAAAAAGAGCTGCTGGCCAAGAAAATGAACGTGAAAAACAAAACTTTCGATGTAATAATTACCACCCTAAGTACGACAGGTTTGCTGTTTGCAATTTTCCTGTATATTCTATTTACCAAAGCAAAAGTCTAAAATTAGCTCTCGTTACTTACGAGCATTTCAAGCACATATAAAAACGTTTATCCTCTTACACATGTCCCCAACTTAAATCGTTCTCATATATAACCAACCGTATCAATCACAAATGTGTTGTAAGAAATGCACTTCGAAAATCGGTTACTTTAAATAGGATTAACGCTGTAACTTTTCACACTTTCATCATCCCCGTTCTGATTTCCGGAGATGAACCTCATGTCCCCGGTGTGACCGTTCTCCATCGTTGCACAAGAACAACGCACAACACACAAGGTTGATTGCCTCACAGATCCATGGTGGTGCTTAAGGGAAATTATTCGTCCGTATTTGTCCACTGATTGGGAACTTTTGTAACTTATCCAAGTGTAAATCCTATCGACTGCCTACTTAACAAAATGACTAAAAATGTTGTTGTAAATTTTTTACTTACAACATTAGATAGCGTAATATATTTAGATTTCATGTTCAGCTGTCTAAAATTTGACCAATGCATGAGAATTGTGGGGATGGAACACGCACAAATATGCTCCAAAGCCCACGGATAAAGTGTATTATAATGTTTCGTTTGTTGATATAATTATATATATCTCCGGCGCTCTCTACATATGCCTCTTCCAGTGTATTTAAGCTTTGGCAATTAAATTTCATTAAAATGTGACAAACTTTGTCAGAAATGGTTCTCCGACTCAGTGTTTCCAGGTGTTATCTGTTATTAGGTCACATATTGTTGATTGTTTCCACTGTGTGTGTTTAAGCCAGTTTGCAATATTTCCATTGTTGTTGGAGGCTCCTTAAGTTTCCAAGAGTCAAGAATACGGCAAGCTTTCTAGAATTCTGACAACCGTCTGCCTACGGATGCTACCAAAATCGAAACCTCTTATGTAAAAGAATGACGATCGATTCCAATGATGAAACACAGTTTCATAAGTTGAAAAAACACCTTATTAAGCAAATAAGTGCCAAAATTTAAAGCTTTTATTTGCATTCGGCCAGGATACGTTACAGATACATTACTAAATTATATTTACCTGTTCTCGGCAAAATACATTTGGTAATAAATGTGAAGACAATGAAAATAATTTTCGTTCGCAACGACCTCGGATTTTTATAAAATGTGCAACCTTCCGAATTAGCTGAGAGTAGGGGCATCCGCGCCTCAGTATTTTCGGATCATAAGAAACCTGAGCCGCGTTCTTATGCATGGCTATGCGTTATATGATTTCCAATGTAAATGCCTTGCGCTGACTTGTTTTAAAATGCCAAACCGAAAAGTTTACTCGTACTTTACATCCCAGTAATAAAAAATAATAATAATTTACGGGAGGTAAGAATACATATAAATAAGCCGTTTCGGTCAGTCTCTCCTTACTGGCTGCCAAGTTATCACGATATACCTGTATTTAGATTGGATACATGTAAATCATTTAAGGGAGGTTAAGCTGCTTGTACATTTGAGTACGGGATATTTGATACAATTGGCTTGCAGTTAACCGTAGTGGCTTCCAGATCAGATGGTCCTCAACTGGTGCTACATTAAATTGAGGTTGTAAATCCCGACGGTCTAATGCAGTTCGTCTTGACCCAATGACATATACTGCTGGTTGGCGATACAAGCTACTGGTGGTCACTGGTTTCGGTACCTGCTGAAGTCTTTGGTTACGCAGTGCTGGTGCATGACAGATTGTCTAGTCGGGCATCTGGTATTCCACCGGATATGGATAGAACTATCCGATTTGGAAGCTGCTGTGGTAAACTCGCCCTACTAAGATCCGATGGGATGTGCACTGCTGACGATTCTTGAAAGCAGGGAACATGCGTACAGCGCTTTTCCGGGTGTATGATGTCTGTGTGAGTCTAGATGTGACGAATTTCTACCTATACCATTCAACTCCCCCTACTAATCCTCTGTAATCAGTCTGCGTACCAAACTGCTTAATATATCATAAATTAACTGGCGGCTTAATTTTGGTAACCTCGTCTCTTGGTGAGGGAGCTACAATGTCCTCTGCATGGCAGTAAGGTGTAAGTCAGTGGATAGTGAACGGCGCTATATAACATCTAGTAACTTAATAACGATGGTCGTTTCCGTCCCTCGTAGCTTAGTGGTCTTAACCACAGACTGGCAACAACCGAGTTGCGGGTTCGAGCCTTACCAGTTTCCGATGGAATACGCATTGCTGACCATTCCTGTAAGGACGATACTCGAGTACAGTGCTTTTCCGGGTGTGTGATGTCTGTGTGAGTCTAGATGTGACGAATTTCTACCTATACCATTCAACTCCCCCTACTACTCTTCTGTACTTCAATACTTGTATGCATATGGGCGCTTGGCACTTAAATTTCTCAGCCTCTAAATTTTCCTAATTTGCCTCAAATGATTTTGATCTTATTCTTAGTAGAGCGGTGCATGGCAACTATATTGAACGGTTACACTGAGAGTAATAAATTGCCGACTGCGTACGTGTAGTAATGTACCATATATGTTATCAATGCGCGCATTGTGCAACGTTGCCACGCTTGTAGGAAGCGCCAAATCCCAATCATATTTGTCATCATACTGGCTTTCTTCTTTAATTTTCCTTCAATTGCAGCACTGCTTGCCGTACTTATTTTTATCAGTGACTTATCACATGGATTGTGACTGATTGGCTGAAAGACAGTGGCCAAACTTATTTATCGGAAAATCACGGAACATAAGAACAGCTAATGCTAGTTTGCTCTTGCTTAATAATATCCTGTGCTGTGGTCTATGGCCGCCAGACCTAGTGGTTGATTTGACCATTGACCAGAGCAAAAAATTAACCACGAAATCTCGAATGTTCTATCGCCCTGTGGCAATCTCCAGCTAATTAGCATAACTGAACCCACGAATACTTCAAATTAACAACACCAATGGGGCGCAACGAACGAGTGCACAGGCTGCTTCATGAGTGTGATTTGTCTGAACCTGAGCAACTGTCTAAAAATTGTTGCTTTTGAAAAAAGTTTCTCAGTCGACTATACTAATGAAACACCAAGTAAAAATTGACGGATTTTGCACATAGCAAATCTTTCATGAGAACAGTTGCGCATAACACACATCTGCTTTGTAGGCTAGAACATTAAAATACTTCGCTTTTGCTGTCCAAATCAACTGTTCACGCATCCCGGAAATATATGCATTAAAGAAAATAAAACCCAGTTCGTCAGGGTAAAACATGATTTCCCATTAATCTATTTCCATATTGAAGATCACTAATGCTGAATGAGACAAGTCGTATTTATTACGATTTCAGTAGCGCAAAGTGCATTATTTAAGCCCATAATTTAATGTGTATCTAAACTTAACTGAAACAAGTGTAATTCACTGAGTTTGTGTGTACCACACAGTTGCATTCCTAGACTCATTTGCCTAGTTAGGCCGAAATTAATATGCTGTTTGAAGCTTGTTACCCGGTTAGACAAACTGGCAATCTATTTCGTTTACCATCTTATAAGTGCAGGAAGTTCGACCTCCTGGCTAGTGGAGCATAGGATACCATACCTAGCAATTCAAGAAACATGGCTTCTTTTGTCAGAAGTAGGACACACAACTGCATGTTGATGGGTAAGGCGGCTTTGTATATCCACGACACTAATCCGTGTCTGAGTACCAGAAGAGCGTACGTCTTACACCGTAACAAACGTACCCAGTTATTGTCCGAGGAAAAAGTACCATATCAATATACTTAGGCCGAACGATATACTTGAAATCCCAACTTTCTCTATATGCAGGTAAACGGCGTCTTCAAGGTGAAAATTGAATTGTCCCCTCTTCAAACTGCAGCTAGTCTAACTCAGACTGCTAAGGATCCGTGGAATATTTTGCGACAAACATGGGTACCATTCATTACATTCCGTGAACTCCTGGATCTTTGGGAACTGTGGTACTTCCACCAGGACTCATTCGTATTAGTTTTACGGAAGACATCATGATGAGAAGGTTGCTATGCATACGTCTGCACGCATGTTCAGGAATTGACGACATACGCCAAAAGGCGCTTGTTGTGGCGGCAAACGTTTTGGATGAAAACTTAGCACGGCTGTTCCAGCAATGCCTTGACGTGTGGCATGAGCCTGCAATGTGGAAATACTGAAATAAAACGGCAACATAAAAGGGGTATTCATTTCGACTCAGAAAAATGTTAACCAGTGACTCTTGCCAGTGTACTCAAAAGTTATGTAGGCTATCACTGCCGACGCAGTCCTGTCTTATCTGGACGGCTTTAGTCCCATTGCTAAGCAGCAACACGGCTTCCGCCAGAATCGGTCGTGTATATCCAGCCTATTGTTAGCATGAGACAGCTGGAGCGCAACGATGTATGTTAGTGCAGTATTTGATGTGGATCACTTTAATTCCTCTAAGGCATTCGATCGGTTGTATTATTGCATCCATTTTGCCAAACTTCAAGGATGTGGTGTTGGTTACTCTCTCCTCGGGTGGATCTGCAATTTGCTATCACACAGACTAGGTGAAAACACATCATGCCCAATTTTGTATCAAATGCCGTGGGCCACGGGATTCAGTACTGAGACCCGCCTAGTACTGTATTCACAAACGTTAGGGTGAGTCCAAGTAAGTCCAACTGTTTTCTCTACGCTGTTAAGATGAAATTAGGCGAATGATAAGATCTCCAGAAGACCGGATCCAGCTTCATATAATACTCGACAAGAATTATGGAGGACTAAACCAAAATCACCTTTCATTAGATGTGATTAAATGTTCAGTTCTACCCTTACGACATCGAATGGTTCACATATATTAGCTTGAGGACCAGGATCCGCAAAACCATAGCCTTTAAAAGGGATTTCGGTTTGTTGGTCTAGGAAGAGCTCGCTTCTCGAAACAGTTCATAAAAGCGTCGAAGTAGGGGAGCCAAACCATGGGGATTGTACAAGGATTTCGAGTAATTCTAACCAAATATATTGCGCCAAATGCATTCCGCTTACTTACGCTCTCAAAAAGAATAAGCAATTCAATCATGGCAACCACGGCTACAACAGCATTTCACGGTCTTGTAGATTTCGCAAAGTCTGGAGACCAAAATATCAAGGGACTGCTTCACCTGACCTAGAACGGCGCCTCAGACTGCTAGAAATTTTCTACAGACGTTATCGCCGTTTGCATGCTGACAATTTTGATTGACTAAAATGTTGACAACATTCATCATCTATTGATACCATCGTCTATTGGTGATGACTCACGTCAACGAACTGTGGGTTATCCCCTATAGTTGGCAAAAAATACAGTCGGTTGGATCATCGAAGTCACTTCTTCTTGCTGCATGTTTGCCACAAATGGCATATCCTATCAAAAGCTGTTATTTCAGCCCCAGGTTAGTCGTGTACAAAGCATGTGTCTACGGTTCAATGGGATTGACACACCATCTCAAGTAACCCAAAAGACCCAGACAAACAGCACAAACACACGAACAAATCCACCCACCACCATTTTTTCCACAGACGAAAAACTTGGATAACACATAAAATTATTGTGAACTGCTGAGAACATTGCAACATTGGAACATTGCAACCGAAAAATTCGAACTTTGCGGTTATTCACTATTTACCTTTGGCTCTTTTTGCCCTTATTTTGCTCATACTAACCGATCATCCTGCGGGACATCTATTACTTGGGCTTTCTGCTCTCCGCAATATAACATGGACCATAGTGTCTGCTACTGAGATCGCTGGAATCTCGCGCCATTTGCTCGCTCATCTAATACTTGGATGTTAACATTATCAGCAGGGCGCAAACTGACAAACTCTCACTCTGTGACGCGCAATTATTGGTTCTTTTCTGCGATCGCAATATTTAGCAATCACTTTCCTGCTTTATCATCTGATTCGACGAATAGCTTTGTAGATTTGTGGCTAAAACGCATTGGCATAATTGCCCTTGGTTTGAGTTTGCATCTGCCCATTTACCCTTATACAAATTTGAATCGTCATTTTCATTCAACATGATTATCCGCATTTATTTTCAGTGATTGCATTTTATTTTTAAACGGCGGTTCTGGATCTAGCTGCGGAATTAACTGTTCGCCACCGCGGAGCCACACCGCACCATCGCAGCGGCCGACCGTTTCCTCACCCATTTTGAAACGGTCGAAACGTCCTTCGTCGCTGCCTCTGCCCTATCTGTCGTGACACAAGTTATCGCTACTTCCCGTCGTTGTAGCTCCTGTGGCCCATTTCACAGGTTCAGCCACTTGATCCCAGCCAACTGACCTCAGATGCGTGTCTCGATACGACCTTTGAAATGATATCAGTGAATAGCATCGAGAAAAAATAGCAAAAGGTTGATATTCATTCACTTGGTTTTGAGTATGACAACTGACACCCCTAATTTGCGACAGCTCAAATGAATATTCTCATTTTCGTTAAGTTAAGCGTAGTGTGTTTTTCACACAAACAGCGAAGTGAGTAACGGGCAAAACTCCGAGGAAAATCAAATCTGTTCTCCAAAAGACAACCTCATTTCAGAAATGATTGTTAAATTGCTGTCCTTGGAATCATAAATGGATAATATAAAAATAAACTGGCACTGTTTGAACCCTACAAAATCACCCGATTTCGCTTGCTTGTAATAAACCGAAAGTTGCTGATCGGAAAAGCAGGGCCACTATAAAACTGTTGACCCCCAACTGAATGAGCGCATGGGTAATGCAGGGCCTTCAAAGTTGGACGTGCTCTACGATTCCATTTTGTGGATTTGCTGACACATGCATCTTGGCTTCATACCAACTATCGTTTTTCACCTTGATTCATCTGCCGATATGTTGAAATCACTAAGTTTCTTCGCGCTCATAACTTCTGCCTTGACCAAAGGCCAATCTATAAGGAATAAACTTAAAAGAATTTAAAGGAGACGGTTACTGCCACAAAAGGCTGAGCTGTTTGGAACGTTGCTGGTTGGAAAAATATTAAGATGCATGAAAAAACCTATCTTTCTTACCTCAAACATAATTTCGGCTTTAGGAAAAATGGATAAACTATCAACAACCAAAAGCTCCCAAGAATATTGAAAACTAGGAATTATTTTATTACAAGAGAACTGGCTCCACGAGAAGGTGGCCGACGCACTTGTATCGGTAGAAGGGTTAAAATGTCCTCGTGTCGACGACCCTTGCATCTACCGGAATCGTGGCGGTAGAGAGATAACTTATACTAACACAACCTGGTGCGCATACACTAGTGTTGTTTTGTTTTACTTCGCAAAGGATAGGCTAGTTTGCTCTGAAGCGCCTGCATGTCAGTGAGCAGTACTCCATCCTACTAGCTAACATCTATATTTCCCATAATTGTCCAAAACCTGAAGCAGGGGCATTTTACCGTGAGTTTACTGCAGATGTAGTAGAACACAGCCATTGTGCATTATTTTGTTTCGCTTGTGCTTTTAACCGAGTTGTCACCCCTTTACTCATGCACTGGGTTGCAAAACATCGTAAATTACCACATTAGATCATATACGATTCTTGTTCTAGTATTTGTCAATAACGTGAGGCTGTTCCAAGATGTAAAAGCGCGCCATTTAGCAGCTCTGATAACTCAACAAGCAAAACCGTGACTTGAGCTCAACTATAAGGCTGACCATAAGGTCGTTGCAATGAGCACGATTTCTAGTGAAGGTAGAGTTCCGCAAGGATTATTTACCGACTGCGAGAAATGGCATTAGCAACCGAATTAACATAATTTTTGACACTAGCGTATTGCTTTTCGTTGACAAGTTACCGGAACTTTTGTTTTGATATTTGCTGTCCATGCGAGACTCTGTTCATCTGTAATGAGAGACTATCCTCCGTCGCCTAAAACGCTTACGTAGACAAAGGGAGAAAGATTTCAATGGAAAAGACAACACTTAGTAAATTCACGAGCTATCCTAATTAAGGCAGTGTTGTACCTTCAAAAAAATGTGTATATAGGCTATACTTTGGAACGGTAGCTGCCGTGAAATCTGGAAGCTTTTAAAGAAACTAAGCAAACTTATTCGTCGTACATTAGCCCCGATGTAGATGTATTGGAACTGAAGCATGACTTCTGCAAGTTTTGCGAAATTCCGATCGCTTAATCATTCTTTGCCCAGCCTAAATTATCAGCAGTATCTCTGCTTCCTTTCGACAACGGCTCGGTGCAGGTTAAGGAAAAGCAGAGTGTTCAGCATGATTGTCTCTGTAAAAGTTTCGACTGATACAGAGGCGTCAATAGCACACCAAAACCAATAAAAGTCCATGCGAATTAAGCCAATTGCTTGTAGGTCGGTATATTTAAACGGTTCCGAAAAGAATCATTCTTCTCTGGATGCTGACGCAACAACAGTTAAACTGTGTCTTCCGTCTGCCTATCTCAGTTAGTGCTTAGATCATAAAGCAGTTTCTTGTCTTGAATAATAGAATTAATTTCACACGTCTCTTTTTGCTGGATTGCTACAATGCGTTCGTCTGTGTCAACCGCAAATTGCTGTTAAGTTTCTACTCGGTGCTGGAATACATCCTTCCATCGTTCTTGTATTGCGGTAATATATTGCCGGTCTTAATCAGCTTACTAGGATTGGACGCCGAATATCCTCGCCGCTAATCACAAACGCCGATGTTTTAGGGGAAGTTGTTATCTTACCATTTTTGTTTTCCATTTGTGTAAAATCAATAGCAATGGCAGGAAAGGAAACCCTGCTGAACTACGTAAATGACCTTATCCTGGGTGTCAATCAATCGATCCCTACTTCTTCAGTCAGAATGCAATTTATTCCTAACCATCTCACATTTTGGTCAAAAGCCGGCAAGCTGTCGCTTAACGTAGCAAAATACAATGTTGTCGTTTCGAACCGCACAAAGGAGATTGTTATCAATAGCTTCGCCAGCAATACCCGAAACCCAAGCGTCGATGGCGAGAGGTTGTACCCTTCCGCATGGGTAAACTAATTGGATCTCAAGCATAGCTATTATTTATATTGGTCAGTTCATTTAAACGAGACGTTCAGAAGCTACCGGAGGTTTTACATTTACACCTGACTACTGCAAGCTGCTTTGGTCCCCCATTCTTTGACACCTCGCTTTGTCATTGCCTGTGTTCTTGCATACAAGACGCAATGGTTAAGATTGATTTTACCTGGTCTATTGATTAAGGATTTCTGCTTCATGAATAGGTTGCGACGCAGTGGTCTATCCAAGCTGACTTTTGTTGCTATACATAGACCCACTCTTGCTGGGTTTTGCGCGAGACAAACATCAAGAGTACTTTCCGACACAAATCGACCCCTCCATTGTGTATTGTCAGAAAGTATGACAACCTCGTCAACCAGACATATGTACAAACCAATATATACCCGTACATTAGCGTACCGTACATCAATTTATCTTTACCTAGCACGACATTTGCTGGACCCAAAGTCAACAAAAAATTAACAAATCGGATTATGATATGAGGATATTGTTTTTCAATTATTAATTACCTTTCTAATTTCATTCATTTCATCCTGTATAAATGAAAGCATGTAGATTACGGCTAAATGTTCATCCATTCTGGGCGCATAAACACTTCATTGACTTAAGTATGGAGGTTAAAATATCATATTGTTTTAGCTATTCCGGGTAGCCTACTTCTGGATGAATTGAAGTTAAGCAAAGTCTAGGTTCGATTGCAAATTTCGAAATTTTTGAAAGAAAAACACCGTGATATTAATGTGAGATAAATTTGCGAATTTGCAGCGAGGATGTCGCGCAACGATCTTTTCACTGTGGCTCATCTGAGCCCTGGGCAGCCAGTTAAATGATATTACGATTAAACGGATGGAAGACGCTTACAAAGTCCGCTGTTAACAGCAGGACGTAAATATTGAAAAGGTGACTATACTCATCGGAAAATCTCGAACTTTTAAGATATGAGTGCACCTAATTTCGATATTAGATGCTTGGACTCAAGAACTCATAGGCATGGGCAACACATTTGAATGTCGTCCTTACTTGCTTTACTGAATAACGTTCAGAGCAAAGAACGGATGGAACAGGTTCTACTATTGCAGACACCGGTACTCCCCTTATATTTAATCCATCATGCTCAAGGACTAAAAGAATGAGTGTGTGTAACATTGTGCTTGTAACATTGGTGCAATGACAATTCATCAGCTGTATCACGATCCTGTCTCGGAGATTAAGGCATGTCAAAATATGGACAGCCTTACTGCCGCCTACGGACGACTAAAGCCATTTGGTCACCTGTGTCTTCAAAACGTGTATAGCTACGAAAGACCCGATTACACCCAAAGATTCATATCGAGTAATCTCCTAAAGTTACCACAAAAGACGGTCTTTGTTAAATAAGAGTAAAACTAATGTATATTGACTACACCTAATTATCATTTCACAGTATACAACAAGCACTTAAAGGGTAACGATAGCGAAAGGAAAGGCGCAAATAAGAGAATGAGACCAGCTAATGCGCAAAAAGTTGCTTTAACCTCTTCCACGGACTCTTGCAACAATCGACTTTAGCGGTTGTAGAAATATACCTGCAACCTTTCTCATTCCGTATATGTACGGCGGATGTCATCCCTTTGGTCCCACTCTTCCTTCAATCACATCAGATAAAAAGGTTTGTCCAATGTCGAGCCAACGACAGTCTAAGCACAATGCTTTGGATCCCTTCCTGATCTCAGCTCAGTGGACGTTGAAACGTGACACACTTACCCTGCTTCCAATCTAAGAAAGATTACCTCGAGCAAACCACTCTCGTACTTATAAACCATATTTATAATGCTTGAAGCTAAACAAAAAAGAGTTCATGCAAAAGACAGCAACAATTCCCAAACACAACAAAGGTTGAGAGATTCTGCATATTATCAGCTCCTTAAGCAATAAACCTTCTATTTTTAACATATTATTACTTATTTCAGGGACCCAAAACTCATCTTTATCATCCAAGTTTGATACTACGTTGATACACTTGAATTTTCATGCACCAGAAAAGCTGGAGTCTGTATCATATACATACAAATAACATTTGCAGCTGAACTTATAAACGACGCAAAATGTGAAAATATATATGCAACTACATCTCCTACATACTGCTCACGTGTCGCTTCAACCCACAGACTGTCTCTAAGGTGGGTACCGTCAAAAGCACTTTGGCATTTGACTTCGCATCGGGTTTGCCATGCAGACATAAGAAACTGCCAAGAATTTTAACTTACCGAAAATCGGGTGGTCAGGCCAAACATCACCGTACTGACACACAACTTTTATTTCCTCCATTATAGTAGAGGCTGAATTTAATAAATTACCTTCGCAAGAAAATCGACCAATGTTTTTGAGGTAATATTCGAATTAAGCATTCCCAGACTGCTGATCGCGACTTTAGGCAGTCTCCGTGGCACCAAGCATAAAAGTATACCAGTCAGTTTCCACATTAACTAATCACTAAACTTGCCTCTAAACTGCAAGTTACAAACCAAAAGTAAACTTGAACTGCCGTCAACGGTTAATCCAATTTTATAATCGGGTTGTATTGTTCTTCTCTGCCCTTGTGTGCATCAATATGGAGCTGCTCTATGAAGAGATGCATCGCACTGTATCCCTCCCTGATACACAATATGATCGTATTGCTTATGGATCCAAATTTTCCGTCGAACACGTAGCTAGGATTTATCACAGAAGCTTACCTACAAGATTAAAGAAGTCTGATGACTTTTCACCGATCAAGAAAATGCACCAATTTATTATCAGATGCAACCATGCGCTGTCAACGCAGCGAAAAATTGTAAAACAGATAAGATTAGGAACAAACTGTACGCCGAGAGAGCTTGTTAATTCTCTGCTTCTTAGACCACTATCATTTGATAACTAAAATGGTTTGCAGTAGGAGTTATAAACTACACGAACCAGCTATAATCTCTGAAGTATTACGTAACGTTTTCGCCACTCCCATGAGTATCGAAGATGACCTTGTGCCCGTCTATACAGAGGTTGAAGCAACAAACATCTTGAGCAGGTCGATGTCTCGCTCAACAGTATCTACCAAATTATCAAGTCAATCAGGATATCCTCCAAGTTGCAGGCTGATGGTATTTCACAAACTGTCAGCAAACTAGAGGTCCTGAAAAGCCGCTGCTTCTAATTAGCAGGTTCCCCCTACCGCTGAAATATTGCCACATTACACAGTAACGGAAAACTTCATTGGTCTTGTTTCGGCACAAACGAAGTCTTAAACAAAAGAGGTATTGATGTATGCCAATCCAGCACAATATTCTAAGCGCCCGGTAATTTTAGCTAATTTTTAACAATGTATTAATGCTAACTGCTATTAATGCTTATAAATAATTAGCGGCACACTGTTCTTCACAAGCAATCGTGCGCCACCTACCAAGTGCATTGTCTGAACTACATACTATAATCTACAAAATCTGGTTATGCAGCAGTGATTCCATTTTGGATCGTACTCCAATCGGTCAATAGGTATCTCACTAATTGTTGTAACATATGTTAGAGACCTTTCTGATTGTTGACTCATTACTAGGTTTGCTGTGGTCATACCTGAATGGTCGTCATCATGTATCCAATTTAAGTGACCATTACACTTGTCCGCACATCATCACTCTTGTTGTCATTAAAGCTAGTGTACCCAGTCCATCGCTGTTCATGCTCTATATATAATCTTCACCACATTCTTAAAAATTGGTCGGCCAATTGCATTTCCCGGAAGATATCTGGATCATCTATACATCTTGACAGGACGAACCTCACGGAAAGCTACGGCTCATACAAGATGAGTTACTTTCGGTTGAGCATCGCTGCCATAAATCAAGCATTGTGTCATAAGGCTGTTCTATATCCGCTACATGTATTGCACTGAACAATGAACATGTTCCTAAACAGCTGTCCAAGCACGCTCTCGTAATACGAAAACCATAAACATTTACTTCCTCATAACGTGCACAATACCCAATAGCACGTGGCAGACAAATTGTATTAAATTCTTCCAAACATTCCACACCATTAACGCCACAGATGAACTTTTAAGCTGCCCATCCGCCCCATTCTCGAGTATTGTACTTGAATATTAGGTTGGTCAGAAAGAAATTTCGTTCTTTCGGCCTTCGTATTTTTTACGCCAAATTTCATTATATGTTTGACAGGTTATGTAAGAAATCTTGCTTGTGAAAAGTCCGATAGATACTAAGCAGTAGTTGGTTGTTATCCTTTTAAATATAGAAAGTGTGAAACGCCATTTGCGGTATACTTTACATTTTTTCTATCAAAATAGTAGAAATGCTGTTCAAGCAAGAAGCGATTATCGAATATGTATAAAGCGGAGGTATAGAGAGAACACAAGTGCCAAAGCTGTTTTGTAAACCTTCCATCCGGCAAGGTTGATGTTGGAGACAGCAACTTCTACAAAGCAAATTAAACCTAATAAGGACATAATAACAAGATTGATTGATGCAAACTGGCGAATAACACTTCTGATGCTCGCGCAGAGATTAAATTTATGGGATCCAACTTTTCATGATCATTTAAAACGCCAAGGTTTAAACTCAAATCGAAATATAAGAAAGAACCTTGTGCCGTTGCGTCGATTTCATTGATTTTAAAGAAATAAAGAAATAAATGATATATTCCGCGGCGATGAGAGGCAATGCTTCTTGATAGTTTTGTCGGACCGATGACTGAGATAATTTCTCATTTGCCAATTGGAGGAGACACTCGGTGCGCCTCCCGGTAAAGTTTATGGAGAAACGACAGCGTACCAAGGCATGATCAGAGTCGACGCTGGTACTCCAGTACGAGCGGCAATCCAGGATGTATCAACGGCCTTTATAATTTATGGTTTTGTGACCAATTTGGATTCGTCGCTGGCCAGCTACAGGAGGACGCCAAGTAACACTTCGTCGCCTACTGTGTCTAAAATCAGTGCTACTAAGAGACAACTGGTTCTCCTCAAACAGTTACAGCATACGCTTGTTGTTGTCAGCCCGTTCGGAGTTAAGCCCATAGTTGCCACCCAGCAAAGCTTCTGCAGAGCTCAGACGCACTACTTGTGCGTTCATGTCTCTTGCAAGTAATATAATATCTGAACTAGTAGCACTGTGTAATAGGGCGTTCAGTCGGTGAGAGAATATGTCCTTGACAGCAGTTGAACTGCAGTCGGTGGGAGCATAAGCGGAAATCACAAACAAAAGCTCGTTATACTACTTCGTGAAGCAACGTCGGCTGATGTCGTCAAACGGTCCGCACATTAACGGCTGTTCACCGGAATCCAATCAACCAAGGATGGCTCAGCCTTGGAGCTTGGAATGATACCTACACCAGCTTGACCCGTGAGCGTTGCTTCAGCGTCTCGGGATGCGTGCAATCAATAACGAGAAGATAAGCCGGGTGCAGTTAATTCAACAACCGCCTTAGGGTCATTGATCCTAGTTTCAGACACACAACACATCAATACCCAGTGTGTCCAAGGTGCATGAGAGTGCAGCCTGTTGATCTATTCTCTTAGAGTGCGAACATTGAAAGTCGCCACGGAAAGGGACAGCTTGGCCTTATAGGGGACTGTTGCCGATAGGCCTCCGGCGTGTGTCGCGAGAAGGCGACTACAGATGGTTCTACTTCAGTGGCACTTCGGTTGCTGTCTATTAAGCTGGGAATTGTAGAAGGAAGGTTAGTAATGGGGGTTGGGATAGGAGTAAGAGAAACAGGTGAAATGATTGAAGGAAAGGGCCAGCGTATCATGTTTTCGCTAATGCGCCCTGCTGTATGCTTCAGATAAGGCAACCTTTGATAATCTGCGCAAAGGCCGATTCAGGAGGAAATTATGTTTGAAGAAAATGCCATGGTTGTATGTGAGCTGGGATCCTGCCAGAACGCCCAGACCTATGCAGGAGGACGATTAGGGCATTCATCACAAGCCATTGGTTCGAAATCCTATCCGCAAAGCAGCGGGGAGGTGGCAATGATTTAATTTTAGAGAACTGGATGTCATCCCATTTCAAACCTCCAACCTAGAGGACCAGGGGACTGAGTTTGTCTGACCTCTCACCATTGGCGAAGCTTGTAGGACTATCTCTCCTGTTGCCCGCAGGCACCACCCAGCATGGCTCAATGGGTAAGGGAAGTGCGCAAACCGTCGCACTAGTTTAGGCCCAGTCTCGTTACAACGGGAATGATATAGGCAGCATTTTGTGATCTCTTACTAACGCCGCCGATCTCTTTGTTGTTCTTGACTCGATCGGATTGGCCAAATGTGAGACAATCTTATTAAAATAATGAAAGATAGGGCATAAAATTGACAACTCGATAATAGCACATTTCACTCATTTAAGCGTGGGAACGGCCCCGGTAATGTACAAGTAGACGGCGAAACGGTTGCCAATTTATGAGGAAAGGAGTTTTATTTAAAAGAACTTGGCAATAAAGCGAGGGTGGCTATAAGCCGGGTAGGCAATAAATGGGTTGTACTCTACTTCCTATGTCTACACTACTGATGTCGTGTGGAGGGGTGAGCATCCTAATTTCCGTTACGCTGTCGCCGAGTTTAGCATTGGTAACATTATTTGCGTTTTTAAGGGGAGATCCAAACGCTGTTGAATGACCAACTTGCCTCTCCAGGATGCGCGCAAGGGGGATGATTCTGCTTCGCTTCAGGCTATACATAAGTTGCACTAATGCATTAGTTTACATTGTAAGTGTGACCTGCCTACGAATAGAATAAGTTTGTTAATTTTCGGAACAGACCTCGATATATTCTGGCTTTTGTTAAAAGCACTTGTATATCTTTCGCTACGAAGGCTGAACAGAGTCGGACAAGAAGAAAGTAAAGATTTTATCTCAATATTCTACAACTAATTTCGGTCTCAGCATTGTTGTACACCCTCGAAACAGTACGACTAATGTTGTCAATCGGGATACTGTAAGCTATGTTGTGGGCGATGGCCTTCCTTCCTACATCTTTGGGTAACCTCAGAGGCAACTTTATTTAAGAAGTTTGATGCTCCAGTTGTTTGCTTTGGCTCTGTATGTTCTTGTGGTTTTTGCCCAAAAACCGGGCAAAGTGTTCTGTGCTGCCTATCGGAGCGTCTGATTCCTCCACAAGTTATGCGCTAGATGGGAGTGAACTTCCTTACGTGACTCAACAGGTTGACCTTGTTGTCCACTGTTTCACATCACCCTCTGGATAAAACTGGAAGAAGGCGGCTAGTAAAGAATTCCGGATGTTGTGTTTTAGCCGTCGTTCTTTTGGGGCCCTAACCGCTGATTTGATGTGAAGCCCTTCTCAGCGTTTGTGCGACCCCACCTAGAATATTGCGTCCACGCCTGTCCACCATGCCTTGTCCGGGACAAAATGGCACTAGAAAGGGTGTTCTTGTGTCGGTACTAAGTTGGTCGAGGGCTTACGAGGACAAAGGTATCCCGAACGCTTACTTAGTTTGGGGATGCATTTAATGCACTTATCGAAGGATTAGAGGGGACCTAATCCTAACCTACCGTATTTTGACTGAGTATGTTGGCTCTGATTTGTCCTGGCTATTTAGTCCTGCTATATTATCTGGGATACGCGGGCATTGCATGAATCTGGACAAACGCTGTCCTAACCAGTTAGACCGGAGACACGGTTATCGCGTCGAGTCATCGAGCGCTGAAACTTGCTTTCACAAAATCTTGTCAAGGAATCTATGGTTAAGGGGTTTGAGCGTCAAATAGATGGTCATTGGTGGCAACACGAAACGTTTCCTTTTTCCTGACTATTTCCAACCTTGATATTTAGGTTCTCTTTTCTGTACTTTCCCACACCATTGGTATTAGTCTCTTCTTTTGCTCGATTTCCCATACTCTTTACCTTTAATTTTTTCTTCCTGTCTTGCTTACTTCACGTAAGTGGCATAGCAGGGACAGCTAATGCATGAAATGTGGGCTTTAAATTGTTGGACATGGGTGCTTTTTCGGGTGTTTTCGCTTTTGATCCATCAAGAATTCGGAGAACCCTAATAGCTCTTAGATCAACAAACCGTTAAAGAAGGAAAATTGCGGGATTCATCCTATCGTTTCAGTCCCACCTGAACTCGAACTTGAACTTGGAGCTCGAATTATATAAGAAAATGACATAAAGATAATCCCAGATTAGTCAGTCAAATTCAGTTTCTCATTCTGCTCTGCTAACTGTTTCGCCAACGTCTTTATTTTGGCTGACAGTGGAGACATAAGGTCGACAACACTAACTGAACTCTCAGTCATTGGACTTTTTAACTCATTTACCTGGTCTTGTATCCCAGACGGCCCGGTATGTGTGCAACCGTACACAGGTTCATCGGCACTCCTTGTGACCGCAACAGTATTGCTTACCGTTGTTACCCGGCCTTCCGCACTCCTCTCCCTCATTGCACGAGAGTTAATGGTAGTCATTAATCTTGTAAATGGGAAGATAAAGGCTAGCGGGTACATACTATAGTCCGGCGCGATTGCTGTGGTAACCATGGTCGTGAAGGTCAAGCGACTTACCTACCCAAGTCTCCACCAATTGGGCCGGACGGAGTAGTGGTAAGGAGTTGTCACGTGCTCTGAGGTGAAGCGCGGCTTGACGCAGGTCAATGCAAGCTTGGACGCGACTTACCGATCAAGCTGCGGCTGTGGCGTTCACTGCAGTTGTACGCTTGCAGATTGTCCTCTGACGTGCCAGTCGAATGTTTCACGATGGTGTGATTGATAATTTTCGTGGTCAAGACTTTGGATTGCACCAGGTGAATTTGCCTTGAGACCTGTAGCTGGTCCAAGCACTGTTGCATTTGGACGAGTGAAAGCGTTCATAATCAGTTGAAATGCACCATCGAGTGAGGCCAGACAGGGTCTGATTGTTGGAGATACGGAACTTTTGGCGCTTGAATATCAGCAAAACACGACCAGGAATTTAGAATTCACGGTAAACTTAGGATGCACTGGAGTATACTCGGGCAAACTGGTATCACAAAGTAGAGCTTGTGGAAGCACGACGAAAAGTATATATCCAAATGTCATTGAGCCACAGTTAAAAATCACGAGTGCACAAGTGAGCGTGTGTACTCATGTTCGCTCAAGCACACAATATGGATTTGCTTCTCAAACGTCAAGCAAATGATCGATTTTTGGTGTGCGTCTTCACTGTGGACCAGAAATGTGTTGTTTGCAACAATGTTAAAAACAAGGAATTAGTAGTAAAAGCAATACACAATCTCAAAACACTTCGAAGGCCAATATTTAAATTGTGATGCACTGTTTGGTAAAATTTTAAAGGAATCCTATTTGAGATTCGATTGGAAAAACAAAGATACATTCTTAACTGTACTGTCATCAGTTGGGCAAATTGAATGATTCCCCTAAAAAGAAAGGGCCATAATTAATCCTTGGAAAATATGTAGTGTTCCACCGAAATAATGCGAGACCTCTTAAAACTTTGGTATTCCACCAAAAGCTTTTAAGTTAACATCAGATATACTGCCGCACCCGCCACATCCTCTACAAATGTGCCTGATTATAATTTGTTCACGTCCCTACAAACTCATTAGACGGTAAAAACCTTACTTCAAATGAGTAGGTCAAAATGACCTAAGTTAAATATTTTGTCATCAAGAAACAAAAGTGTTATGAGCATGAAATCATGCTTTGCAGTACGATTGCAAAAGTTATTGGACCAGGATGGTCAATACATAATTCAACAAAATATTTATTCAGTATAAGCATGACATCTTTCGTTTTAATCAACTAACAAGAATACTTTTCATGTATGTTTCAATATGAGAAAGAGTAGCATGACTGTAATCGAACACCGGTATTTATTTTTAGTACGCATTTGGTTGGTAGCATTATGCCATGAGTTATCGGTAGCATTGCAAGAAACCTCAAATGGGACCACGTCTAATCTGACGAATGAAGTACAAATTGTTGCTACTTTACACTGTACTACACGGCAACACCTACTCCGATTTGCCTACACTGGAGCTGGAACAAGTCTTAACTGATAATCTTCACAACAGAGACTATACGCTGATTAAACTGTAGGCTATAAAATGTATCGCTTCACAGATATTCCTCGTCGGATGTACCTAGCTGTGGAATAAACTGCCAATCACACCCAGGTCATATGACAACATGACAATTTGTAACAAATTTGCAATCTACTTTGACCACAATAGATTAATGGATACATTCACCTGGAAAATTCCCGCTACGAACTAGCCTACAAGCTGTCGAAAATAATGTGATAACCCAAGTTTTGAAAATATAGTTTATCCACAACCATTCACCAAAGTGATCATATGAATTTCATGCCTTAATTTTGCAACGTGCATATCGCCGAGACAAGAGCATAGTTAAATTTTACCTTTTGAACTGCGTATTTACATTCACTGTCTCCTTTCTAGAATCGTACAACTAGTAGTATTATTAAAGCATCTTTGTTGCAAGTACCGGAACTTGTAAACGTTTACGTTATTCAGAATTCTTCATTCATTGTTTATAAACGATAAATGAAATATATTTAGATGAAAGTGATGTGCTATTTAATTAATAATTGTGATACGTTTTATTACTTGTTACCGCCAGTCTCACAAACGTAACCGGCTAATCCATGGTATAATTTATCCAATACTTAGGACCCCTTTCTGTACAAAATGCAAAGCCGTAAGTTATCTAACATGTTACTTAACATGCTATGAGGAAAACTTAAAGGGAGCCTCAGCAATATCCGGGTTACAATACGCGCAACCATTTCGGCTGTCAAGTAAAGCTAAAATAGAGATGCAAAGACCAACTAAGCCAAGTAAGACATGCGCGAACAGACACCATTTAAAGCAAAGTAATGCATAGTCCAATTAATTAGTTAGCCGTATACGTGAGCGTATATGCGAAGGCTTGAGTGATCATCTTTGATGTAGTTCATGTTCCGACAATGTCATTGAAAGATGACCTACAGGATTTATGATGTTAGACATGTACGGCTTAGTAACAAAACGGACTTGGGTCAGAATCGTCTTGCAAGCATGTAATGAAGTTGATGCTACCAGTGCAATAGCTAAAGGTTTAAAACAGGCGAAACATCAATAGAATTAAATGGTTAAAGTGTTACTTGTCGAAACGTTATGAATATATCCGGTAGTTAATTTAATTTACCCCAGTCTATGTCGTGGTGTTTTTGCCTAATGACCCGTGTGATTGCACATGCCATCGGTAGCTGTGTTTTGGCCTCCGACGTGTGATCTCTTGAGTAATTCCCAAAACGGATAGTAAAAACACCAGTAATTATTAAATTCGCCCACTGCATCTTCTAGTTTAGCTACATGCTTTATTTCCCAATCTCCAACAACCTGTTCTGTAGCTGCAGATTGACCTGGTATATAAATGCGCTGTTACCAGCAGTCATGGGTGCAGAAAATTATAAAAACATTGTGACATAACATCAGTAAGTTCTTATTATATGAAACTAATTTCCAGTGCACTGGCACCTTGCGGTCCCAAGTGCAACATTGCTGCCTTGAATATTGGTTTAATCTGGGAAAATTAACACCAAACTTAGTATATAGCTACCGAGGTCTGAAGTCTAAGTGCACAAAAGAAAAACGTTAGACGTGCCTAAAGTGCTTGCTTGTTTTCTTTATGACGCTTTCCGTTGAAGATGTTCTTTATGCATTTAATGAAATGAAAGTGAAAACAACTGGATCTCTGCTTGTTTAGCCTCAGTGAACAAAGACTACTAAGTTTCCCTCTGGTGTCTTGGCCGGATATGTCCGTATGCATTTTCGTAAGGCATTTTACCATTGTTTACAAAAACTTCACGAAGGAAGTTTGGTTTATTTTTTGCATTTTCAAACTTGTTACGAATCCATTATAATTGTGGCTGAAATATACTTTATTCGAATACATTAATCTGTTGAGGGACCTCGATTTTCCTAAAACGTTGGGTAATCATAGACTTTTCCGCATGGATATTTTCAAGTACCCTACAAAATATGGTTTATCCATAACCCACTTTAAAAGTGCGATTTAACGTTTGTTGGTTTTTCTTCATAAACAGTCACTAAACTTTCATGCCTCAGATTCGAATTTGAGGCCATGTTTGCCGAATATTCAAGTATCAATTCAATCTAATATACAAATACACGCATAAGTTAATACAAACTTTTAGGATCAAATGTTATCATGCACTGTGTTACTACTGTTAATAATTGCTATTTTATCGGTAAATCTACTGACAGTTCTTAGAAGCAGGTTTCAAAACAAGTAGTCGTGTAGTGACCTGGAGATTCTCTCGTATGACTGTGTAAACTATTCTAAAATATATTAATATTATGGCTTTTTTTATGTATAAGGGAATTAAGCGGTATGCCTTTTGGAACGTTGTTCTCGTTTGTTTGAAACACGAACACGATATCCAACCTTGGCGCGCGCAACTCGACTGCGAACGACGCTCCGTCAACGCACTCGACGCCCAACTACATCATATCTGGCCAGCTCTCTTCTGGTGCTCTATGTTTCGTATTAGCTAACTCTCCTCCCGTCCAATGAACATGTTCCCCATCTTACTTTTTGTATTCTACCCATTGATTTTGCTTGGCCGTCTAGTCTCGTACCGGATATATAGCGCAAGAACATCGCGTTATAATTGGTGACCCAAAAAAATGTATTTTGGTGAGTTCTACTAATATTTCTTTTCAGGTCCGCTAACTTATTCTGTCTACCCTTCTACTTTACCATTTTACTATTTGGGTTCGCTTTCATCAACTCCAATTTTTTCACCATGAATTTCATTCATTGAGATTCTGACGATCAGATTAGTGAGTTCCGTTTCCCCATTCCGCTTTTGCGAGAGACTAGTCCTAGTGCCTGGTTTAATCAGATGGAATCCATCTTTTCGTTACATGAGATTAAGTCTGACAGTGTTAAATTTCACTGTGTTGTCGCAGCGCTTACTCCGCAAGTCGTTGATGACCTTGACGACGTCTTGGAGCTTCCCGAATACCAGAAGTGTTACGATGAGTTTAATGCCGTAGTCTTAAAGCGCTTCGGCATATCAGACCATGCTCGCGTTGCGCAGCTTCTTAAAGAAATGGAGCTAAGTGATCGAAAACCTTCTCAGTTGCTTCACAACATGCAGGCTCTAGCCAAGCGTCTCTCTGTTGGCGACTCTTTTCTTAAAGAGATATGGCTTCGTCGCCTGCCACGTGACATGCTTAACCCCCTGTACGCAAATGATGCGCCTCTTTCTCAGCTCGATGACATTGCCGACCGTATTTGGGAATCCAACACCCAAGTATCTCAGGTTCAGTCTACTTCCAGTACGGAGGTAGCAGAACTAAGAGCGCAAGTAGCGGCACTTACCAACCGACTGGAGAACTTAACACAGTCGGATCCAACCGCCGAAATGATTCCAGTAGTCTCACTCGTCCTATTTCACGTTCAAAAGCTCCCCCTAGGTCAAGTTATTGTTGGCACCACGAGCGATTCGGTCATCAGGCCCGATTGTGTCGCCCGCCCTGTTATTTCAAGCGCAACAAGCAGGAAACGGACCGACCAGCACATAGGGGCGACGAATTTGCTGGCTGCCCCAGTCGCCTTTACTTTGTCGCTTATCGCAGTACAGGAGCAATCTATCTCGTTGAAACCGGCGCAGATATCAGTGTTATTCTACTTGCT
>OX104068.1:102030777-102127772 GCA_944474145.2 Dicrocoelium dendriticum | reverse complement strand
CATGCCAACATTTTGCTTCCTACACATAACACCTTGCACTATTGCCACACGTTGGCCGTTCTAAGAAGTTGGTATTCGACCGTGTCAGCGCATGGATACGCCCTATGCATTTGAATCCATGCAACACTAACTTGAGTGATTAACAAATATTTCTGTTGGTCAACAAACTAATTTCATTTCACTCTTCGCCAACTTGCCTGTATAACAGTATAGTGAACGCGCGATAGCAGGAATTCGCCCTCAACATTAGAGACCGAGTCAATAACCTGGAAGGTTGATCGATGAAGGTAGCACTCCCATTGTATTTCAAGAACCAATGGCTTCGCGAGAATGCAAATATGTGGTTGGATCATCGATTTGGAATTGTACGTTTACATGTCTAATAGAAGGTGCATGAAGTGTTACCGAACCGCCCAGAACAAGAATTCCACGAGTCATGGTCCTAATGACAGGTAATGTGTAATGTATGCCAGCATGCGTTTGTGTAGATGAAATAAAGAGTGGACAAACCAACGGATTATTTATCAGGACAACTATTTGGTTTCTTCTAAAACGTAGCCTCATTTGCATCTCCAGCCTTTCTAGTCTGCATCCGAAAGAGAATAATACAGATTTCGTTAGATTTAAGTTTTGATTCGGCGAAACGCCGAATGTACCTTCTTATATGCTGGAAACATTACAATAAATTGATACGGGATTGATGGTAAAGCACTGTCCAACTGTGTCGCAATTCGGTGTTTGGCTACACTAATCGAGCTACTCCTATTTCTACGTACAGGTGCATTATGCTGCTGCAGAACTCATGGCTTGGATGAGCAACACAAAAATCCATTGTACTGATTTAATCCGGTCTACCAATTTTACTCCCGCATTCCTCCCTCACTCAATTGCGCACTGACATGTCCCAGCATGAGGAATCCTGACAGAAATAAAAGAGGAATAGGTTGATTAGGTAGAAATTCTTTAAAATACTCTGTCTTTGTTAACGTTACTTCCAGCAATTCATACCAATATAAATTCCTATGTGGTTTCTCCATCCTGTCAATTATAATTGGGATATTAACTAGGTATCCAACAGTTGAACAAATTTCAAACATAATATCATACCTCCATAAATGTTTGATATCAGTGCGTTAGCAACCTATATGTTTATAAGTCATCCGAGAACTACTTCTCACTATGTGTATTCCATATGTTAGTGCATTAATTGGGGATTCATTAAATGGATGTGATCACATCATTGCGATTTGTATCATGAATATCAGGATATCTGTATAGATCAGAGCAACATGAAACAAGCACCTTGACCACAAAGTATTGATTGGAGCACATTTAGCACGCTTCTCAGGAGCACAATTTGCGACTGGTTCTTCGTCACATCAAATCCGGCCCTAATTGCAGACGATTTCGCGAAACATCTTCTCACGGCCATTCCAGCACCTACGTCGACGGCAAACATGGAAACATTTGAAGGCCCGCACAAGCAATCATTTAAGATTGCTTCCATAATAAAATGGTTAAAAGCGCTGCTTCGCAAACAAAGAGATCGCTACATTAATCTAAACAGGAAATGGGACTGAAACTATAACTCCAAACAAAACAGTCTAGTATTACCCAGGCAGCTCAATTCAGCGGGACTGTAGCGAAATGCCGTGCCCCAATACATTTATCCAGAAGAAAAATTCGCAAAGATAACATGATATTCCAAGCCTAATTTTAAACGACTGCGTACCAATAGACGATGTAGTCCAAATATTTAATTCAGTGAATAGTACTTTGCTGCCTCGTTAATTAATGCATCATCTGTGTGCTCTGCTATTGGGTTGACTCGAATCATATCTGAAGATCCGCACAAAAATCGTACAAATTGATCAAAATTGTTATACTTACAGGAATGTCATAATTGGTAATTCATGGCATTGTTCCGTGCCCATTGCATTCTTTATTTATATAAACGGTATTTGTGATGACATCAGAGATAAGCGCCCACTTTTATTTGTGAGCGCCATGAAACTCTACTCAATTCTACTTGACCACCTCGAACGTTTCCTAAGATTACACGCGGAAACAAAGGGAAAAAAGCTGGTCAAGTAGGTTTTCACCAGATAAACCTCAGATACTATGCCACAGATGCCGTATTCCAATTTATCCATCACATTTATTGGTACGCACATCCCAACTGCGCATCCCGTTGGATACTTGGGAATCAGTTTATCAAGCAGCTCTCACTTCCGGGAACAAATCTTCATCAAGTAACGAATACGATTCAACTAATTAGCTACATCAGTTGGTCATTGTCACTATCCCAAACACTGCTTGGATCGTTCAAAATCACAGTACAGTTCCTTATATAGTATTCAACTATCATACGTATGCCCTTCCGTTAAACAGATAGAATTGCTTCTGGGAAGGTCGAGCGAATATTAACCAAAATGCTTAGGTGGCGCTCATCAACGTTTACCGATGAGAACAGATGTTCTTGTCTCCAGCTCGACCTCACAGGCTTCGACGGATAAAAGGTAATCTCAAGCTTTTCTACAGACTTCTATATTCTCGAGTTACCTCAATCAGAGCGACGGTCGTTTTACGTAATAGCTTAACGCATGCGACTGTTAATGGAAAATGTCTGCTATTCTTCCAGAGCACCAAGCGAAATATCCGCATAAAATTTTCCTGATGAGAGGTGCCTAATTATGGAATAACTTGCCGCTGCAACCAATAGCTAGCAAGAGAAGCAATAAAGAGAGATATTATGTAAATTTTCTTACTTGTTAAATGTATTCAAAATGTTCCACTTCAGCAATCAGGTGGCACACTCATGCAATCCGTCCCGACGGAAATGTGACCATATGAACTCTCAAATAACGTTACTTCTTGGACACTCATTTAAAGATTGAATAATTCTTTCATAATGAAAGCAACTCAAAAATGTGCTGATGAGGTAACTGAATGTACAATAATCATTCCGCCAAAACGAACATATTCCATAGGTGGGAAATATGCACATTCATTTAATAATTGTTTATAAATGGGCCAAAACAAATGACAACGCGTGGCTGTTTTCGATCAGCGATGTCTAGAGGAAAACCTTATTCCACCAGTATGGAAGCAATGGGTCATCACTCCTATCCATAAAAGAGGTAGCCGCACTGATCCTGCAAACTACCGTCCAATAACACTACTTCCCGTACTATCCAAAGTGATGGAATCAATCGTCGCAGACGCGCTGATGCAATATTTGGAAAGCCACAATTTAATAGTCCCAGAGCAACATGGCTTTCGTGAAAAGCATTCGTGTAATACTAACCTATTAATTGCACGTAATAGCTGGACTGAAGCTGTTGATGATGGAGTTGGAGTCGATGTCATCTACCTGGACTTTTCAAAAGCGTTTGATCGTTTAGACCATCGAGTTCTCCTTCAGAAGCTTCGGAACTACGGCATTGGCGATCCAATCCTGAGTTGGATTAGCAATTTTCTACAAGAACGACGGCCAGTGGTGAGAGTCCGAGAATCATTTTCTCATGCAATCCATGTGGCGTGTGAAGTACCACAAGGCTCGGTTCTTGGACCTCGTCTATTCTTGGTGTTCATTAACGATTTGGCGAGATCAATTACTTCCGATTTCTTATTTTTCGCTGATGATATCAAGATATGGCGAAGGATCAGAGGACCGGATGACCAGGAACGGCTCCAGCACGATCTCAACACAGTGTCGAACTGGTCAGTTCAAAACGCTCTACCGTTCAACGTAGACAAATGTCGCGTAGTACAATTACGCCATAGACATAACTACACTTACATACTTGGGACAAACGAATTGCAGAATAGCTCCCAGGAACGTGATCTTGGTGTGATCGTACAGAGCGACCTCAACTTTTCAAAACAGGCTGAGGTAGCTGCCAAAAGAGGCAACCAGCACGTCGGCATGCTGCGAAGGGCATTCGGGTGATTTGACCCATCAATCTTCCCAATGATGCTCAATTCCTACGTGCGCCCGCAAGTTGAGTACGCAATCCAAGCTTGGCAACCTTGGTTGAAATGCGACCTAGAAGCGATAGAGGCACCACAACGGAGAGCAACAAAGAACGTGAAGGGCCTGCGGTATCACTCTTACCACCAAAGGCTGAAGTTGCTGGGAATTTTCAGCGGACGTTATCGAACGCTGCGCGGCGATCTCATATTAGCGTATCAGATATTGAGTGACCCCAACCACGTATGCCGTCATTTGCTGCAACTTAGCCACAACACGCAGCTCAGGGGTAACTGCTTAAAGTTGAAGGAACAATATAGCCGTCTAGAGTGTCGACGGAATTACTTTTCCCTTCGAGTTTGCAAACCATGGAACGCACTCCCAGACTTAGTAGTATCCTCTCCTACCCTGGATGTTTTCAAAAAACGATTAGATGTTGCTCTCAGCTCCCAACATTTTGTTACCTAAGCTCCTCTGTTGTGGATTACGCCAAGCATGTTTTCAACAGGACTAATGTATCAAATGGACCTAAGTGAGCGACCATATTTTCTCACTCCTTACCTCAACTATCACTGCGCCCCAGTGTCTTTCTGAATGTTTACGAGCGATATTTCTTTTTCATTTCACACTGATGTTAATTATCAAAGTATTCATCTCGGCAGACGTTCGCAGATGACCCAGACATGTTTTACTTGCATCATATTCACCGCTGCCATCCTACGGGACGTGTCAAGCACTTGCTTTTATCCCGTGATAAATCATTGTTTATTGTTCATTGTTTCCCACATTGTCTTTTGAGCAATTTACAGTATCTAGATCCCCACAGCCATTTGAACAATGCGGTAAGAAGACGAAAACTGGTAGATCCATGCATTTGGTATTGGCTCGTCACTACCATTAAAAATAAACAATACGCAAATGTATAAATTAGTAAGCCTGTGACCAAACAAGCTTGAGATGCAAAATATATGACGGAAGTTCCACTCCTATGTCCAAAATAGTCTTAGCTCACAAAAAATTATTTTTGAACATACATAGCTGGATTCAATTGGCTTATTGTCACTGCCTCGAATAAACGGAGGAAGTGAGGATTAAAGTGAAATAAATCGATTGTGAACGCTGATCCGAGCTATATGCAGTGACGCGTGACCAGTTGGTGTCTCCACATGGAAGAATCTGGCTGTTCGCGAAAGCACGAAGCTACAGGGAGACAGGGATCCTGAGCGACTGCACTTAAAACCCACCGCGGTATGTGTTCCTTTATTCAGTAATTTAAAAACTCACTAGTTCTGCTTATGTACCCTAGGAATGTCGATTTCAGTATGTTCTTAATGCAAATCGGTTTTTGTATGTTTTTTTATGGTAACGTTTCGCATTTGACTCAAGAGCTTCTTCAGGATAGGTGAATCCGGACACAATTGGATTATCATTGTATGGAAAAATAGGATGAAGGTTGCAAGAAATAACATACTGCATTGGATAATATTGTTGCAATCAATAGGCCAAATGGCCATTATAGTGTAACAATAAGAGTCGAGCGTTTCTTATAAATCCCCACCAATGCTCGTTCACATGTGTGGTAATCTTTGTCCAGCTACTGCGCCTACTTCTTCACGCTCTGAACTGAGTTTTTCCGCCACTTTTTCTCACTAACCGGGTTAAGACAGCCCGCAACGCGCTCGATAACTCCACCCCGTCCGTTCTGTTCACACAGTAAATAGTCTTAGTTATCGCAATCGCCTAGGCAATCAACCATTGGCATGTTGCTGTTGATCCAACTTGGGTTACTACGGTCGATATGTAGATGACATATTTTGTGTTGCGGATGGTCGAGTATGCACCGAAGATCTGTTAGCCCACTTCAACGCTGCACATAACAACATAGTTTTCACCATAGAACTTGGAAGTAACAACTCGTTGTCATTCTTAGATGTCCACATCACCAGAACATCAGACGGGACAGTACAAAGGAGAGTACATAGAAAGACAACTTGGACCGGCCAGTATACCCATTTCGCCAGTATTGTTCCAATGAGTAAAAAACGCAAGCTTGTCCGTTGTCCAACAGAAAGAGCGAGGAAAATATGCACGGAAGATACGTTGTCAGATGAACTGAGTTTTATCCGAAGCGTTCTCGAACAAAATGGTTATCCGGACAAATTCATCCGGAGACACATGGAGCCACGAGCACCTAAAGTCCAGCCAATCGCCGCTGAAAAGCGCTTAATTTACTTATCGCTGCCTTTCAAAGGTGATGTGATAGCAGAACGAACTACTCGAAGGCTCTGCAATGCAACAGCGAGAACCTACTTTGCAGCTGACCTCCGCGTCAGCTTCACTTCTACGCCAGTCGTGAGTCAGCATCTCAAGGACAGATTCTCGAGGTCGAATATTTCCTTCTGTCTGTACCATTTTTCTTGCTCCTGTCGAGCAAGTTATTTTGGAAAGACGACCAGGAGACTGTCTGAGAGAGTACGAGAACATTGCCCGGCTTGGCTCTACACTGGTGTCAGAAAGACAGTAGTCAGCGCGGTGCTGCGGCATTTCGCCGACAAATCACCAAGTGAATGTGCGAGAGGCCTTTCGGCTATCTACAAGTTATCTGGACGCCACACGCGAGCCCTTCGATGTCGCCCATTGGCGACAACGGAAGCAATCGCTGTTCGGCTCCATAATCCCGAATTATGTGCCCAAAAGAAGTTTGTACAGGCTCTACAGCTGCCATGGCCTCAAGCTTCCCCATGTTACGACACCAAGCTTGACCCTTCCACTACTGATGCCCAAGCCAATGTGGTCACTTGATCGCATTAACCGGTCAGTTCACTTCATTGATTCATCGTATTTAAATACACTGTGTTTGATTTATTCCTCTCATCTGTGGTGTGTTGGCCTGATGCGAACCACCGAAAACAAGCTTGTTCGACTAACTGTCTTTTGATTCTGATGCTATCTTTAATTGTCATGATATATTCTCAATCTCTTGTTTTGCGTCCAGCGGGTGTACGGCCACCGCTGGATCCCTTAGAGTAGCTTTTTGTATTCAGGCTCGTTTCTCTTTGAACGACAAAGATGCCTCTCATGTTCTATCCTCATGCGTAGCTCCCTCGCTGTTTGACCCACAGGTTTACACAGTTTTACAACTGGTTCTCCATACACACAGTTTGTCGTCCTATCCCTTGTAAGCGCATAATTCAAACACACGCGTGCTGAACGGAACATTTGATCCTGCTGAAAAACCAATCCCGTTTGTTCCTGGTTTAGTAATTGTCTGATTACTTCTTAGGTTCTCTATTTTAGGGGATCCTCACCGTCCAAATCCTTTCCGTTGTACGTAGCCGAGGTGGATTTAGAACTCTCTGCAACTGGCTTTTCACTAACCGTCCCGGATATTCACTGTCAATTATTTTGCGCACCATTTTCTTACGAGCGGCGTTCCTGTCCTCTTCCTCTGTACACCGAGTCCGGGCTCTGTAAAACAGAGAGGATGCGATAGCGGCATATACTTGTGTTGGAAGACCCGGACTGTAATGGAGTACTCCGTCCGTATCTGTCGGCTTGCGATATATCGTCGCCTTACCAGTGTTTAAGTAGTAAGCAATCGAGGAATGGCAGTGTGCAATTGCAAGATTCTAGGTTCATAATATATTTTATGTTTCTATTAATGTAAATAAGATGATTTGGTAATTATTGCTTCAAATCCCGCTTTATAATCACAAATTTCACATCCGTGTAGCGCCAGGAATTCTTTAGTGTTTTACTAGAATTTGACAGCGTCTTCCTCTCAATCTCTTCCATAAACAGATTTGCCAGCAAGCAGGATATTAGCAAATCCATGACAAGACTTCCTTCCTGAGAGGACAGCGTCGACGATTTTCGATAATGACCAAAACTTCAGCAGCGTGGTAACATTCCTGCATAGTAGAAAGTAAGGAAATCTCCGTGGAAAGGCAACTCGGTGTGTACCCATTTCTTGGCCGCTCTATGCACTTATACAATTAGACCTCGATTTTGACTGTATTTTGTATCTGAGGGGAAGTCAATTTGCCCTGAGCATATTTGTAACTAACACTAGCTCATCGGCCAGACAATCCGCCGTGCAAATTCATCTAGTGCAACTAACCAATTTTTCACATGCGTTCGTTTGTGACGCATAACTGTGAGGCTGTTTTGGGCACACCCATATCTATTTGTATAGTTGCGTATCGGTAATTGTTACTGCTAGTGACAAGCCAATAGGAAATGCATGCAGCTACCAACTTTTGTCTTCTTGCAGCATTGTTCAAATAGTCTCTTCTTATGGTCAACCTACCATCCTACGGTTTTGCCACCGTATTCCGCAAACAACATGCAGTTTGCTTTAGGTTCTTAACAGTGACTTCTTCGGTTAGACAGTGGATTTGTGAGTTACTAGCTGAGAATGCTGTGTGATTATTATTGCAATTATATCAAAGCTTTTCATGTACGGTTATAAGATCCTCCCCTTCTTTATCAGAGCGACCACAATAGCTAGAACTTTGGTCTATTTAGCTTAAAAAAATGCCTTTCATGTTTTCATTTCGACTCCATTGTGTTGCATTTTGAGTCCACAAATTGAAGTAGATTTCTTACGTGCCATATAGTGTAGTAGTTGTATTAGTTGGTGTCGGAAGTCAGGACTAGATCGGTTTGCGCTTTGTTACCGTAAAATTAATTTTGTTTTTCACTGTGCAACGGCTTTGTGAATAATATTACAAAGAAGAGAGGCTTGCTTAGGATTTGGATTATGTTGCAAACCGAATGCATTGTATTCCGCTACTAAGCAACTGTGTGCGTTTTGCAAGTAAAAGGCTTTGGTTATAATATATATGCCGTCTACTTAGCTGACATGTAGTTTTATTTGAAGGAATTATGACAAATGTAGCCAACCTTTGCATCGCAAAATCCGCAATAAATCCTCAGACAGGGTATCCCTTAATTCTCATTTAAACTACTCATATATCAGTTCCTTGAAAGCAAATTATTTTCACTTCTTTTTGTGACAACATCTTAGCAGGCAAAATTTTAACTTCGTCGAGCACGTCAACATTCAAGCCACAGCCACAGCTACCATGATTTCGATATAGCCAAATACGTTCAGTTGGAATATGTTGAATGTCAAGACAAAAGTATGCTATTGTGAATTCAAATCAGATCTGGTATTAACACAATCCAACCCCATGATATCAACTACTTTTATAGCTATATAATTGTTTATCTTCTGTACGTTAAATTTAGAACACACACCCATAATGCTGATATACATATCATTTTTGCATATATAGCATATATACTTTGGGTCACGGTGGGCAAATGCAGTTGACTCAGTATCCAAAACAGATTTAGGATGCGAAAATATGCTTTGCTTTGGCTCGAAGCTTGTCTCACATGTCTGCATGTTTACCACTGTTTTATTTTTAAGTAGAGCAATAATTTGCTTTCTATTGTTGCACGTCGGCCTGCAGTCTTTCTGAAAATGGATAAGTTCCATTTATTTCTGCATGTACAGTCTCATTTCAATTATCAACATGATTTTAGCTTAACAATTTTCGTAACCCTCATTAGCTTCAGCTAAGCGCTATCGTGAGAGCATCCTTTGAGAACCTTTAATTACATATAATTATAAGGAGAAACATCGAATTAACGGGGTCAGTCAGCCATGTATGCGCCTGTGTCTGAGAGTATCATGAAAAGAAATTTGTAACCCAAGTGAACGAAATCCTCAATTTTGTAACAGCTTACAATTTTTAAACAGCATGTCATAGTTTCACTTCGTCTTGCTTGTTTACTATTATAGAAATTCTTAACCAGAATATCGAAAATGATCTGCGTGCTACCAGTCACTCGAAAGCCTTGAAGCGACACAACACATTCCGTTTGATCAGATGAAAATAATTGGTAAATTCTTGCGCAGCCACCGTTAGAAGCTACCGGACGTGCCAAGAGATTGATTGACCGATTTACTTGAATTCGTGTTGGCGTTGCAATGATGCGAAAGTTTGCAATATGTAGGTTAGTTTCTGATTCATTGTTTCGCCCCATTAGCACTTAGAGCGCTCTCATTCAGCTGGATCTATATCGGGACGAATACGTAGCTTCGCTCTTCTCAGTCTACTTAGCCGAGAGAGTACTAGCTTCGGGATTTCCTTCTCGGAAGCGTTACTCATATTTGTTGGTCTTCCTCAACAGTGTTTTTAGCGCGACAATTGAATTGCTTCAGTTCCAAGTAGTCCTAACTCATATAAAGGAGCCTATCAAACAGGCGCTGCAAAAACACGTCCATAGCCAATCTGAAGACTTGGATCATTTGACAGAGGGGCGTGAAAAGTCATGCCAGTTGGTTGCCCATGATCATTCGAAGCAGTACCCGTGGGAGTCAGCAGTGGGAAACTCCTCTTCGTTTCGTGTTTTCTTCGTCGTTGAGATTTCTCTAACACCTCAACTAGTGAACATCCATCTGGGTTTGTATAGCGAGCAGAATTTAAATGCAGTGTATCATTGGCCTTAGTTGTAATCGTGTCTCTGGAAACGTTAGGATGTGAATTATTTAATGGTCAGAGGAAGGAGAATGACAGAGATGAGTATAAAATTAGATGGAAGTTAGGCCGGCGTGCGTGAATTTATCGCTACCAGTTCTGTTAGCTAAACTTCTCTAGCCACTGTCTGCATTTGTAAATTTTGTACTTTTCTCTGCCTGCCTTCTACTTCAAAATTCGTTGCACACCATTTGGAGAAAAAACAATGTTTAGCGAAACAAAAGGACCATAGGAGCCGGCAATTAATCTTATGCACCACATATGAAATTTAACGCAACTGTCAAAACACATAAGCGTATGTGCCGTGTGTCAGACACCATTGGACAAAGAATTGTAAGGTTTTGTCGTCGATATTTTGGAAAAATGGAGTAAATGTGACGTAAAATGTTAGGACCGAATTTGCATGACTAAACTCAGAATATTGCCGTAAAATGGCTCAGAGATGATCCAGATATTGCGGTTGATTAAATCAAAGCGAATGATGCCGTAATGTCTGCCAATTTACTCCAAGGCGCTGATAAACCCTTGAGAAATTTTACAGGCAAAGCAATCACAGAGTAGGCAACCGGATTATTGATATCATGGAAGATTCAGAAAAGCAAACTTTCCTTTTCTGGGCCGTCTCCACATAAAACGTGATGATGTACGTTGGTTCGCAACAATATTTCGCCTTCCCATACCCACCTGGGATACGGATAAGCGTTTTGGCTTTGCAGTGAAGAAAGTATTCATTAAGTTGTAAAGTCACATCTCCCTGATGAAAGAATCTAAGTCACTTCTTCTCCTTTCAAACAATTCAAACCCGAATTGCGTGATGCAATCTCCAAGGTACAAGTTTCCAACTTGTGAATTCTCCAATGCCATTCCGAATGTGACATGCCAACCGTTTTGGACCTTGCGCTCACCAGATGGCCGACATAACAATTATAGGTTCACCATTTGGCGTTAACCAGTATGACACGTTGCCCTTCCGTTGCATCCGCTTCACAGAATAGATATATAAAAGCAACGAAGATACACACGTCGTCAAACATTACGACTTCCTGTCTAACCTTCTTCAAGCAGCGAACGGGTCATTCATTTTGAGCGGCCTCTCGATGTGGCAGTCAGGGTTTTATCAACGAATTTGTCGCAATAGTGGCATAGGTGTTATAAACAAGCCTTTCATTAGAGGCAAACGAATCCTTTCCTGCACAGCCAAACCCAAAACTGTATGGCATTAATGGATTCGACTTGGCGTGCGAGTGTGCAGTCAAATTGTTCCAGTCAGATTGCTCAACGGAGAGAAAAGCAGACACAAATAAAATGTGCGGTGAAATTCAGTACCAATGCAAAAAGGCTCCAAAACACCTAAACAAGCTTTGCAAGGTGCAGCGCGGAATCTAATTGTTACATTATCCATAGTTCGTATACTTTTGAAAACTAGATCAGGTTGTAAAAAACAACATCTGCCAGTTAAATTAATCCAAAACTTTCCATACATACCACTACCGTAAACTCATGGTTTGCCTTTGATACGATCACAGGCCTTGTAAGTTTGTAAATCGGAAAGGCATAAATGCACTTAATGTTTCCCCTTAGATTAACTCTGTGTGATCTCCTATACAAGCCGTAGTTTGTTTTGAAATAGGTTAGTGATTTGTTGCATTATATTATCGAAAGATCCAAAGTAGGCATAATGATATATTAGTGCGGATAGAATGGATGTCTGTTGTCTGTGAAATGTAAGTATATTTTTGAACATCTATAGTGGCGATGCAATGCATTTAACTAATAGCGCACGATGCTCGCGCGAACCAGAAACTAATTTAAATAAACTGATCAAACATCTGCATCAATCATGTGGCATATTCTACCCTGCAGTACCATGCATGTGATTTGATTTACGCTACGTGATGTACTTCCTCAGTAAACTGAAGTAATGAAACTTCGAAATTTCGCCAATCTTTAACTCGTCCTTAAATATTCAAGAAATCACTCGTGCTTCTTTAAAATTAAATGCGTAATAAAACCTTTTATTGGTAATCACTCTGGAACTCAGATAGCTAATCGTTTATGTGTTGAGTGTCAAATATCCCTCCTAGAATGGTTAGAAGATTCTGAGTGCTAGCTGCCGACTGCGTGGAAAGAAATTAAAACATACGCTGTCTTCCTATTTGAACGACTTTATAGCCTCATGCAATGAAATGCTGGTGTCAACTCCCTAAAATAGGGACTGAACCAAAGTATAGTGTTTCATCTACCATCAGCAAAGTAACGTCAAACGTGGAAACATGGAAGCATTCTCAAATGAAATTTCACCAGCACGCAGTATTTGCACCCTCGAAGTGGATCTCGACAACTCCCCTCATATGATAAGAATCTCGAGCAACACGGATCCTGAGGACATTGCAGTGTCACCTAAACAAAATCCTGCTGATTACTACCTTCAAATCTTGGTGCGTGTGAGCAAAACGAATCTAATTCACCGTTTATATGTGATGGATGAAGGTCCTAAACATTGGGAAGATCTGAATAACAAGGGCACTATAGCCGTGTTGCAAGCTAAACTCAACGCTTAAAGGGCCCAATACGCAACCAAACCAATAATGCAGAACTCGAGTAGCCACCCATCGGTTACGACAAAAGCTTTGAGCCTGTGCTGTATACGTATAAACTGACATGATCTGCCAACGAACATAGTAGAAACGCTATAAAAAGCGATATACTGAGCAGACAAAATAAAGCAACAGGTGCCTTTTGGAAGCCCTACGAAAACGTCATTTCCATAAAACAAAATATGACACAGTACTGAAGCTAGAAGGAACTATGACACCGGGAATAAGGCCATCTGCCGCCATCCAGTTTATATGTATGTAGCTACTAATAGCAATCCTCAATACGACCCTTTTTTAGTACAGGATAGAATGCAGTCATGGCGATTCCTACTTCTTACATTCCCAGGCGAAACCAAGCACCTGTTCCTATCGTTTCCGTAAATGTTGTAGAGTATAATAATAGCCAACTGCCACGCCAAAAGCAAATTAGACGCCCTCCCTCAAATAATTCTCTGTCCATAGCAATATCGGCATTCGCAATGGAAACAGTACCCATGTCACCATACCGGATATGAATAAACCAGACCCCACAATCAAAATCTTACTTCCTGCGTCTAAAGTATCTGACTACAACGACGCATATAACAAGGAAGCGCAACAGGTGGACTTCCCGCACCATAGTCCAATTGCTGTGCTTCTAATTAATGCCAGATCTATTAATCACAAGTTTCACTTACTAAGCAGGTTTACATAAATCAAAGACCTGAAAGCAATCCTAGTTATCAAAAGGTGGTGCCACTCCGATACATACAAAATAGGAACAAATCTAACACAAGGCAACTAAATGCGATGAAGCAATAAAGCGAATTGACCAGTCAATGAGAATAAGTGATGGTATGGGCTAAGGTAACATTAGTGGCAGGGTCAAGCGCGGCGCCGTAACATGGGGGGCTTGAGGCCATGGCAGATGAAGAGCATGTACAAACTTCGCTCGAGCACGTCACTTGCGGTTGTAGAACCAGCTAGCGATTGCTTACGCTGTCGCTAATAAGCGACATCGGAGGGCTTGCGTGTGGCTTCAAGCTATTTGGTAGATAGGCTGGAAGGTCTCTTATATGTTGACATGGTGATGGGTGTGGACCAAGTTCCACTACAAAATGCTTGCTACTGTCGTTCTTACACCAATGTACAGCCTCGCCGAACAATGTTCCCGGACTATCTAAGACTGTCGCCTGGGCGTCCTTACAATATAAGTTGCTCGACACCAGGGAGAAAAGCGGTACACACAGAAGAAAATATTCGAACTTGGTAGCACCTCCATGAGAGGTTGACTTACGACTGGCGTAAAAGTGATGCTGATACGGAGGTCATCTGCAAGGCATGGTTTGCAGTGAGATTTCAGATCATGCGGGGAGTTCGTTTCGCTATCACATCGCCTCAGCAATGAAGTGATATTTATATTAAACCCTTTTCTACTGTAACTGGTTGGAGTTTGATGCTCGTGGTTCCATGTGACTCAGGATGAATCTGTCCGGGTAAGCATTTTGTTCTAGAACACCATGAATGAAACTCAACTTAGCGTGTCTTCAATCATATCCTTCTCGCCCTTTCCGTTAGACAACGCAAAAGTTTCCGTTCTTGTCGGAATGAAAATGATGAAATGGCTGTAGGGAATAATTCTGGTTATCTTCCTGTGTACTCGCCTTTGTATTGTTCTGTCTGATGTCCTGATGATCTGTACATCTAAGAATGACAAGGCGTTCTTTCTTTCAGTATTATAGTGAACACTATGTCATTGTGTGCAACGTTGAATTGGGCTAGCAAAGATTCAATGCATACCCGGAAATTTAAAACATAAAATGTATCATCAACGGATTGACCGCACTAAACCAGGTTGTGGCTACATTTGTTTAATGGGCGCTCGCCAACTTTCTCATGAAGGTATCGGTAAGAAGCGGCCCTAATTGTAAACTCACAGCCACCACGTATATTCGTCTCTAAAGCGCCACATTAAACTTGAAATTAATCTCTTATCGCACCTTATTTTAAATGGCCTCAAACGGTTATTTGGAATACCGATTTTGATGCTGTGCACATGGATAAAATGGCAGAGATAGTCAATGGTCTTCATTATGGGGACGTTGGTAAAACGTGACGCCACATCTAACGAGAAAACTTTGCATCCATCTAGCTAGAGAGGTTGTGCTACATCAATAAATTCGAAAGTATCCCAAGTCTGTACCTAACTATGGCTTTCCTGAGCGGCTCGAAACGTTTCACAAGTCACTTTGAAGTCTAATGATAAGGAGTGTTGGACATGTCCAGTACCAGTCTCATAGCTACACCTTCCTTGTGGAGATTCAGTAAGCTATAAAGCATCGGAGTCACTGATACACTATGTCTGGCATATTCAAAATGGCATGTGTCTATGATTGTATCTTGTCCCGAACGGATTAATTGTGTTGTCATATTCCTGTCAATAGGCGGCGATCGGTTTATCTAGTTTTGTGCTTTTTTAATTTTAATGTTTCTCCTGCACTTGTAATCAACTGGTCAATATAATCAGGCATGCTCATCAATAGAAGCCCAGAACATTTTCGTTTTTCTTGAGTTCTTTCGGGCGTCCGACCACTTGTTTTTAAAATATATTTGATGGTCGGTTTCACCAAGGATATTGGCAACACGTGTTTACCAACGTGGATTTGTACTGCTCAGTAGATAATTCCGAGAACGTTGTAAAACTTGAAAGTTGAGTATACATATTTTACAATTGGACTCCAATTCTAATTTATCTCAATGAAACAGTTTTCCCATCTGGCTTCCGATAGTGTCCAACCTTCTATCATATAATTGGGAAAACCTGAAGTACCGTTTTTGTTGCGAAACACATTGGCCCTTTCGTTGGAAACAAGCTACTTTCCAGATCAGTGAAAAGCTTCGCCTATTACTCCCCCTTACAAGGGTGGCTCAAAACAAGAAAGGAACAATTACCGGCTAATCCATCACACTTCTCATGGAATTCATAAATTTGCTAGAGGTAAATGACAGATCCCGGCAGGGTTTCTTGGACAAACGATCCTGCGTAACTAGTCTGTTACATTATATAAACCATGTTTTGTATTCTATTGAATTAAGATACGTAATCATACTTCCGTTCCTGGCTATAGATCCATTGTCCCACTAACGGCTGCTGAAAAGTTGTGCCTCCTTTGAAATCCAAGACCTAATCCTGCGTTGGCTATTGCCATACCTGAGCAAGCCTCCTAGTTAATTACGATAGCTGACCAACACTCTTCAACATGTCCAATAAATGGTGGTGTATTCCCATGAGTTTACTCGAACCTTGGCTGCTTCTGCTCTATGTCGATACATCAGTTTTGTTATTAGACGTGTTATGCCTTTCCTATTTTAGATGATATTAAGATAGTCTACAATTTCTGATGAGCTGAATGTCAAGGTAGGCTACTGTTGATACAGTAAGACCTCCACTCCTTTTGGAAATAGTGTGACGCTTGGACGATGAAATTCTTGGCGGGGAAATCGTGCATCGCATTTCGCGGTTTTGCGACACCAGAAGCATAAATTAAACCCAGCGACTGACATCTTTGTGCATGGGTGTCTATCAGCGACCTCGGAATCAGGTATTCTTGCATTTTCAACTGTTCCAGACAAGGCCAGAAAATCAGCGGTTAATATACGGTATAATATGAACATATGCCTCGCAAGAGTGCACTCTAAAAATCCTCACCTGCTTCATTTGGGATTATCTTAGCGTCATTAGTGGCAGCATGAGAGATATTGACAGAACATTTTCAGAAATTGCACATAACTCATTTGCAAAATATCTGCGAGGCGAAAAGTCATGTAAGAACCATCGCTAGCACTACCAACAATTCCAGTTCGATCCGCCTTGGCTACGAAGATTTAGGTAAAACTTGATATTTCTGTAAAAAATGGTTCAACAAAACCCATACTGCTATTAGCTTTTCCTTGTAATACAGAATAATTCGACAAGGAAGGTAGGTAATTTATCCTTAAAAATGGGAGTACCGAGGTGTAGGAGAAATCTGGGTCCCAAAGGTTTTCCTGGTCAGGTATGATCTCCTGGGGAATAAACTCCCAGTCACTCTCATATGGTGTGAGCGAACAACTAGTTTTCGCATTATCCTCGCCAATTACGTATACTTGAACAAGATTATGAACCTATTCTCTTTGGAAATATCTCTCGATGATTTGTTCTAAGAAGGGAAACACAACACCTGGTGAGTGAAACCATGTGGTACACCTCTAGCGCTTTTACTATCCACCTATTTATCTAGTGAACATGACGTTGAAACACACCTGTGAGAAAATACAAACCCTTGAAACACCAAAGATAATTCAACTCACGCAACGGTTTACCAATAATGCATAATCATGACATTTTCCGTAAGATAAACTCTGTGCCAAATATGCGCACAGTTTCTCACTACGTAAGCAATATACCTCCTATTATTATTAGCTTCAAACAGAAAACGCATTATTCAGGCAACCCCAGGGGATACTTGTGCAAATAGTTGCTCACTTCATATGGTATATCAAAACTTTTGCAAACGTGGTTAATCCAAACTAATGACATTACCTATTTATACATATCTGTGTACTCGCGTATATCTCAGATTAAGTGCGGAAACAAAGTAGTTGTACTGTCCGAACGCGTGGAGTACTTTCCCTTAAAAGTAAATAATTATCATTAATTACACGAAGCGCTCCTCTTACTTTATACGTTGTCTCCAGCTGGATTACTTGAACAGATAAATAGGCCCTAAGCTTTTCGACACCTGGGTATTTAGGATTTATTTTTCCATACGAATGGATGCACCAGCTAAATATTGCGCTAGCACAGAACTATCAGTAAATTTTTCTGCAAATTCTATAAAAACGAAATACACGATCATGTGTGCTTCATCAAGCTATTAAATATGTCACCTCTCATGATATGGTGCACATATTAAACAAAATATTTTTCATAAAATATTAAAATAAAACGCAAATTTCGTTATTCTTCATAATGCATATTTTCCTTTGCAACTTTCCTACAGAGACTTTGCTGCCTGGAACAAGATATTCACAGTTATCAGCGAACAAAATAGTAGCAGAATAAATCAAACAAGATTCATTTGCTTATATAAATATACTCCGAAGTTACAGCGACAATATGTTAGCTCCGCAACATTAAATCTAGTTAAAAGTTAAATGCTCCATTTGAAGATTTAAAATATTTTGCTGCAAAGTCATAATCGCATGTAGTTGCAGCCATAATAAATGTGTGATTATTGCAAGCACTGCGGATAGCCCTTTGAGCAAATTATATATTTCCTAAATAAATGATTTACATATAAATGAAGAAAAAAGCTGTAAACCATTCTAAAACTGTTGTCATCGAATAGATGCTAATATTGTCAGATATGTAACGTCAATTTTTACCAAAGCCCTCTGTTGAAATCGACGAAAAACTCAACCTTAAATTAATTTGTAGTTAAATGATCTTGCACAGAAGTAAATGACTTCCCTTTGAAAAAATCAAAACAATACGGACTCGGACTTGCGTGACTCATTTTAAGTTAGCGATTCAGTGTGGATATAATTGGTAATGGGTTGGTGGTATCTGGTTTCGGATTTCCATATCAATGTGACCAGCCACAGGACGTCTGCGCTTACAGAAGGACCATGGGTGATTTGCGCTGCACCACCCACGGCTCCTACCACACACCCCATATGCAGTGTAAACCAGAAGGAATAAGAGCGGGAAGCTTGTGGATGGGCGCCACGTTTCATCAACGGAGCCGGCCCACACTCCTTCACAGGCAAACACAAGCACACTGTATTTGTGGAATCAAGCGCACACAAAGCGGTGGCTGGACCGTAGTCCGCTCCACACTGAGTGCATGGAACCATTCTTCGAGCCTAGCATGACCACAAGGACCGTACAGCCCGACCCACCAGCAACGAGCAACTGTCTCCTAGATCCAGTATGGAAGAGGTAAGGGGTAGTGGACAGGTAAGAACCTTTTCAACATGCACATCAAGCGCAGCCACACCGGGGATACCAAGCAACCGCCAGGCACTTGAAAAGAAGTAAAATAAACTAAATCGAATAATGCAAACAGATTCGTGGTATAACTCTTCAATAAATGTGCGTATGAAATAAGTTGGTTGCAAAAAATTCCGCGTAAGGTTAAATAGGTCAGAAAATACATCTTAAGAAAATGTCACAACCACGAAAATTTTATATAGTTTAGCGGCAATTAGCTTAAGCGACCTGTGCAAGTAATGCTTAAGTAATGTAAATTACAACAATAAAAACACAACGCCCTTACTCTGACAATTCTTATAAACCCAGCTGAGAATTTCTCCGGTGAATCCGAAAGCTTAACAGCTCATAATCAAAACTGCTACTACATTAGTACGCGCATTGAAAATAAAGCTGTTGCAATCAGACGAATTTAAAAACAAACCTCCAACAAATTTTTAAGATAAATCTATCACAACTAGACTCAAGCTGATGTCACCAGCAATTGTAAATGACACTATATCTCAAGCCATTCTTTCATGGAAATGTCAATAACATCCATTTCATCTGTCTCCTGCTTGTGGATAACTTGCTACTGTGCATTTAACAGACCACTACTGGGGATAGTGAAACAATGTGGAAGACAGCGACTGATAAAAATATGTCACCGGAAGTTACACAGTCCCCCGGTGCACTACCACAGATCTGCTCCGTAATATACGTTGTGGTATCCCTAGCAGAATGACTTTGACAAGTAAGCCAACAACTTTGTTGGTTCTACTAAAACCATTATCATGATCTATATGGATATTTGAAAGTATTTCCAGTCGTGTGCGCCGTGTTTTGAAATTATTAGCTTGCAAAAGCCGTGTTGAAATGCAAGAAATAGATGCTTGGATGCGTTAACGACCTAACATATTTTGTAGAAGTTTCCAGCTCACATATTCATCCACAAGCCAAGAGAAGCTCTGGGGGGCTGCGTCTCTCCGTCGATACTCCTTGTCTTCCGAAAACTGCTGTGTTGGTGTATTAATTAATTCACAAAACTCTCGACCTGATAATATACATACATGAAAAATGGCAAGATGCGTATATTTTAATTCTTTGAAGCCCAAATGAATAACCTATTGGATGAAAGGGACGCGATTATAAATATTTGCAAACAGAATTCGTAGGCAATATTCAAGCAACTGTCATGGCCTAATCTGCAATGCAATGGTTTAACAACAATCTTCAGGGGGCGAACAAGCAACACTCGGATCTTTACCTACAAAGCCGGTTATTAGTCTGATAATCGCAAATCCATTCATACGTAATGATTAAAAATGGATTTATTCCAACAAGCAACAGCAAGAAATGACACGCTATGGTATCAAACTTTCTCGCAAACTTAAGTTCTACAGCATTTTCTAACTATTCGTAGTCAGACGCAAGTGCAGCCTTCACTAACAATCTTGCGATACCTTAACATGGACAAATACACCAATCCAGTATTAGATGGAATGGACGCTGCTCCGATTTTTAAACAGAAATACACAAACAGTCATCAACCGTGGACCCCGTGACGTACATTATTACATCCAATAATTATGTCACACAATGATTATTCTGGTTAAATTATTTAGAAAGAACTTATTGCATTAGGTTGTTCAGGTGACACCAAACCAGTTTGTTTTAGTGATTATCACTGCGTCAATATCGCTGCTCCTCCTGCTTTGGTTTGAACATTGTAGTAGTAATTATTCTAATGCTTATAAACGTTTTTGAAACATTTCCACTCAGTTAGTTCTATCAAACTACGGCGACACTTCTTTGCAAATTTCTTTTTGTATATAGCTTTTGTATCAAAATAATTTTATAATTCAATGATATAAATGATATATATCAATGATTTAATATATCAAAACGATTTTATTTATAGCTCCACCGATGAAGTCCATAGAAGAAGGTTAATCAATCAACTACATGTATATTAAGTTCAAATTGGGTATTCGTTGATTATCCAGCATCTGACTTGTTTGTGGTCAAAAGTGTTTGACATTAGGAAAATTCGTCCACGCGGTAGCAATTACAGTCTGGAATTGGAAGTGAACGATAATCCTCCTGTTAGTATTGACGGATAAGCATTTATGAACAGTGGCAGACGATTTCTAACGAGTAAAACATCATTTGCTTGACAACTCCCGTTGGGCGGCCGGGTTACAGATAGTTATTCGATAGGTAAGTGACAAGTTAGGAAGGATAAGCTAGTGTTTCAGCAGATGCAATAAATTTTTGACCTAACCACACATGTAGTTTGATCACCGAAACGCTATGAAGAGGGCCAGTAAGCTTCCTATGTATGACTTGCTGAATTCTTTGGACTTTAATGCGTAATACAAATGTGATAAGAATTCGCTTCTTCACCTTTTGAAAAGTAATAAAGTAGTTGAATAAAAGGTGCGAGATGGCACATTGTTCGACAGCATGGATAATCATACAGCTGCCTTTGTGAGTAAGTAGGTTACTTTTTGCATCCTAGGACGCGACTAATTACTACACAGCTTCGAAACTTGTTAAGCAGAATGCGGTGTCTTAGACGATAAAGCAAATTCGATTATTCCAGAGTGATTAGATCAAATATGGTAGTAAACGATCATCTATGGTCATCAGCTGTCAGCGGAAATAAAAGTCAATAGCTATTACCAGAACGTTACCGAAAAGCAATCGTTTGAACTCTTCGCACAACCGAATACTTTTACAGAATTAACTACCGCACGTATTTTATATATGTTTAGGTCCTAACAGCGCAACAAATAAATAAGAGCTGTTAATATTACAATTAAGACAAATTCCGATAGCATTTCCCTACGGTTCAACGCCATCCACTTGTTTGGCAACTACAAATTTCGTGTCGCGTAATCCGATAGCGCCAATACTTGTTCACTAACCGTAAACCTTCTATGTATACTGCATACGAATGAGCACCAGTTGTCTATTACAGTGGCATTTACTTATTCTGCTTTATGCAAAAATTACTTTATCAGCTTACACTTTCCGGAACAAGTAACAAAACTTGAAGATAATTGTCCAATATCGTTGTGCTCTGATAGCAATGAAAACGAAGATAATGACTAGTAGCTATGGCGCCATGGGAAAAGCAACACAAAAAGAAGTATGATCTCAGCTTCTGATAAAAATTGGATGGGAAAGTGAAGCTCTGGGTTGACTACTTTTGCAGAAACAACTTTGGCTGACACAACTCAATCAAGACGGTACATTTTTGAAGCTTTTGCATCCACTGACCCGGATACTCAGATACACAATGAACACGACGTACAGCTGACAGCTTGGCGGGAAAACTGATTGCCAACGCGCGTTTCCGCGCGTCAGACATCACGTGTGTTGCCCTGCCCCGGGTAGGCGGATAAACACTGGCGTGCCCGAGCAAAACGATGAACTGACCAGACGGAGCGGACAATCAAGTGTGGAACTTGGGCTTACAGCCAAATCCACAGGGCGATGTTTAGAGTATTGGTGAGAGCGACATAGAAATATGAGCATTCTTGATCCTAATACAACCCTGGACGGCTGAGTCTTCTTCCGTTTTCTTCCTGTTGGGTTGGTCTAATCGTCAAACAAAACAGGCGTAAGGGCGCAGATTTACAAGCAGGCTTGAGTCAACCGGTCGATTGCGGCTGGTTGCATTGCAACATCAGCTTTTAACTGCGTGGCTGAGGGTGTTCTCAATATGTGTAAGAACGGAGTGAAACTATGGTAACAATGGATGTATCATGGAAATAATCTCTAACGCTTAACAGTTTTCCGTAACTATGTTCTGAGATCAATGATCGATGTATCATAATTAATACGCGTAGGTGTAGACCCAACGCAAATTTTCAAATCTGCACATTGGTTACGCATTCGCATGTCCTAGTAACGGGTTAAATCATGTAATGCAGTTGGCAAACTAAATTATCAATTCAAGTTTTGAGTTCGGAAAACAGAGGAGCAAGCATGACAGAATGAGGAAGTATGTTCCACGGCGGGGATAAACGAAGAGAATAACAGATCCGGAAGCAAATTTATCGGCTTTACTGTGTCATATACTTCCAATGTTGACCTCTCAGTGTGGTTATTTTGGCTGGTGTTAATGCAAGTTTGTATCGCTGTTTGGATCACTGAGGATCTGCGACACACCTAGGCGATCACCTCGCAGGAGACGATATTGTTCAGTAGTAGTTCATCCTCATGTCTGTGTCAGATTAGTATCAGATAAATCCCAACCTAGCCCCGGGACATTAAGCTTTTCCGCCCACCCGGTTTTACTAGCGCGAACAGTGCCCTTACAGCTGTGCATCTCACCGATTGCTAAGTTTCCATCAACAAATTAGTTAACTTCTTTGCCTGTCAGTACCGATTCACAATCTTCTGAAGTACTCACAGAACATGTTTTGTGCATAACACCTTCTCGCATATACCAATTAACGCAAGATCCATATAAAGCAAATCGCAACTTGTAAGCTTGCTTGCTCAGCTTAGCACCCAACATGTACATTTCGATATCGAAATATGGTGCTTTTTTGATATATTGGTAGCTAGTTTAGGAATTCTAACAACCATATATCCAGAAAGAGCACAGCACAAAGAGAACATTCGAGTGCATAGTATTTCCGTACTTCAGAGCGGAGTTCATCGACGATTCAAAGTTAAACAATACACTAAACTTTCTATGGTTAACAGTCGCTGCACCATCTCCCACAATGTTTCCCGGTTGAATCTACAAACCTACGAAATTGGCAGTCATAGTATCTCAATTATATCCTCGGCATCGGAGTTCCCATCGGTAATACCACATAGCCTAAAGCTAATGGCTGGCGATTTCAAGCTCCCGAATATTACTTGATCAATACCAACATCAATATAATTGCGTAGATCTTTCACATCGGACATCCGAAATGGGGTTTTGACTCATTGCTCAGTAAACCAACTAGATCTGCCAACATACTGGACTGAATCTTCACCCTGGGGATCACCGACGCACAAATCGGCATCATAGACAACCTTTCCGGTAGTGACACCAGCTGTTACGCCTTACGTCCTGCATGCAAGTGCATACTAAACTCGACTCAACTACCCAGCACGTTCTACGGAGGATTGACTGGGATCATTTCGAAAAGCTGATCGGGTCCCCCAATGGAGATGCATTTTTTCTCTCCAATATCTCCCCCATGGAAGTGGAACTTTTCTACTACAAGATCGATCGCATCTTAACTTTACGTGTTCTACATTATAAAATTGCCATTCCTGATAATAAGAATGTAAATGACACTATAATGATCCTGAAAAGGAGGAACCTGAATGGAAAATCAGAAAAGCTATCGACTACTCACTAATATTACAGCTACACGAGTCCATCGCATGTATAAAGCGCCAATAAATGAAACCGATTGAAAAGGAGGAGCAGAATGACCTGCGGATGAATTACGAAGAAAAGGAATTGACAAAATTACTCCGTCATGGGACTAAAGATCGGCTATCTTTGACCATAGAACTGACTGATGAAGAGAGTCGCCACCTTAACGACCCACCTGCTATTTGTGAAGCGTTTAGCATTTTTCGCTGTTCCCATGAACGTAGCAAACTACCTTATGCCTTGTTGTTCGGAAATTACAACAAGTGTCATGTTATAATTGGGGATTTCTCTATCGACCATCAAACAGGCTATGAAGTCCATCAAACAATCGCTTAAACCAGACTCCGAAGGCATCCCCTCATCAGCTATTATACTCGATGGAGGTGACGTTCTTAACTTGTTCAACTTGTCATTATTTTCTAGCTAATTAAAGGAGCAATGAAAAAGCTCGTTAATTACCCTTCGTTATAAAAAGAGGACAAAACAGCACGTCACCAATTATCGACCGATCCATCATACACCAGTCAGCGCTGAAGTACTGGAAAAAAATTAGTGGAACCATGGATTTTGTTCATCGTCGTGGGCTGCATATCAAATGCCAGCATTGGTTACTTGATGAAAGTTCTTGTACAACGTGTCAGTTGCACTAGCTGGATTACATCACAGAAGCCAGTGACTACAATTATGCAGTTAGAATACCATTTCTGGAAATGTAAAGCATTCGAGAGAGTGACGCACTAGCGGCTATTGAGAGGAATCGAGTCATTTGGAATCAGAGACTCACTATTTGTTTGGTAGACAACAGCATAGTTAAATGCGCGTAAGCAGATAGCAACATTGGGTAATCATAACACCTCCAAACCTCAACTCACTAGTGGTGTCATCGAAGGGCGTGTATTTAGTCCTTACCATTGCCGACATTATATTAATGATAACACGGTGTTCATACAACACGGCAGACCATATTTGTTCGCCGAGGACATAAATATTCTTCAAAAATTTTGACTTGAGGAACTAACAGCGCGATGTTACATGTAGCTACCACATGAACTGCCGACTGACAATTCTAATCACCAAACGTACGTATGATCTGAGCGGTAAAATACACAGGCGGTGAGCGGAATTAGTGGTACTGTAAAACTATGGTTCTACCACCATTTAAAATCAAAGATAGAGATGTCACTTACGAATGGGTGAATAAACGCGCAAACGGTTGTAAAATAAATCCAATCAAGTTCGAAAGGCTGCACTACTAGAGGCTTAGTAATCGTAGTTCCGTAAATCAAAGAGCTGGATACTTAGGCTCAGGTTATAATTAAAGGGCAGTAATGTTCTATAAACAAAAATATAAACATATAAATGAACGCGAATGCCAGTTAGTTCGTTCTGATAATTATCGCTTACAATCCAACATCTGTCACCGTGCGAATTATCGTAAAATGTAGGTGCGTGGCTTGGTGACATGGCACAGAAAACTGAACTACTCATAAATGGTCAGTAAGGTCATTCAGCTTCCTGAATGGTAACTCATACTCCAACGGTGTTTTCCGCTTTCATTCCAACCTCTTCACTGGGGATCTCTTATAGTAAACATACGGGCCTTACACCCAATCTGATTATTCCTTTGTTTGTTCGAACAATCACGTCCCGAACAAGTCCGTCGCGCCTGATCTTCGCTTCTTCCACAATGTCCATGGGCCGCAGACACCTTGATGCGAGTACTTCTGTCACAAGCACTAGGTCAACAGTTTTCAAGACAAAATTGTATTCATGACACCTTCGACGTATTTGCAAGATAGATAAATAGCACCCCAAACGCATCTTCCAAAATACATGACACAACTGTTGCACTTGATGCCATTGCCACACCAGTGCACTAAATTAAACATACAGAAGACAAGCAAATATGTGCGCATAAGAGAAGTATTCGCAAGGGGTTGGATTTGGTTGGTAACGGCTTTGAACGGAAGTCGAAATATTGATGGCTGTGGCTGCGTGTTGAAAGTCGACGTGCTTGAATGTGCTTGACTGTTGAAAATTCGTCCCAAATTGAAATGCAAATAATTAATCTTCAAGCACGATATATGTGAGCAATTTAAAAGAGCCCTAATGCGTGACTACATCCGAGGAGTTACTGTGAAGATAGTGATGCAAATGTTGGATACGTTTCCATAATTTCCCATCTAAAAGTATATGTCGGCTTAGTAGACGGCACATATATTATAAACCAAACCATTTAGTTGCAAACCGCACACGGTTGCTTAATAATGGAACGCAATGCATTCGATTCGCAGTATAACCCAAATCCGAATGCTAGCCCCGCTTCTTTGATTTGATAGTCACGCAACTATTACACTGTGAAATACAACCTTCGTTTTACAGAAACAAAGCGCAAACTGACCTAGTCCTGAATTCGGACAGCAACTAATAAAAAGGCTAATAAAATTGGTACCCAATAACTGTATGTCGAAGTGTAAAATCAAAATTCAACACTATGGAATCAAACAAAAACAAAAAGTCCGAACGCTTTAAGATGCATAGACAAACCTCTAAAAGTTGAAGCTACCCCGACAAAGAACGGGAGGATCTTATAACTGCTTATGGAAAGTTTGATTTAATTACAAGAATAGTCAAACAGCATTCTCAGCCTGTGACTCACAAATCCAAAGTCTAGCAGAAATAACGGTAGCAAAACATAAAGCCAAAGACCGATTAGTTCTGCTTATGTAACCGCAAGCGCTAAGACACACAAATTGGTAGATGCTGTGAGAATCAGCCCCGATTGGTTGAGCTTCCTTCCTTGGAGGAACAGATGAATGGCAATTTCAGTACGTTCTGAATACAAATCGGTTATTGTAGGTTTTCATTGTGGCCACGTTTCGCTCTTGACGCAAGAGATTCATCAGACTAGGTGAATCGGTACACAATTGGATTATCTTTTTATGGAAAAGGAGGGGGAAGTTTGTAAGAAATAAAATAAATCATTGGATAATATTGTTACAAGTCAATGGGTCTATTGGCTATTACGTCGTGACAATAAGCATCGAACGTCACATTAATTCCCATAATTGCTCTTTCACATGTGAGGCATTCTTTTTCCAGCTACCGCTGCTACGTTTTCACCCTCGGACCTGAGTTTGTCCGCCATTTTTCTGACTAACCTGGTTAAGACAACCAGTATGCTGGTCATAGCATGCGGTCAAAGGATTCCCGCGTAAAGGAAAACATGCCGAGGTGTATTCAAATGCAATTGTACAACATCTCTGTCTCCCTGTTGCTTCTTGCTTGCGGGACCACCAGATGCTTCCATGGGGAGTAACCAACTGGGCACGCGTCACTGCATACAGCCCAGAAATACGTTCCCAAAGTGCTTTCTTTCACACTTATCCTTGTTTCCTCCGTTCGTAGAGGCTGTGCCATTAAGCGAGATGAATCTAGCTCTGCATGTGCAAAAACAACTTTTGTGAGTTTAAGACTGCTGAGGAAATACGGTAGAACTTCCGTCATACATTTTGCACCTCACGCTTGTTTGGTCAACGGCTTATTTATTAATACATTTGGGTATCGGTTATTGTTAATAGTACTGACCAGCAAATACGAAATGCAGGGATCTACCAGTTTTCGTCTTTTTCCCGCATTGTTTAAATGGCTTAAGGGAACTAAGGGCCGTAAATTTCTCAAAAGAGAATATTGTCAAGGAGAATATATGAACCAACCACGCATTGTCATTGGTTTTGGTTCATTTATAAACAACTATTAAATGAATGTGTATATTTCCAACCAGTGGGATACGTTCGCGTTGTTCGCGCTCGGACCTGTGTTTGTCAGCCACGTTATCGTAATAACTGGGTTAAGACAGCCCGCATCGCTTTCGATAACTCCACCATGTCCGTTCTGTTCACACAGTAATTAGTCTTAGTCATCTCAATCGCTTCAGCAATCAATCTTTAGCATGTTGGTTATACCTCTCTTACATACACTGACATTGTACTTCTCAATCTGGTGTCCTCAGTCCAGCGTGTGTACGGCCACCGCTGAATCCCTTAGTGGCGTCCTGTATTCAGGCTCGTTTCTCGATGGAGGACAAAGGTGCTCTTTTGTTCTGTTATCCTCATGCGTAGCCCTATTTCTGTTTGACCTTTATACGCATTTGCACAGTCTTTACAATTGGTCCTATACACGTAATTAGTCGTCTTATCCCTTGGAAGCGCATACTTCAAACACACTCGTGCTGAACGGAGCATTTCATCCCTTTGAAAAAACCACTCCTATTTGCTCCCGGTTTAGTATTCGTCTGATTAATTCTTTGGTTCCCATTTTTAGGAGATTCCCACCCTCCGAATCGACTCCGTAGTACGTCACGGAAGTGCATTTACAACTCTCTGCAACTGGCAATTAGCTAACCGTCTCGTATATTCACTGTAAATGAAATTGTTCATCATCTTCTTACGAGTTGCTTTCCTATCCTCTTACCCTGTACACATAGTCTGGTCTCTATAAAACAGAGAGGATGCGATAGTGGCGTAGATAATTTTGGATGACCCGGACTGTAATAGAGTACTCCGTCCGTATCTGTTGGCTTGCGATATATCGTCACCTTAACAGTTTCTATGTAGTAGGCAATCGAGGAATGGTAGTGTTCAGTTGCAAGTTTCTAGGATCATGGTAAATTTTATGTTTCCATTAATGGAAATCAGATGGTTTAGAAACTCATCTTCATGTCCCGCTTTATAATCACAAATTTATCATCCGCGTTGTGCCAATAAACCTTTGGTGTTTTACTAGAGTTTTACAAGTCCCTCCTCTCCATCTCTTCCATATACATATTTGTTAACACGGGTGATATTAGTGACTATATGACGAGACCTCGTTCCTGAAAGCACAGTCTCGACGATTTTGGATAATGACCACGACTTCAGTAGCATGGTAACATTTCCGCATGGTATAAATTCAAGTTTTATTAGTCTTCTGTTTAGGGAAATCAGCTTAGAAAGGCGATTCGCTGTATACCTTTGCTAAGTTTCCGTATGCGCTAATTCAATTTTGCCTGTGTGCTGACTGCATTTATATATCTGAGGGGATGTTAATTTGCTGTGAGGCTATTTGTGATTAACTCTGGCTCATCGACGAGACAATCCGCCGTGCAAATTCGTCTAGCGTGACTAACGAAAGCTTTCACAAGTGTTCTTCTGTGGCGCTCAAGTGTGAGGCTGCATTGGGCACACGCATATCTTGTTGTATAAATCGCGTATCGGTTATTGTTACTGGTAGTGACGAGGCAATACGAACGGCATGCAGCTACCAGCTTTTATCTTCTTACCGCATTGTTCAAAGTTTGTCTTTTTAGGGTCAACCTTATTTGTGACACCGTAATCCGCATCAACATACTTTTTGCAATTTATTCTTGAAACCGATTTGTGAGTCACATTCAGAGAAGGTTTTTTGAATATTGTTGCATTTATATTAAACCTTTTCACGTGCGGTTATAATATCCACCCCACCTTGTCAGAGTGGCTTCAACAGTTAGAACTTTGGTCAATGCATCTTACAACATACGCCTTTCATATTTTCGGTTCGATTCCATCGTTTTTTATTTTGAGTTCACACTTCAAAATAGAGTTTATATGCACCACATTTTGTCGCATTTTTATTGGTTGCTGTCCGAATTCAAGACTAGGTCGGTTGGCGTATTTTTCTGTAAAACGAAGGTTGTATTTCATAGTTAATAGTTTCGTTACTAACACTTCAACGAAGAGTGGCTTGGTTTAGTATTTAAGTTCTATTGCGTACCGAATGCATTCTATTACATTAGTAAGCAACGTTTTCGGTTTGCAACTATATGCTTTTCGCTATAATATAAATGCCGTCTCCAAAATGGACATATACTTTAAGATGTAGGAATTAAGAGAAATTCAGCCAAATTTTGTATCACAAAATCCGCAATGAGACCTCAGATACGGTATCCTGTTGGGGCTCCTTTAAATTTCTCATTTATCACGTCCTTCAGAGTAACGAATTTTCATTTTGATTTGTGAGGGCACCTCTATAGATAATTTTCTAACCTCATCCAGCACGTTAACTTTTAACACAGCTATCAATATTTCAGCATATCCGAATGCGTTCAGTTGAATGATGTTGAATGTCAAGACAGCGAACTTATATTGTGACTTCAATTCTCATCTGATGCCGACATAATCGAGCTGCTGCGTGTCAGTTACCCGTATATATATATATATATATATATATATATATATTTGTTTATCTGCTATGCGTTTAATGTAGATCACCCACTCATTAATCTGATATACTTATCAATGCTTCTACATAGCTTATATAATTTCGGTCACGGTGAACAAAGTTTGTTAACTCGGAATCCGAAACATATTAATGATGTCACAATGTGCTTTGCGTTCACTCAAAGCGCGTCTCGCAAGTCTGCATATTACCGCTGGTTTTCTTTTAAGTAGTTCGATATTCTGCTTTCTGTTGTTGAAGGTCAGTCTGCAGTTCTTCTGACATTGGATATATTGCATTTATTTATGCATGTAAAGTCCCATTCCAATTATCAAATGGATACCAGATTAACACTTTTCTGAACACGCATTAGCATCAGCTAAACACGTTCGTGGGAGCATCAGACGAGAAGGTTTAATTACATATAATTACAGTGAGAAGTATAAATTAACGGGTTCAGTCAGCCATGTATGCTCTTGTGTCTAAGAGAAAATTGTAAAGATATTTGTGACCACGTTGAATGAAAACTCAAATTTCGTAACAGCTTAAAAACTGTTAATCAGTTTGCATAGTTTTCCTTCGCCTTGCTCGTTTACTACCAAAGAAAATCCTATCAAGAAAATCGGAAATGATCTGCGTGCAACCGGTCTCTAGCAAGTGACAAAGCGACACAACTCGTTCCGTTTGTTTAGAGAACAATACTTGGTAAAGTCGTGCGCAAATCGCTTTAGGTGCTACTGCGCGTGCCTGAAGAGTGGGTGACCGACTTATCTGTATTCATGTTGGTGTCGTATTTATTAGAACGTTTGCAATGTGTAGGTTTGTTTATGTTTCACCTGCTCGCTCCATAAACAATTTGGGCGTTCTCATTCAGCTGGCTCTATATCCGGACGAATAGGTAGCTACGCTCTTCTAAGTCTACTCAGCAGAAAGATTAGTTTCCGGCAGTCCTCCACGGCAAACCTTACCTATATTTGTTGTACCTCCTCAGAAATCATTTTAGCGGAGCGAATGAATTGCTTCAATTCCAGCTAATCCTTACCCAAATCGAGGAGCCTATCAAACAGGCATTGCAACAAAATATCCATAGCAAATCTGAAGACCTGGATCATTTGACACAGGGGCATGGAAAGGCACCAGAATTTTTTGCCTATGATCATTCGAAGCAGTTCCTGTGGGAGAATGGAACACACAATTATTTCTAGACCATGTCTGTGATCGATCAGCAGTGGGAAACTCCTCAACGTTTCGTGTTTTCTTTGTCGTTAACATTTCGCTTGCACCTCAACTAGTGAACATCCATCTGTGTCTAGATAGCGAGCAGAATTCAAATGCAGTGTATCGTTGGCCTTAGTTGCAATCGTGTCTCTGGAAAAGTTAAGAGGTAAAGTATGGAATTGTCAGAAGAAGTAGAGTGGTGGAGATGGGTTTAAAATTAGATGGAAGCTAGGCCAGGTTGCGCTATATTATGTTTACCATTTCTCCTAGCTAAACCTCTCTGACCACGATCTGCATATGTAAATTTTGCACGCCTCTCTGCCTGCCTTCTACTACAAGATTCGTTGCATATCATTTGGAAGAAACGATGTTGAAAAAAAGAAAATGACCATAGAAATCGGCAAATAATTCTACACACGACATGAAATTTAACTCAGCTATCAAAGCACACAAGGGTATGTGCCGTTTGTCCAACAGCGTTCGACAAAAAGTTGTAAGATGGTGTCGTCGATATTTTAGCAAAATGGAGTAAAAGTGACATAAAATGGTAAGACCAAATTTACATGACGAAACTCAGAATATTGCGGTAAAATGACTCAGAGATGATCTAGATAATGCAGCTGACTAACTCAAATTGGATAATGCCGTAATGTCAGTAAAATAACTCCAATGCGCCGATAAAGCCTTGAGAGAGTATACGGACAAAGCAATCACCGGATAAGCAACAGAATCAATGATATCATCTATGATTCAGAAAAGCAAACGGCCGTTTTTTGGGGCAGCTTGCACCTAAACCGTTTTGATGTGCGTTGGTTGACAACAATATTTCTCCTTACCATACCCATCTTGGATACGGATCACCGCTTTGAATTTATCGTGAATAAATTTCTTGCAATGTTGTGAATTCACCTCTCTCTTATTGGGGACGTTAACCTGTGCACAATTTAAGTCACTGTTTCTCCTTTCGATCAGGTTAAAGCGGACTTGTATGACTTAATCACCGATGTACATGTCCCATGAGAATCTCTTCCAAATTGCAACTACTCCCAAGGTATTCCGAACGTGATATACCAAGAGTATTAGACCTTGTGCTCAACAAATTGGAATAGCTGGTAGAAATCTATAGACCTATAGGTGCACAAGTTGATTTTAACCACTATGACCCTTTGATCTTCCGCTGCATCTGCTTCACAGAATACGTACGTATAAAAACAACGAAGATGCACACGTCGTCAAACATTACGACTTCCTATCTTAACCATCTTCAAGCAGCGAACGGGTCATTCATTTTGAGCGGCCTTCCGATGTAGCCTTTAGGATTTTGTTAACGAGTTCATTGAAATAGTGGCATACGCGTTATAAACCGCAATTTCACAAGATAGACGAATTATTTCCTGTCGAGCCGGACCCAAAACCGCATGCCTTTATTGGATTCGACTTGGCGTGCATGTGTGCAGTCAAATTATTCCAATGAAATTGCTTCATGAAGAAAAACGCAAACACCGATAAAATGTGCGGAGAAATTCAATACGAATCTAAACAGGCTCCAAAGCACGTAAGCAAACTTCACGATATGCAGCGCAGGACCTATTTACTACATTGAACATTTCGGATTTTTTGGAGCACCCGCCGTGTGTCTTGGATTGCGACACGCAATCTCACTAGTGGCGGCGGTTGACTTGGAAGTCAGACTCTGCCAAAACGGTCACTGGGACCGTCACCGAAGTGGAGGGTTTCGGTGTGGCTCTCTCCTATCCCTGCACTCCACGACCGACGGTTTCGTCTTGATTTAGACTCATCAGGTAGAGATAGCTGAGCTAGGAGTGGAACCCGAGGCATAGTGCTTGGCAGATACCGCCATGATCACTAGGCCAGTGAGTTCCGCGAGCAGTGTTTGACACAGCGGTTCGAAGTAGAGTTTCGGGTTTTTTGGAGCACCCGCCGTGTGTCTTGGATTGCGACACGCAATCTCATTAGTGGCGGCGGTTGACTTGGAAGTCAGCCTCTGCCAAAACGGTCACTGGGACCGTCACCGAAGTGGAGGGTTCCGGTGTGGCTCTCTCCTATCCCTGCACGCCACGACCGACGGTTTCGTCTTGATTTAGACTCATCAGGTAGAGATAGCTGAGCTAGGAGTGGAACCCGAGGCATAGTGCTTGGCGGCTATCGCCATGATCACTAGGCCTCGGGTTCCACTCCTAGCTCAGCTATCTCTACCTGATGAGTCTAAATCAAGACGAAACCGTCGGTCGTGGAGTGCAGGGATAGGAGAGAGCCACACCGAAACCCTCCACTTCGGTGACGGTCCCAGTGACCGTTTTGGCAGAGGCTGACTTCCAAGTCAACCGCCGCCACTAATGAGATTGCGTGTCGCAATCCAAGACACACGGCGGGTGCTCCAAAAAACCCGAAACTCTACTTCGAACCGCTGTGTCAAACACTGCTCGCGGAACTCAATGGCCTAGTGATCATGGCGATAGCCGCCAAGCACTATGCCTAGGGTTCCACTCCTAGCTCAGCTATCTGTACCTGATGAGTCTAAATCAAGACGAAACCGTCGGTCGTGGAGTGCAGGGATAGGAGAGAGCCACACCGAAACCCTCCACTTCGGTGACGGTCCCAGTGACCGTTTTGGCAGAGGCTGACTTCCAAGTCAACCGCCGCCACTAATGAGATTGCGTGTCGCAATCCAAGACACACGGCGGGTGCTCCAAAAAACCCGAAACTCTACTTCGAACCGCTGTGTCAAACACTGCTCGCGGAACTCAATGGCCTAGTGATCATGGCGATAGCCGCCAAGCACTATGCCTCGGGTTCCACTCCTAGCTCAGCTATCTCTACCTGATGAGTCTAAATCAAGACGAAACCGTCGGTCGTGGAGTGCAGGGATAGGAGAGAGCCACACCGAAACCCTCTACATTGAACATTGTTCACATAATCTTGAAAACCAGATGAGGTTGTAAATAAAACATTTGCCCATTACATTAAACCAAAGATTCCCATTCATATCATTGCAAGTAAACGCATGGTTTGTCTTAGATACGAGTATGTGCTTTGCTTTCGTTTTGCATATTTACTTCACAACTGATGTTACTCATGAGCCCCAGAATACCAGTTTGCTTTAGGATGGGCTGAATTCCTTGCATTCTGTTAGTTGCTCCTTGTCTTCCGTGCCACTGAATTATCATACCCAGATTGAAAACGCTTTGATCTACTTGGTAAATTTATGGGTATTCTAAATTGTGACGATTAGTTGAAGGCACGAAAAGTCAAATAGACCGTTTGAATTACTATAGTGTAGCCGTGAACCCATTCGGGCCTACAGCCTATACTATTTTTCACCTAATTATTATAAAATGAATGATCATTACCAATCATTTATGCTGTTTCACGCTCAACGTCATTGGTTAATGGGAAACCTGTCCATCCGAACATATTATACTGTTCCCGTACATAGGAATGTGGTATTTATCTAGAATGGGTTTGGATACGAATAATTGTAACCGATTGAATTAAAAAGTTCACTTCAAATATGGAAAAGCACATAAAGCGGAATTCATTCGCTTATACTCGTCGGCAGTGTGATTTAAAACTACCCATTGTAGAACTCATACCCGTGAAAATTTTCTTTGGCATCAGGGATCAGGACCATCAATTAAAAATCTATAAGTTCTTGTTAAACTAGGTACACAGAAGTGAACTCACTGTTTCCCCCCAAAGCAACTCTGTATGATCACATATACCAACCGCAGTTTGTTATGCAACAGATTAAAGGTTCGTCCCCATATATTAAAGAACCATTTAAAGTAGGCATAATGATATATTAGTGCATTTAAAATGGATGTCCGTTGTCTGTGAACTGTGGGTATATTTTTGCAGAACGGTAGTGACGATGCACTGCGGTTAACTAATATAAATAACCAGGTCAAACATCCGCATTAACAATGGTGCATATTCTACCCAGCAGTAACACGCGTGTGATTTGATTTATGCTGCTTCCTCAGTAAACTGAAGTTATGAAACTGAAATTTCGCCAACCTTTAACTCGTCCTTACATATTCATGAAATCAGTCGTACTTCTTGAAAATTAAAGGAGAATTAAAATTTTTTATTGGTAATCACTCCGGGACTCAGATACCTAATCGTTTGGGTGCTGATTGTCAAATATCCCTCCTACAACATCTAGTAAATTCTGAGTGCTAGCTGCCGACTGACGTTGAGAGAAATTAAAACGTACAGTGGCTTTCACTTCAAACGACTTTATAATCTCGTGCAATTAGATGCTAGCGTCAAACGCTTCATCAAATGGACAGAAGCAAATTGTAGTATTTCTTTCACAATCAGCATAGTGACATCAACCATGGAAACATGGAAGCATTCTCTAATGAAATTTAATCAGCATGGTGCATTTGCAATTTGGAAGTGGACCTCGACAACCCACCTCATATGATAAGGACCTCGGGCACAACCGATTCAGACGACACCACACTGACAACTTAGCAAAATCCTACCGATTACTAGCTTCCAATTTTGGCGCTTGTGAGCCAAACGAATCAAATTCACCACTTATATGTGATGGACGTAGGTCCCAAACATTGGGAAGATCTGATTAACAAGGGCACAATAGCAGTGTCGCAAGCTGAACTCAACGCCCAAAGTACCCAATTGGTATCATCATCATCATCATCATACACGTTAGCTAGAGGTGGGAAACACCTCAGCTACTGTGCCGCAATACAAAGAAAAAATGAGAAAAAAACAACTGATGAAAGCTGGCTGAGCTACCGGTAACGGATGGGCATCGTTCCGGTAAGCTCCCAGCCGGCTGCTGTGCACCCAAAAAAAATATTGTGCAAAATTATATAAGGCTAAGTAATGAGATCGTGGTTGGAGGGGGAGGCCAAGAGGGATGGGGTGGGACAAAGAAACTCACAGCACGAACGCCACTGAGGTCGGCTCCTTGCCATATCAGCAAGTGTGTCCAACCAAACGTGTTCATCGTCTTTCGGACCCCAACCAAGGAGCCGAGATGCTCTAACCGAGGCCAGCTCAAAAGTGAGGGCCTTCATTCCTCTGGACCAAATCATCGCTTGGCCACCCCTCCTCTTCTTCCATCCACACTCCCGGCGCGCAAAAACACACGTCGCGGAAGTCGGTGGGCTGGCATGCGTAACTCGTGGCCGAGCCATCGGAGCCTGATGCGTGAAATAACGGTGCTGAGCGGTTCATTTCCTTTTCCTGTGCCATAAACAAGGCGTCGAACACGCTCGTTGCTCACGCGGTGTTCCCACCAAATGTGAGATGTGCGAAGGCACTGGTGGTCGAACAAAACTAGCCTCTTCAGGTCCGCTGCTTTAAGAGGCCAGGTTGCACAACCGTACAGTTGGGTCGAACGTACTGCTGCACTGTACACTCTACCCTTCAGGGCAAGAGTGATGTCTCGCCGGCGTCATAAGTGGCGAGGGCTAGCAAAAACACCCCGAGCTTTTGCTATACGATTCGTGATTTCATCTTCAATCCCACGGGCGCTGATGCAACTTCCCAGATAGTTGAATTCTTGAACGACTTCTAGCTGATCCCCAACAAGGGTCAGCGTAGGAGGCGGTCCAGACCAATCTTGGAGAAACGCTTTGAACTTCGAAGGTGCGAAGCAAAGCTCGAAGTGACGGACAGCTAGTGCTAATCTGTCCAGTGCCGCTTGGCACGTTTGTGAGCTGTCACAGATCAGGGCAATATCATCAGCATACTCTAAATCAAGAAGTCGTTCTCCTGGGAGAAGCTCCACACCTTCTAAGTCGTGTCCTGTGAACGCGATTTCCATGACTTCGTCAACAACGAAGTTGAAGAGGAAAGGTGACAGCAGGCATCCTTGTCTCACGCCGCTGGAGATATTAAAGGGCGACGACAACTTGCCGTAAGCTCTCACTCTGCCCGAGCTACGCGCATATAATGATCGGATAATATTCACATATTTCTCAGGTACACCTTTCCTGAGTAGGCAGTCCCAAAGTGCATGTCTATCCACCGAATCGAATGCACCTTTGATATCGAGGAACACGACAACGGTGAGCCGCCAATATATGTGACGGTGCTCCAACAACTGACGCAATGTGAAGATGTGGTCAATGCAGCTACGACCTCGACGAAATCCAGCTTGCTCTTCACGAATCTGGCTTTCACGAGTGCCAGTCAGTCTGTGAAGGATGACAGAGGCAAGCAATTTGGAGGCGATGGGGATCAGACTGATTCCTCTATGGCTGCCGCATTCCGATCGTGAGCCTGCTTTGAAAATTGGGACTATGATGGAGCGGCTCCAATCGGTTGGGACAGTTTCCTGCTCCCACAGTCTCACTAGTAACTCGTGTAAATCATCCACAAGAGCAGGTCCCCTGAATTGGAAGAGGGCTGGAGGAAGGTCATAAGATGCCGCGGCTTTATTTAACTTCAACAGTTTGATCTCATGTTCGACTTCTGAGCGAGAGGGTGGATCCAAAGGAACAGCCCACGGAGCAGGACGATCACTGGTCGGCGAGAAATCTAACAATTCCGACCGATTAAATTGCCTTTCAACGTGCTCAGCCCAACGTTCCAGGCGTTTTGATAACTTGTGGATAGGCTGTCCACTCTCGTCACGTATAGTTTCACTAACACCAGGTCTCCTGCTGCCCGTTTCCCGTATCAGACGGAATAACTCACGATGGTTACCAAGGGCAGCGGCCATTTCCATCTCCGTTGCACGACGAGACCACCAGGATTCGCGGTCTCTCTTCAGGCTAGCACGGAATTTTTGCCCGGAGCTCTTTGCGAGTTTCATTTTGTTCACTTCCAGCCGGGATACGCCGGCGAGCGTCGATAAGTTTCAGAGACCGAGAAGAGACCTAATGTCCATGTTGGCTATTAGACTTTCCACATGAGGATTTGCCTGCTGCTAGTAACGCCTGTTGCATATGAGACCAGTAAGCTTCAATTGCATCCAGTGAGCGTTTATCCAAATCGGATGACAGCGTAATTTGATAGGCGTTCAGAACAGCTGGATTCAATAGTCTGCCGGTGTCAATGCGCTCACAACATCGTCGCGGGCGTCCGCCAAAGCGCATCCGCAGGTCAGCACAAACAAGTGCATGATCGATGTCAACACCTGTGCTCCAAATCGAGCGACAGTTCTGGACGCAGCCTCTCCAGCGGGAACTGATAGCAATGTGATCGATTTGCCTCCATAGCTGGTTCGAGGCTGGTGGGCGCCAAGTCACCCTCCGGCGGGTGCTGTGTCGGAAATTAGTGCTCGTGAGAAATAAGCGAGCATCCTCACACAAATGAAGTAACCGCTAACCCTTATCATTACGGAAGCCTATACCATGTTGGTCGCCCAGGTGCAGCTCATCTGTGGATAATTTTCCAACTTGAGCGTTCAGATCCCCAGCCAGCACTACAGTGTCCGAGCTTCTTCTGTGGCGAAGGAGTTCGTTCAATTGGCGATAGAAGTCGTCTTTTACCGAGTCATCGCTACAGATTGTCGGTGCATAGGCATCGATAACGAATAGACACCTGTTAGTCCCACGCGACTTCGAAGTTTTGGACGAGCCAGGCAATCGGACCGCACACATCCGGCAACTGATTGGAATCCAATCAACCAGAGCAGCTTCAGCCCGGGGACTCAGGGCAATACCAACACCGGCTTGGCCGGTGCTCGAAGCTGCATCGTCACCGGATAGGCTCAATGAGAAAGTGCTGCTAATGTCAACTGAAGGGGATCGCAGAGTGAGAACAGAGCTCGAGTCTTGCAGGCGGGTCTCCGATAAGCAGTAGATGTCGATAGAGAAGGTCTCCAATGTTCGGGCAAGTGCTGCCTGTTGATCGATCTGAAGCAATGTGCGAACATTGAGGCATGCCAGTCTGAAGGAGGATCATGGGCTCCAAATGGAAGCCGATGAACTGGAATGGGCCGCTTGCTTGGACATGGGCCTGTTGACAGTGCATGAGTGACGCTCTGCGTTCACCTGTGAGTTGAAACTAAAAGACAAGCGACTATTGAAGCAAGGTGGGGGAGCGCCGAGAATTGGGGGGTTAAAAACAGAGGGGATAAAAGTGAAGCTGGAACGGGACGATAAGGGTGAAAAAGCGCAAGAAGGGGAATAAGGTGGGAAGGCTTGAGCAGTAGCATCCAAACCCCTATCCACCCTGCGCGATGCAGCAGATAGGGCACCGTTGATTATCCTCTGCGGTGGCCAGAGCATTAGCAATTTGTTTGGGGAAGGATTCATTGTATTGCGTGGGCAGGATACTGTCAGGTTGCCCAGGCATAGAGAGGAGAACGATTAGGTTTCTCAACCAAAGCCTCTAGTTCAAAAACCAGTTCGCAAGGCAGCGGGTTTGGCGTTGGGCTACAAGGAGTCCGTTGCAACGAATAAGGTGTCACCCTCATTTTAACCCCCTAACCTGGAGGACCAGAAGGCTGAGTTTGTCTGGCCTCTAACCATTGACCAATCTGGTATGAGTGACTCTGAAGGTGCAAAAGCACCACCCAGTATAGCTCAATGGATCACTGAGGCACACAACCATCGCACCACCGTAAGGTCCAGCCTCATTGCGATGGACCCGATTGGCAACCAAACCAATAATGCAGAACTCGCATAGCCATTCATCGGTTCTAACAAAAGCTTTGAACCATTGAAGTACACGAATAAACTGACATGATCTACCAACGAACATCGTAGAAACGCTATATAAAGTGACATCCTGAGCAGGCAAAATAAAGCAACAAATGTCTTTTGGAAGCCCACTCACCCAAATTCACTATCATTTCACAAAATGTGGTAGAGTATTGAAACGGGAAGGAACTTTATCAGAAGGATAAGGCCACCTGTCATCCAGTCTTATACGTATGCAGCTAGTCTTAACAACCCTTACTGCGACCCTTCTTTAGTACAGGAGGGAATGCACCCACGGCCATTCCCACTCTTTACATTCCCAGGCGAAGCAAAACACTGTTCCAACCTTTCCCGTAAATTTTGTAGATTACTTGGCTAGCCAACTGCCACCGCAAACGCAAATTAGACTCGCTCTCACCAATAACTCCCTGTCCACAGCAATATCGGCATTAGCAATTAAGTGGCGATACTGGATAAGCCAACATTAGGGTGTGGGTATAACGCGTCGTCACAGCGTGGGGCGGCCTGAGGCCACGGCAGATGAAGCTCATGTACAAACTTCCCTCGAGTGTCTAACTTGCGGTTGTAGAGCCAGATAGCGATCGCTTCCGTTGTCACCAATGGGGGACAATCGGGGTGCTCTCGTGTGACTTCTGCCTATTCGGTAGATAAGATGGAAGGGCTCTCACGCGTTGAATTGGTGATTTGAGTGGACCAAGTGCCACACCAAAACGCTTGCTATTACCTTTCTTACAGCAGTGTAGAGACGCGCCAGGCAATGTTTCCGGGATTTCTCTAACAGTTGCCTGGTCATCTCTCCAATATAACCTTCTGGACACGTACAAGAATAGTGGTACACCAAGAAGGAAATGTTCGACCTTGATATCTTCCCCTTGAGAGGTTGATTCAAGACTGGCGTAGAAATGATGCTGATACGGAGGTCACCTGCAAGGTAAGTTTCGCAGTGTCATTACAGAACCTGCGAGTAGTTCCTTTCGCTATCACATCGCCTTTGCAATGCAATGTTATGTATATTAACCCCTTTTCAACGCTAATTGCTTGGAGTTTGATACTCGTGGTTCCATGTGCCTCAGGATGTGCCTCAGGTACTCACGATAGCTGGCCAACTCTCTTCACCAGGTCCAATCACTAGTGGTATTATCCAAGGGGGTTTACTCGATCCGTTGCTGTTTCTGCTCTACCTCAATATATCATTGCGGATATATGACATGGTATGCATTTCCTATTTGCAAATAACACAAGGATAGTCTACAAATTCTGACTCGCTGAATATCAAGACACAAAATACTACTGCTGATACAGAAATACCTCCACTCCCTTTAGGAATAGTGTGACACTTGGGCAATTCAATTCTCGGCGAAAATATCTGGCGTCACCTATCGCGCTTGTTTTACATTGGAAGGATAAAATAGACTCAACGACAGACGCCTTTGCGTACGGTTGTCTAGCAGCCACCTCGGAATCCGGTATTCTTGCACATGTAACTGTTCGGAACCAGTCGGATACCAGCTGGGTAAGGTCGGAAAATCACTGGCTAATTTGCTGTATAAGATATTTATATTCCGAGCTAGAGTAGGATTCTACAAAATCCACACTCGCTTCACGTTGGAGTATTTAAGCGTCATTTGTGACGGCATGAAATATTTTAAAGAAATATTTTCGGCAATTCTATAGAACTCATTTAACAAAGGTCTGCGAGGCAATACGTCAAGTAAGAACAATCGGTAGCGTTGCCAGAAACTGTAGCTCAGTCCGATATGGTAACGAAGATTGAAGTGAAACTTGATATTTATGTACCTAATGATTCAACAAAACGCTCACTTATATTTGTCCTCACTAGAAATACAGCATACTTCGACAAGAAACATACGTTATTAGGAATGTACCCGGAATGTACCCAGGTGTATAATAAAGCTGCAGCCCAAATATTTTTATCTGATATGATGTCTTGTGGAATAAGCTCCCAGTCACTTGTAGATCGTGTGAGAGCGCAACGATCTTTTGCGTTAAGCTCGCCAATTAAGTAGACTTGGCACTATTATGTCATTGCTCTTGGGAAAGATCACTAGATCATTTATTCTAAACAGATGTAGACAACATCTGATAGGTGAAATAATGTGGTACATCTTTTATGCTTTTACTATCCACTTATCCGGTGTGGCTGCGATTGTTATGCACGTCGTCAACGTGCCTTTCTCTCTCCTACCCTCCACCTTATCCATACTGGCTCCTGGAGATAGCTGGGCGTCGCTGTAGGGGACGAGGTGCACGGTCATTGTGGTCATGATATATTGGAAGCGAAGTACCATACATTCAGTGTGGAGCTGACTACGGTCCAGCCACCGTCTTGTGTGCACATGATTCCCCAACTACGGCGTGCTTGTGTTTGCTTGTGAAGGAGTGTGCGCCGGCTCCGTTGATGAAACTGGTCTTCCATTCACATGTCTCCCGGTCTTATTCCTTCCGGTATCCGCTGGATATGGGTATGCGGATGAGGATGTGGGTGGTGCAGCGCAAGCCACCCATGGTCTCTCTGTAGGCACAGGCGTCCTGTGAAAGGCAAATCCGAAACCGGATGTCACCAACCATGCAACTGGTGCACACTGAGTTGAAGCATACCTGTGAGTAAATACTTACACTTTAAACAGCCAAAACAATGAAGATCTCACTTTTATTTACCAACTTACGCATAAGCATGACATTTTCCGTAAGATATACTCTGTGTCAAATATGTGCGCAGTTGCTGACTAAATAGGGAATATACCTTTTATCAATCTTTAACTGAAATCGCTTTACCCAGACAACGCCAGGGGACACTTGTGCAACTAGTTGGTCACTTAATATGGTAGATCAAAGCTTAGACCCAGGGGGTTAATTCAAATCAATGACAATATCTATTTACAAATATATATATTCGCAAAAATCCCAGTTCATGAAAGTGGACAAGATAGTTGTATTGTCCGGACGAAAGGAGAAGTTTTTACACAAATACATAATTATCCACAGTAACACGAAAGGCTTATTTCTATTACTTTCTGCATTATCTCCAGCCGGATTTAGTGAACAGACAAGTATGCTTTAAGGTTTTCGAGAGTAGGTATTTATGATTGGTTTTGCTATAAGAACGGATACACCAACTTCATTATCGCGCTAGCGGGGAAGCATAGCTATATTTTGCTGCAAAATTTATAAACCAGCAAACAAATAAACACGACATATGTGCTTCTCCTTAACTATACAGCGTTCCATAAGATGGTGTACAAATTAAACAGTAATTTGTTCATCCGATATTCTAATAAAACGAAAACTCATCATTCTATGAAATATATTCTTTCCTTTTTAACTTTCCTACCAAGAGTTTTCGGCCTGTAACGAAATATCCACAATTATCTGCGGATTAAATAGTACCAGGTTAAATCAAACGGGATTCATTTGCTCATATAAAACTACTCCGAAATTTTTACCGACAAAACTCAGGCTCAAAAGCAATAATTCTATTTACAATATGTTGGATCCATTTGAAAATTTAATAGATTCCGCTGTAACTTTATGATCGCATTTACCTGCATTAAGAATAAACGCTTTGTTACTGAAACTGCTCTGAGAAAAGAACTTTGAGTAAATTATATGTTTGATATGTACAAAACCCACACACAAATAAAAAAGCTGCAAAACATTCCAGAACTGATGTCATCGAACAAATATCCAATGTCAATTTTCTCCAGCGCCGCCTGTTGAAATCGACAAAAAAGTCAACCTTAAATTATTTAGTATTGTTGTTTAATGGTGTAGAAAACTAAATTGCTTCTTTTGAAAAAACCTTGACAAGACAAACTCGGACTTACGCAACTCTCTTCCAGTTATCTATGCATTGTTTTTAGTAATGTCGATAACAACAATAATAATCAAAAAGCTCTTCATGCAGCAATTCTCATAAACATTACTGAGAATTTATCCAGTGAATCCGATCGATAAAAGGCTCGTAATATATGCTACTACAATATTACGTGCAGTGAAAATTACGCTTTTGCAATCAGCCGAATTCAAATAACAAAATTCCCCCAACTTAAAGTTGTAAGTTCATTTATCAACAGCAAACTAAATCAGAATTCGCCACCCATCCTGCATGGCACTAAATTTCAAGTAAGTCTTTCATGGAATCGTCAATTATATCCATTTCATGTCTCATGCGGGTCTAGAACTTGCAACTCTACTTTAATAGTCCAATATTACGCCTAAGTAACCAAAGTTTAAGGCAGCGACTGATAAAACTAAGTCACCGGAAGTTACACATTCGGTCCTCAGTGCACGAACACAGAACTTCTCTGTAATAGAAGGAGTGGCGGCGCAGGCAAAATGACTTACAAAATTAGGCCAATGAAATCGTTCCTTCTACTAAAATATGAACATGAGCTAGTACGATAATTGAAAAGCATTTTCTGTCGCGTGCACCGCGTTTTGAAATAATTAGCTTGTAGAAACCGTGTGGTGATCCAAGAAATAGTTACTTACATGAGTAAATGACCTAACAAATTTTGTAGGATCTTCCAGATCAAATATTCATCTATCCGCCTAGAGATGCACTGGGCGGCTGTGTCTTTCTGTCGGTACTCGTTATCTCCGGAAATCCACTGTGCAAGTGTATTAACTAATTATCACATAAACCTCTACCCGCTTATATATATGCACGTAAATACGAAAATGACAAGATTCTTATTATTTCTGGTTCCTTGAGAGCCACCCTAATTAAACTAGTGGTTGAAAAGGAAGCGACTCAAAACAATTTAAAACAGAATTCGCAACACCCATTCAAGCAGCAGCCATGGCGTAATCTGCAATGCTATGGTGTAACAGCTATCTTCAGGAGGTAAACTTGCAGCACTTGTCTCTTCATCTACCAAATCAGATTAATAGTCTGATAAACTAATAACTGTCAATCCATTCGTTTTATTGATTAAAAATGTTTATCAAGTAACTTCACGAAATTGCACGCCTTAGCGAAAACTGTCTCATAAAACGCAACATCTACAACCTTTTCAAAGTATTCTGAGTAAGGCATAGATGCAGCCATCACTAAAAATCTTGTGATGCTTTAACACAGATAAATACACCCAAGGTGCCGATCCAGTGGTAGATGTATGGACGCAGTTACGTTTTCTACACAGAATTTCACAACAATTCAAGAACCGAGGACCCCGTGATGTACATACACGTATCCAATAATCATTCCACATATAGTGATGATTCTGGTTAAAGTATTTAGAAAGGACTTCATGTCTTAGGTTGTCCAGATGACGCCGAACCACTTTCTCTTAGTGATTATCAGTGCATCAAGATCGCAGCTCCTCTCTGCTTCGTCTTGAACAGCAAATCAATTTCCATGCTGATGCTACTAAATGTCTTTTTATGAAACTGTTCCAACAATTTAGTCCTACTGAAGTGCAGCGACCCGTGTTTGTGTATTTCCATATGATGTTTATTTATAACTATAATAAGTGATTCTATAAAACGTTTCGCCGATGAGGTTCCTACAGCAAGATGAATCAATTAGCTACATGAATAATTAACAATTGGATATTCGTTGGTTATGTAACATCTGACTTGTCTGTGGGACAAAAGTGTATGACATTAGGAAAATTATTTCACGCAGTAGCAATCACAGTCTGGAATTGGAAGAAGAAGATAATCATCCTCATATTATTGTTGCATAAGTATTAGTGAATACTGGAGGATGATTTATAACGAGTAAAACATCAATTGCATGGACATCCCGTTGGGCGACCGGGTTACGGATAGTTAATCGAAAGGTAAGTGACAAGTTATAAAGGAAAAAGTCGTGCAACCCAACCGCAAATACAGTGTGCTGACCGCAACATTACGGAGAGGGACAGTAAGCTTGCTATGTTTAAATTTCTGAGTGAACCGGACCTTATTGCATAACACAAATGTGACAACGATTCGTCTTTTTACCTTATGAAAAGTAAAAAATTAGTTAAAGAAAAAACGTAAGATGACATAATGTTCGACGGCAGGGATAAGCAAACAGCTGCCTTTGTGAGTAAGTAGGTTGCGTTTTGCATCCTAGGACAGGGTCAATTATTACACTGCTCCGAAACTTGTTAAGCAGAATGCGGTGTCCTAGGCGATAAAGCAAATTCGATTATTCTAGAGTGATTAGATCAAATATGGTAGTCAAGATTAATCTGCAGTCAGAAAACTGTAAGCGGGAATAAAATTCAACAGAACTTACGAAAATTTCACTGAAAAGCAATCTTTTGCAATCTTCGTACAACCGAATAACTTTACCAAATTATTTTGTGCACGCATTTTATTTACTGTTATGTTCGATACAGCGCACCAAAGAAATCAAAGCTGGTAACATTACAAGTAAGACAAATTCCGATAGTCTTTTCCTGCGGTTCAACACCATCCAGTTGTTTGTCAACTACCAAGTTTCTTGTCGCGCAAACCGATAGCCTCAATACTTTTTCACTAACCGTAAAATTTCTATGTACACTGCTTACAAATGAGCACCAGATGTTTGGTACAGTGGCATTTACTTTTCCTGCTTTACGTACAAATTACGTAATCATCTTACATTTTCCGGAACAAGCAACACATTCTGAAGATAATTGTCCAGTACCTTCGCGCTCTGATAGCAATGAAATCTAAGATAATGTCTAGTAGCTATTGAGACATGAGAAAAGCAACGCGAAATAAGATTATGATATGTGTTGCTGATAAACAAAATGATGGGTGAAGTAAAGCAACGGGATCAACTCCCATTGCGGAAACAACTTTGACTGACACAAATCGGTCAAGTCTGTAGAATTTTAAAGCTTCTGCTTCCACTTAACTTAGCACTCAGGTACACAATGAATATGCATTTCGGATGCTTACGAGCCTGGCTGCGTGTGTCCTCGATATGTGTAATAACGGAGTGAAAATATGGTAAAAATGGATTTATCATGGAAATAAAGGCAAAGGCTTAACGGTTTTCCGTAGGTTGTGGGTGAGAGCAATGATGGGTGTATCAAAATTAATGCGCGTAGCCATGGACTTCCCGCAAAATTTCAAATCTGCACTTTGGTTACGTATTTGAGTGTCCTAGTAACGGGTTAAATCATCTAATGCTGTTGGCATAATTCATTATCAAGTCGAGTTTTGAGTTGGGACGACATAGGGACAGACATGACAGAATGAAGGAGTAAGGTCCAGGGCTCGGATAAACGAAAAGAGAAGAGGTTTCGAAGTCAAATTAACTGGCTATACTGCGTAGTAAAATTCGACTGGTGGCCTCTCACTGTGCTTATTTGGCTGGTTTCAATGCAAGTTCAAATGACTTATTGGGATCATTGAGGATCTGCTAAACAAATATGAAATTATCTCGCACCAGGCGATATTGTTCACTGGCAGTTCATACGCATGTCATGATTAGCTTAGTAGCAGGTTAATCCCAACCTTGCTCCGAGACATTTTTCTTTTCTGCCTAACCGGTTTTACTAGCGCCAACAATGCTCTTACAGCTGTGTACCTCACCGATTGGTTTGTTTCTATCACTTAACTAGTTAACTTCTTTGCTTGTCAGTATCAATTAACAATCTTCTGAAGTATAGAAAATGTTTTTGTGCATAGCACATTTTCACCCATACCAATTAACACAAGATCTATAAAAAGAAAGTTGATTTTGTAAGCATGCTTACTCAGCTGAGCAGCCCACTTGTAATATTCTTCACCGAAACATGTTGCTTTCTTGCTACCTTGGATGCTAATTTAGATGTTCCTAATTGCCATTTATTTCGAAAATACCAGAGCACGAAGAGGAGAGGCTGGTGCAACACATTTCCCCATCGGAACTTCTGAGTGTAGTTTATCGTCGACCCACAGTTAAACAATGTACCACAATCTTTATGGTTAACAGTCGTTACAACCTCTTCTACAATACTTCTCGGTTGAATCTACAAACCTCCGAAAGAGGCAGCCATGAATATCTCAATTATCTCCTCGGCATCAGATTTCGCATCGGAAGTACCACATGGTCTAAAGCTAATCGCTAGCGATTTCAAACTACCGAATACTTGCACAGATCGTTCTTATCTGCCATCAGAAAGGGAGGTTGGACTCATTCGGTCACCAAAGTAATTAGTTCTGTCAACATACTATACTGAATATTCACACTGGGAATCACCGACGCACAAATTGACATCATAGACAACATTCCCGGTAGTTACCACAAGCTGTTCCGCCTTACTTCCTTCATGGAAATGCATACTAAACTAGACTCACCTATCCAGGGCACTATACAGAGGATTGACTGAGAACATTTCGGAAAGCTTGACCGGTACTATAATTAGGTTGCATTTTTTCTCTCCACTGGCGCCACCATTGCAGTGGAACTGTTCTACCACCAGATCGATCGCATCTTAACTGTACCTGTCCTAAAGTATATAGGTGTCATTCCCGGTACTAAGAACGTAACTGATACTATGATGGACCTGAAAAGGAGGAACCTGAACGGAAATACAGAAAAATCTAGAGGCTGCTCACTACTATTACAACTACATGACTTCATCGCATGTAGAAAACGCCAGTAAAAGAAACGGCTTGAAAGGAAGGAGCAGAATGCCTTGGGGATGAATTACAAAGGAAAGGAACTGACCAAATTATTCCGTCATATGACCAAAGTTCAGATGAATTGGATCATAGATGTGATTGATGAAAAGGGTCGTCTCCATAACAACCACCAGTTATTTGTGAAACGTTTAGCTCTTTGTTCGCTGTGCCCATAAACGGAGCAACTGACTCCATACCTTGTTGTTCTAAACTTACAACAAGTAACATATTACAATCTCGAGATTTTTCTCTCAACCGTCAAAGAGGCTATGAAGTCTATCAAACCATCGCTCAAACCAGAATTCGATGACATCCCCTTATCAACTATTATATTCGGTGGACGTGACATTCCACTGCGTTTGCTGAACATGTTCACCTTGTTATTACTTCTTAGCTACTTTGAGGAGTAGTGAAAAATCTCGTTAATTATCCTTCGTTATAATAATAGGCCAAAACAGCACCTCACCAATTATCGACCAATCCATTATACACCAGGCACGGCTGCATTACTCAAAAAATAAATTAAAAGTGGAACCATGGACTTTGTGCATCGACGTGGGCTGCATGCCAAATGCCAGCATTGGTTACTTGATGAAAGTTCTTGTACAACGTTTCAGTTGCAATACCTGGATTACATCACAGAAGCTAGTGACTACAATTACGCAGTTAGAATACCGTTTCTGGAAATGTAAAAAGCATTCGACCGAGTGCCGCACTAGCAGCTATTGAGACGAATCGAGTCATTTGGAATCAGAGACTCACTATTTGCTTGGTAGACAACACCATAGTTAAATGCGCGTTTGCAGATAGTAACATTGGGTAATCATAGCAAAACCCAAGTCAGATCGCTAGTGGTGTCATCGAAGGGAGTGTACTTGGTCCTTAACATTTCCGACATTATAGTAATGACAACACGGTGTTCATACAACACGGCAGGCCATATTTGTTCGCCAATGACTTAAACATGGTTTGTCAATTTTGGCCAGTGGAACTCCGCGGTGCAACGCTGCCTGCGGCTGCGACCGGTACTGCCGACTGACAAGTCCAACCACACAAGGTACGCACAGTCGGAGCGCTAAAATACGAGGGCGGCTGCCGTAATAAGTTGTACTGAATAAACCACGGTTCTACAGACATTTCAAATCAAAGGTACAGTGGTGACTTACGAATGAGTAAATAGACTCCCAAACGGATGTGAAATAAATTCAGTCAAGTTTAAGCAGGGTCACTAATGGAGCCTCAGTTAAAGCAGCGCATCAAAACCAAGGGTTCAAGTTGTGGTTATAGGGTGTAAATGTTATGCAAAGAAAAATCTAAACATAAAAGTGATCGCGAATGTCCGTTACTAGGTTCGGATAAAGCTCAGTTACAATCAAACATGTCAACGCATAAAGATGCGTGATGTGGTGAAATGGCAAAATTTGAGCTACTCACAAATTAGCAGTAATGTCATTCAACTTCGTGAATTGTAATTTACACACCTCGGCCCCTTCGGCTTAAGTTCCAGCCCCTTGATTGAAAGAATCTTATAGTAAACACAAGTTTCTTACATCCATTCTGATTCTTCCTATGTTTGTCCGAACATTCACGTCCCGAACAAGTCCATCGCGCCTAATCTTTACTTCTTAAACAATGCCTTCGTGCCACAGACCCCTTGTTGCGCGTACGTCTGCCACCAGGACTAGGTCACCAGTTTTCAAATCACGCATTTTCATATGACATCTTTGACGTGTTCGCAAGTTAGGTAGATTGCATCTCAACCACCTCTTCCAAAATTCATCTGACAACTGTTGCACTTGACGCCACTGTTTGGTCAGTCGGCCGTCCCCAGTGATCGATTAGCGGTTAAGGTCAGCAGCTGGCTTGCTTTAATGACTCCAAACCCATTCGGATGACTGGCGTTATATAGCAAAGATCGATTCAAGTCAAGTCACGTCGTCAAAATAAGCTTTATGAACCCTAATGGGTTCATTTTCAGCATTTACACCACCAATGTGGACACCTGTATGATACTATCAATACAAATGCTTGGGTAGGAAAACGAGAAAGAAGCAGAACTGTTACTCCAACAAACGTTCGCGCAGAATGTTAGTCACTTTTGCTGTGTCAACAAGCAAACGTGAGAGATAAGGCAAAACATGATTAAAATAAGACGACGTGCGGAGAATAAAATGCTGAATTTCTAACAAGTAGAAGAGAAAGAGAGCGTTTTGGCAAGATCATTGTGAAGTGGATGAAATCGGTCGGCTAGTATCCTAGAAGAAAAGTCATTGCATTCATCAAGATGTCTAGAAATGATCAAAACAACTAAAGAATCTCTAGACAAGCCGCTGCATCTAGAAATGTGCTTTATAGATTGCGCCAATAAGATGTAGTCTTTATAAACTAGTCCAGGGAAGATGACAGGTGAGCAGTATAGCCAGTGGGGAATGATACAAGAGGTCACAAACCTGAATGTTAAAGTACGAGGTACTGAACGCAACTTAAGTCTGAGGGCATAGAAAGAAAGTTCCGACTTTTCGAAAAGTTTTACAGACCTGTGTGGATTAAGAAAGTTCTGGGGACAAAAACCGACATACTTGACGGTGGAAGAACTGTGTATGGGATTTTCATTCGCAGTAACTGGGAAAGAAATCTATGAGGGAATGCAAGCTTTCGCCACCTAGAAAAAAATATTACATCCCTACATTTAGAAACACCGAGTGTAAGAGATCTGGATGAAAACCATTCAAGCAGATCTTCCAACGCAAGTTGTATAGGGTTTGTATAGGGAGATATTCAACATACAAAGAAAAAAATGGTGATGGGATTTTTTCCTGTAGAACACCACCGTCGGTACGAAGGACAGTGGATTTCTTATCTTTCAACTTAGTGAAGTGAGTACGATCTGTAAAACAGTCCCGAAAGAGATTTCACACACCAGGGTGAACTCCATTTATGGATAGCAGGTTTAGCAACCTTGACCTATCCAGGCTTAAAAGCAATTCGAATAATCCAGGAACAGAATTCGTACGGATTTACATTTTTGGTCCATAAAATGAACAGCATATGCCCGTGCATCCAACGTGGAGCGTTGGAGTCTATGCGCATACGGGTAGATATCGTCTTCAAGAGCGGCTGAAAAAATCCGCGGGATTAACAATTAATCGAAAAAATTGTAGGAGCACAGATGTACATGCAATTGAGCGATAATTTTGTGATCCGTTTGATGATCCGTTCTATCTAGACTACCGTCGTCAGAAGAGGTTTGTCACTGACAAGCTGTTCCCCATGCGTCACACCAAGTATCTTCCACATGGACCGTATCAGACTTTCCCAAACACCTCCGCGATGACTGCTATGAGGCGTGTTTAATATCCATTCACAATTTTTCCGTTCAGTGACCGGTGTAACTTGTCTTGGATCCATGAGAGGATAGATGTTTTAATCCCCTTTCAGCCCACGGAAATTTAATCCATTATCGTGTCGTGAGACAAATGGAGAGAACGCGCACAAAAAGAAATATGTGTCCATAGCCCAAGTAATTTCAATGTGAGCTGCTCGCACTGAAAAACAGGTAGACATACAGCCGTACCGCTTATTTATTGTTCGTCACTGTCTTACAAGTAATGGTCCAAAATAGTCGACACTAACTGCTGTAAATGTCAGCTGAAATGCTAAACAACGGTCCTGAATCAACAAGGTTATCTGTTGCTCGCAGTGCTGAAAATTCCAGCTCTTACAAAGTGAATGATTCCTCAGGTTCGTGCGGAATGCTGAAATGCCACGAAATATCCAATAGCTTTGGCGTATTTAAGAGAGCACGTAGGGATTTCCGGCATGCCCATCGCTCTCGTGACATTCCGTGATGAGGATACGAGTTATGTAGTGTCTAGTTGGTAGTAGAATGGCATTGTAGAGCAATGACTACCAATTCAAGTTCCAAACTACTCGTAGAATATCATTGTCCAAGAATAGAAAATTTCCACTCAACCGAATGGATGAAAGTTTGAGACGTCTGATAGATTCGTTCCACTGGTTAGATTTCAGTACGTAATCTATTTTGCAAAAAGTTTACGTTTTACATTCCGCACTATTTCGATATCAGCTTCTTTCAATTCGGGTAATGTTAAACTACGGTCGATAGCATTGGTTGAACGTCCGCCGTACATTTGAATTGAATAACACTTAAATTTGTGCATGATTGTAATGCGCCTCTTCAGTGTGATCCAACTGCCACAATTTGCAAATATTTCTAACCGAGTCTTCGTAGTTGATACGCAATGAAAACAAACATCCTCACTTTTCAGACCTCTTTTCGGTAAATCAATTAAAATAAAAGGAGGTTCTGGCCTGTGACACTGGTGACGATGTAGCAAGTCAGGCCCGTTGAGCCACATCTGCATTCATGATTCTTCACTGACACGGAAACCGCGGGAAGCAAGATCCGCTGGATTCTCTGATGTTCTAACGTACTTCCACTGAGTAGAATGAAAACTCTGATGAATCTCAGGAACCCAAGTCCCTATGAGCGTCATAAATCGTCGCGTCGTACAGCGCATGACCCCCAGAAAGACCATCGAATCCGTGCAAAACACCGCTTGCTCTTTTATTTGTAGCTCTTGTGACACTTGAGTGGCTAATCAAAAGGCAAGAACGGCACCTGTAAGTTTTAAGCGAGGCATAGTGGTTTTTTATTGGGCATACACAGACTAGCCCATTAGAAGGGAAATTTGGAATCGGGTTCCTGGACCCAGGATTCTTGCGTACAATACCGCACAATACCCAGTCTCTGAAGCATCTGACAAGCAATGTAACTGTATTGTACCGCCAACAATGTATCCCGCCATAAGGTAGCTTGGGATTTTCAGCTGTTCCGACAAACGAATATCGCTTAAAAGTCGGAGCAAATGGTCTTGTTCTGACTCATTAAGCGACGCGTCCGATGCCATTCTTTTCCGGATAAATGATTGTAGCAATTGCTTGGTTTGGAGCAAAACCGGAGCAGCTAGCCCCGTGTGGGTTGTACATCTATGCGAAGGAGGGTAGAACTGACCGACGGGAACAATCCCTTTTCAAGGTCGATATAATAAAATATATGCAATCATCAGACAGGTTCTACTTTAGCTCCAAATGTGTGGTGCACGTTATTGGATGATAAATTTAACTTGACAGAGTCGCAAGCAGATTGGTTCAACGGTGATTCCCGCAGTACCATAGTCGTTGCACTTCCATTTGGTCAAACGGAAGCCTCCTCTGGATGCAGTTTCCTGAGCTTGCGCAATGAAACATTGGGTTACTTCTCGACTATTACAACTGAATAGGCAATCATCAACATAAAAGCTTTGTTGCAGTTTAGATAACGTTAGATCTTGGTACTCATCTATGTTGTCGTCATTTGGTCTCCTGAGGGCAAACGAGGCCAGCATGGAGATGAGGTTACACCAAATGAGTTGACTGTCATGCGGAATACCTTCGGGGACCAATCAACCTGTTTACTAGGCCATCACAAAAAACGTAGATAATCCCTGTCCTTCGGTGCAACTTTTACCTGATGAAACATTGCTTCAAGATCGGCAGTTACAACAACAATACCATGTCTACATCTTAATATCACGCCAACTAAGTTCTTTATTAAATCTGATCCTTCCAACAGCTGTTGATTTACCGAGGTTCTTTGGTAAGTACTGGTACAAACAAAAACGAGGCGGACTTTACCTGGTTTATTTAGGTGTGTCACAGCGTGATGTAGCACGTACCACGCTCCATTCTCGTTGCTAACTACCTCAGTGTAAACTAACGTCGCAAAGCCGTTTGCTAGATATTTTTTCATAGTAGCTGTGTACATCTGACGCAATTCAGTATTCACGAGGATCCTCTTCCGCAAGCACATTAAACTTCCATAGTCGAGGGGATAGTTATTCAGAAGATTCGGGTACTCGCTCCTCCATGGTAGGCTGAGTTGATAATGGGAGCCACACTTGGTGGCGGATGATTCAATTTGCTTTAAAGCTTGCTCGTCGTTTACGGACATTCTATGGCACGAATTTCGAGACGCGGTAAACTCTAGCTCGTACATCCATTTTAGAAAGGCGGACCTTTGTTCATCCATTGAAATGGAGATTATACGGATGCTCTATGTGCCTTGACTCCCAATTGGACTGAGCCGAACCCAACCCAAATGAGTCCGTATAGCCAAAGTTTCGCATGGTTTCCCATATCTATGCTCGAACGCCCAATGGGCCTCTGGGACGTCCATGCCCATAAGAATACCTATGCCTTCTTCGTAGCTATCCGGATCTTTCAGGTCTTTTAAATGTGCCCTTCATGAGCTCCACAGGAATGAGTTTACATTTTGTAAGCTAACGGTTTTAGTCAGTGACGCGCCTCTTACTAAAAGGTCTAAGTGACTGATGAGGTTTCCCCAAGCGACATCAGAGAGTTGTTCCGCTAGGAACAACCAATCAATTATCCTGGTGAGGTCGGATAAAATGTTTAATGTGCTATTTTGCGAACCTCTTGCATTTCCTTGTCACACTCTTCAGCATAGCAGACTATGTGCTACAGCAGCGTTGCATGGTCACTGCTCTCCAGGAGGTTACTCACTGTCAAAGTGTAAGCCATACGTTCTTCACTGGTGAAGAAGAGGTCCAAAATGACCGGTTTGTCCCCCTTTCCGAGACGTCTATGGTTAGTATTGTGGAAATGGAGTGGTATCCCGGCGACAACTTCGTGTAGTTCGACCTGGAACCACCAACCAGGTGAGGGCAAAATATCTAGTGACTGCAAGTTCACTTCGCTTGCGTGGAAAAGGTGAGCTAGAACCACTTTTAATGCAGATGCTAGGTGGTTGTCCATTTCCAGAGTGGTCATGGTTCGACAGTATACGAGGGCAACTGAAAATGTATCACAACATCTTCGTTGCAGGCGGCACTAAAATGAGCCCACAACATGAAGCGTTGGATTTTCAACGACTTGGAAAGGTAGAACATGGTAGTAGTAGTAGTAGTAGTAGTAGTAGTAGTAGTAGTAGTAGTAGTAGTAGTAGTAGTAGTAGTAGTAGTAGTAGTAGTAGTAGTAGTAGTAGTAGTAGTAGTAGCAGTAGTAGTAGTAGTAGTAGTAGTAGTAGTAGCAGTAGTAGTAGTAGTAGTAGTAGTAGTAGTAGTAGTAGTAGTAGTAGTAGTAGTAGTAGTAGTAGTAGTAGTAGTAGTAGTAGTAGTAGTAGTAGTAGTAGTAGTAGTAGTAGTAGTAGTAGTAGTAGTAGTAGTAGTAGTAGTAGTAGTAGTAGTAGTAGTAGTAGTAGTAGTAGTAGTACATAAATACGACACCCCCTACTACGTCGAGCTCCATGTAGGACGGACATACCAGGTAGAGCAACCTCCTTCTCCGTTGACGCGTGGTTCAGATAAGTTTCAGTTACTGTCATCAAATCGATATACGTTGAGGTTAGGTGAGAATGCAGCTCGGATAATTGGATGACCACATCCAGAGCATCGGTCTACATACAATAAACTGCTTTGAAATTTAGATGCTTATCTCAGGGTTCTGATGATAAGTCCGAGTTGATGCCGACTCACGTGATATCGGCAAACTGATCATTTATTTTGTGGACTGCCGACATTGAGCTATGAGCTATGATACAATGATCACAGGACGACGTTCCTGTTTCACAGCGTATTGGGATAGTCGTTTCCGCCTCATTAATTGATTGTGCTCCACAGTGGTCTGCTTCGTAAATAAAAATTAATGGACTACCTGTCAGAGGACCATGACTTTGGTCTGGTGTAGAAGGCTTTTATTCGTAAATCGGTGGGAAGCTTCTCACTTCGGAATATTTTCGAGTGAACTTTTAACCATGTGTTTGGAGTGGATTACACCTTTCGCTACCTTGGGTCCACAGCCATTTTACTTTGATGATGAGACTATTCTTACGGTCGATTTCATCATGACATTACTAATGGAGAGCTGTTGACGTAAATAAACCCCTCTAAATCATAGGCTTGTGCTTCATGATCATCACATACACGAAGCTCCAATACACCATGAATAAATATCAATCTTTAGTTGCTCCGGTAGTGGTAGTCATCAGGGTTCTGTTTTCTTTATAGGCGCTGGCTCCAAATGACGTCGGGAAAAAGCCGAATCCCACATGAGTCAGTCTGAAGGCGGACGACTGACAAAAGAACCACCACCATTTCAGTTGCTGATTGCAACATCATACGTGAAATCCGTGGTTCCCGTAGCGGGTCGAGTATGGGTGCCGTACAATGAGTACGATTCCAGCCGGTTTAACTTGAACCCCTATTAGTAGAAAAATGTAATCCCACTATTTTCGGTTGTCCAACAGTTTGTCTTATTGGAATTGGCGTTAGATTCAATAAGATTGGAACATACGGATGTTAGCAATTCATGGGCCCCACTTAAGCTGACAGATTTGCGAGCGTATGGGATTTGATTCTTTGAAGGATTGACATGCGCATGTGTGGCATTTGTAGTGCCCGGTACGATAGCGCTACGTGCAGCTATAGGATTTACTCCTGGTGTTTTGGCAGTTGCAACGGACGCGTATGCAATCGCGCATGCAGAGGTAGCCCGTGTGTTCACGCGTGCCGGCCTTGCTGCTCAGACAATAGCTACTGGGCTAGGAAGTGAGTCGACGCAGTAGGTGAAACTGGATTACATGGCTGGTTTCGGATTGGAGTTGACCATGTAGAGAGCTTCCCAGATTTACTATTACTTCTGGTTCGGCTACTGTGTTCGTATGTGGAGCCTTAGGTGCCCAATCCATCTATGGCTCTATCGGAGGGTAGCATGTATTAATCTTAGATGCCTTGACTATCACCAGTAGGTTTTCACATTTCTGCTCCAAACTAGCCAAGTATCTAATACGTAGAATGACCATAAAATTATTTCAGAACAAATAAGAGCTTCTTTTATTGTTACCCATTTTGCTCGCAATCAAAGTGGCCTACGGCGTAATAACATGTGCTGCATCCAGAACACAAAACGCCAGGCTGTACCGTTTTCTCTCAACGACAGCTTCTACTCGGCTGTGTTTCACTACACTTCGTCTTCAATGTGAATTCGTTGCTCGTCATGTTCACAATTGCTGTACCGAGGACGAGAATGAGTTGAGTCTCATCCGTGTGTTGATGTCAAGTTCTCACGGTGTTAGGGCGGCGATGTCACTAGGCTTTCGCTGTTGCGTCGGCAGTTTGCGGCTGTGTCTGTGTTGCAGTCCCACTGTGGCGTGGTTAACGGGTCTACGTAGCTTGGTCTATCGATCGCAAGGTGGATTTGCCTGGAAAACTAAGGCAAATCATTCGCATCGGCAAAATAACTGTTGTGAAGGCCAGGTCTTGTTGCTAAAGTTTACTGACGAGGTTAGCTTGAAGCCAATACTTTCTTTGCTAAGTAGACTGAAAAGGCAAAGAGCTCATATTTTTCTGAATTTAGATCCATCTGGCTATCATCGAGCTACAAAGGCAAAGTAGCAAAGCAGAAACGAGTCTATGTATATTTAATTTTTGGGTGGTTATAACACAAACACGAACACGGTTAAACCTGTCTTTCTATCTTCAGAAACGCCTGATAGTTGCTTCCGCAGCCTATTTGTAACAGATATCAACCATGGCCACCTCTCCTCTTCTTCCACCCACATCCCCGGTGAGAAAACAACGCACGTCAAGGAAGTCGGTGGGCTGGCATGCGCAACACATGGCCCAGCCATCGGAGCCTGATGCATGAAATAACGGTGCTGAGCGGTTCATTCCCTTTTCCTAGGCCGTAAACAAGGCGTCGAACACGTTTGTTACTTACGCGGTGTTCCCACTAGATGTGAGCCAAACTGCGAAGGCACCGATGGTCGAACGTAAGTAGCCTCTTCATGTCCGCCGATCTTAGGAGCCAGGTTTCGCAACCGTCCAGTAAGGTCGAACGTACCGCTGCATTGTACACTCTACCCTTCAGGGCGAGAGTAATGTCGCGCCGTCGCCATAGGTGGCGAAGGTTAGCAAAAGCAATTCGAGCTTTCACTATACGGTTCGTGATCTCGTCTTCGATCCCAAGGGCGCAGATACAACTTCCCAGGTAATTGAATTTCTGAGCGACTTCTAGCTGATCCCCACCAAGGGTCAGCACAGGGGGCGATCCCTGCCAATCCTGGAGGAATGCTTTGAACTTCGGTGGTGCAAAGCAAGGCCCGAAGCGACTGACAGCCAGTGCTAATCTGTCCAGCGCGGGTTGGCACGTCTGGGAGCTGTCACAGATGAGGGCAATGTCGTCTGCATACTCTAAGTCAAGAAGTCGTTCTCCTGGGAGTAGCTCCACACCTTCCAAGTCATGTCCTGTAAATGCAATCTTGACTTCGTCAATAGCGAAGTTGAATAGGAAAGGTGACAGCGGGCATCCTTGTCTCACACCGCTGGAGATATTGAAGGGTGGCGACAGCTTGCCGTAAGCCCTCACTCTGCCCGTGCTACGCGCATATAAAGCTTGGATAATATTTACATATTTCTCGGGCACACCTTTCCTGAGTAGACAATTCCAAAGGGCACATCGATCAACCGAATCGAAGGCACTTTTGATGTCGAGGAACACGACTACGGTGGGCCAAGTCTCAAGCGGACGAATGCATTCTTGAATGTGTGTTACTACATTTGGAAGCTCAACTCCTCGGTACTTATGGACAAGCGTTATATCATCAAGGAATAATTGCGGCACGCCAGGTTTTTTAACCGTACTGCTTTCATTGACACAAATAATGGAAATTAATGTACCCCGATAGTAATCTAATGCGGGGAAGAGCACTAGTCATCTAAAGTGACTATTGTAGCGGGACCGCTATTGTATCATGGTAGTCAACAAATTAATATGTTGCGAAAATCAAAGAAATTTACCTAATGGAGTAACCGTATGTGAGGCACCTGATCGAATGTTTTCTGCATGTGCAAGTATACAACTACCATGGTATATTTGAGTCAATGTCGCCCTGTATGTAGTCCAGATAATGCAACCACCAGAATGTGTACGAAATTTAGGCAAGGAAAACAGTTTAGGACTTGTCTATCAGCACAAGTGATTTGATGAAATGGCTCACACTTTTTACCAATTTCGCAAATAATCCGGCTATTATATAAGTGTTTTGGTTTGGGACTGTGACTGTTAATCTCCTGTTTCGCGCAGTCCTCGTGGCGAGGGCTAATGAATGAAGATTGCCAAGGATCTGCAAATACTTGGATTCAAGTGACACGCAAAAAATATACGAAAGGAGCAGTGACATCAGATTCCAGAATTGAGCACGGTTGAATAGCATGTGTTACCTAGCGGATATTGTGGAGAGTAATAGCACTTTAGATCGAGCCTTTGTGTAATCATAGCGTTAGTGTTAAGGGTCATGTAGGTGGAGAAGTAAGAGCTAAACTCGCCTGGATGTCGTCTACCAGTTAAGTAATCAATGAAAAGCTTTTGTTTGTTCTACGACGGAGAAATCTGACCAGCTATTTTGCTTTTCATGTCATTGGTAGTGTGAATTCTAAATTCTCGATTCTGAACTATACTACTGCACATTTACCAGTAGTTCAATTTCTTTATATTTTTCTCGTTGGACGGTGTGGTACTCGAGTTTACCTGTTCATGCACAAATGTTCGGCTTTAACAAACTGATAAACCCTGCAATTTTTATGCATTTATTATCCTTTTTTTCTTTGCTTAATTGTTGTGAACTTACGGTTTGCGTCTCATCCGTTGTAATTTGTTTTACTGTGCCAATTTTACGGACTATTCGCCATTTGCGCAGACTTAACTGCTGACGTGGAATAATTGCTGCCCGAATTAGCGAGTCGCATTACCTATTCGTGAGTTAATTGTATTCATTTTTTGTTTATTACTGCTATTGTAGAACCACGGTTATTCAGTATACTCATTCCGCCCACTGCCCTGCATTTTAACTGCCCAGACCGTGCGTTAGTTAGGTGATACGATTAGCCTCATACTCTCTGCCGTAACACAAGTTGAATAGTGAACTCGCGCTCCGATGAACGAATCAAGGAGGCATTCTTTGTCAGAGCATTCACAGCACAGCGAGGATAACGCAGCTATGACAACGTCTGATCAGCTCTCTGTTGCAGTGCGTAGAATTGTGGAACTAGAAAGTCGTCTGGAAGCTATACGCTTTAATGATGCAAATAAGGTACGTGCTGAAGCAGTTATGCTGGACGGTAAATCGACGCTTGTTCTGCCTGAGTTATCTGGATTTCCCGTGTCTAATACTTATGCTGAAGGCCTCACGGAAAGAGATGGGGGACGTAGACGGATGGTGTTGTCGGATACGGCGCGGGATTTCGCCCAGTTTTCACAGGTTCGAATGCCGCCGCCTGAGTTCAACGAATTGGTTCCATCTGCGCCGGATGCTATCGCAGGTCTACCAAAAAGGGAAATTGTACCTTTCGACGGGGATCCGATGAAATATTGGTTGTTTATACGAAGTTTCCAAGCCAATGTTATGAGTATTACTTCTAACCCTTGTGTGAGACTTTCATATCTGATTAATTACTGTGAAGGCCAGGCACGCGAGGCTATTGAGAGTTGTGTTATATTGGATCCGGAAGAGGGTTTTCTTGATGCCATGGAGACGCTCAAATTGAGGTTCGGCCGCCCTCACTTGATTGCCAGAGCTTACATCGAAAGTCTAGTCAAGGGACCATCGATCAAGGCGAATGATTCGCAAGCGCTCCACAGATTAGCCGGGCAGATGAAAACTTGCTTAAATACGCTGCAACAACTAAATTACGAGGCCGATCTGAACGCGACTGTGACGGCGTCGGCGGTGATTAGGCGACTGCCTTACTCACTTCAGCTCGATTGGTCAAAGAAAGCTACCAGTATCCTCCGCACTTGTAGAGAGCCCGCCTTTAAAGACCTGTACCAGTTTGTTTGTGACGTGGCTGAGACTGTTACTACTCAGGCTATGTACTCGAATGAAATCATTAGAAGGACTGAAGGACCCTACACGGCAGAAAGACCTCAAAGCCGTGGCAATCGCATAGCTACCTTGGCAACCGGAGGAACAGTGCCGCAGACTCAGAGACGCACGCCCTCGTGTGTCGCGTGCACAGCGCACCATTACCTTGATCAGTGCCCTCGATTCCAAGCCTTTGATCATTCCGAACGCTTGCTGCTCGTTTCTGGAAAGAGTCTATGTGAACTGTGCCTCAAAGCTAACCACACGTCTGAGCTTTGCAGATCCCGAGTCACGTGCGGATTCAACGGTTGCCAGTTGAAACATCATCCTTTACTACACGAAGCCAAGACGAACCAACTAACTTCACCAAGAGCTGTGGTAAACGAAACGAATGTGTCAAGGGGTCGAATAGCTTTAGGGATTATTCCAATTCTGCTGCGTGGAAAAATCAAGTCACTGGTGATCAATGCTTTACTTGACCCAGGATCTGATTCGTCACTTGTCGATGAACAGCTGTTGCAAAGGCTTGACTTACCAGCCAGACCGTCAGTGGTACAAATAGCAACGGTTAACGGTGATTCAACGATGTGCTCGCAAGTTGTACGCCTGGAGTTGCAACCGCTGGAAGGAAGTAAATCACTGCATGTGGATCATGCGTGGGCCGTCAAAAGGATGCCTAAGGTACAGAGGATAATACCGGAGCCAGAACGCCTGCGCAGTTAGGAACACTTAAAGGACCTACCGTTTATCGATGGTTGTGATGAAGGAGTCGGAGTGCTTATTGGCATGAATGTCCCGGAAGCCCACTGGGTGCTTGAGCATCGGTATGGAAAACCGTCAGACCCCTTTGCCATACGAACACCGTTAGGTTGGATCCTGCTCGGTCCGGTGGGGGGGGGAAAGGCGTAACGAACATTTACACCAACTCAATCAGTGTAGAAGACTCTACTTCGAGCTTTCTTGAAAGGATGTATGAGTTGGAATTCACTGAGCCATGTAGCTCAAGACGCGGAATGTCTGTTGAGGATAAACGCGCATTAGAGCAGATGGAGTCATCTATCGTTAAATGTGGTTCACATTATCAACTCAATTTACCATGGAAAAGCGCATGCCCAAATTTGCCAAACAACTATCCTGTCGCTTACCGAAGACTGATGTCATTGCGCAAAAGGCTCGTTGCCAACCCAGAGTTACATCAGATGTACACAGCTGCCGTTGAAGAGTACGCGTCGAGTGGGTTTGTGGAAATGATTGACCTAGGACCGCTTGGTGATAAAAAAGGCGTTTGGTATATGCCACATCACGCTGTGACGCACCCCAACAAGCCCGGGAAAGTCCGTGTCGTTTTCGACTGTGCCAGCACCTCCCAGGGTACTTCATTAAACCAACAATTGTTGAAAGAGCCCGAGTTAGTGAACAGTCTGGTTGGCGTTTTACTGAGATTCAGAATGGACAAAGTTGCGGTAACTGCCGATATAGAAGCCATGTTTCACCAGGTAATGGTGACACCGAAAGATAGAGACTATTTGCGTTTCTTATGGTGGTCAAAGGGCCGATTGCACGAATCACCGAAAGCGTTCCGCATGACGGTCCATCCCTTCGGTGCAACCTCCTCGCCATGCTGCGCGTCATTTGCACTCAGAAGGACCATAGAAGATTGCAGAACTGAGTATCCGGAGTCGACGCTGAACCTGATGCAGCGATGTTTCTATGTCGACGATTGCCTGTTTAGCTGTGGTAGCCGGGAAGAAGCTAGTCTCCTCATTACACAATTTGAAGCGATTGCATCCAAGGGTGGGTTTCACTTACGGAAATGGAAGTGTAACGATGATCAAATTCTGCAACAAATGATGACGAGTGCGTCTGCCAACGAATCAGTCCAGTTGACTTTACAGTCCGAGAATGTACAACCTACGTTGGGACTAAAATGGCACTTGTCAGACGATTGCATAACATTTATCCTGAGAAGGTTCGAAGGGGGTTGTACTCGAGGATCGATTCTGTCTTTCATCGCCGCGATTTATGACCCGCTAGGTCTGATAGCACCGGTACTGTTGCGTGCCAAGCAGCTGTTGCAATCCTTCGTACGAAGAGGATTTGCTTGGGATATACAGGTAGACGGACCGGAACGGGAGGAATGGTATTGCTTCCTGCGGGACACCCAGCTACTAGAGCGACTGAGGATTCCTCGGAGTGTTAGACCGAAGCCATTCACCGACGACGACCTGCAGCTGCATTGTTTCTCAGACGCTTCAGAACATGGATACGGAGCGGCAGTTTACGTCAGGATTGTTGGCCGAAATAACCAGATTTGGTCTACTCTCATTATGGGAAAGTCGCGTGTATCGCCGAAAAGAGCAGTTACAATACCGCGTCTAGAATTAACCGCCGCGGTCCTTGCCGTCCGGTTAGCCATTCAAGCAGTTGAGGAGTTGCAGCTAGACAAACTTCCGATATTTTGGACTGACTCGATGGTGGTGCTGCAGTTGATCCGGTGCACGACCAAGAGATTTACAACATTCATCGCGAACAGACTGTCCGAGATACATCAGTTCTCCGACCCGAAGCAGTGGAAATACGTCGAAACATCTGCGAATCCAGTCGACATAGCCTCTCGCGGATTACGGGTGTGTGATGGAGTTCAAATGGGGAAATGGCTTGAAGGAGCCTATTTCTTACGCCTCAAAGAAGTCCATTGGCCCAAACTTCCGGAAAGTTTAAGCGAAATCCCGAATGAGTGGCTGAAGAAGGAGCATGTTACAGTCCATAGTGCAACATTAACGAACACTTGGTTAGACAGGTTCGCAAGCTGCAGTAGCTGGGTCAAGCTCAAACGATGTGTAGCCACACTACTCATATTTAAACGGTACTTGCTGAATTTTTTTTTTTTTTTTTTTTTTAACCCGATTGATGGTAGTTTGACGTTATCTGAACTAAACGAGGCTGAAGTGGAGATAGTGAGAAACGTGCAACAGATCTCCTTCGCGGAAGAGAATAAAGTACTGGGAGCGAATCGACAGAAATAAGCAGTTCGATGTTTGAAACGTTCCAACTGTTCGGTGAAGGGACTCTGCCCATTTTTGATTAACGGCATCCTACGAGTTGGTGGCACACTGAATTGGGCACCCTTGCCGTATGACGCTAGGCATCCTGTCTTGCTACCTGCCCAACATTACGTGACTAGACTAATTATCTTAGATAGCCACGAGAGAAACGGTCACGTCGGCGTGTCTCACGTCCTTTCTGAACTGCGTCAGCACTATTGGATTTTGCGTGGTTTTTCAGCAGTCCGCAAGGTCCTGAAGGCATGTGCACGCTGCATGATATGGAAGGCTCAGCCTTGTGAACGACAGATGGCCCTTCTCACAGAGGATCGTTGTATGGCATACCAACCGGCGTTTACGGCTGTTGGGGTTGACTATTTTGGACCACTACTGGTGAAGGAAAAATGAACAACGGGGAAACGGTACGGTTGTATATTTACTTGCCCTTCAGTAAGAACGGTACACATGGAAATAACGCGCGCTATGGATACAGATTCTTTCTTGTGCGCCTTCTCAAGATTTGTCTCGTGACGTGGCGTACAGCTGCGAGTGTACAGTGACAATGGACAGAACTTCCGTGGAGCTGAGGGTGAACTGAGAGGTATAATACGATCATGGAATCAAGATAAATTGAGCCGAATGTTGAACGACAGGAACTGCGAATGGATATTCAATCCGCCCTATGCGAGTCATCGTGGAGGAGCGTGGGAACGTCTGATCCGATCAATACGGACGATACTTAGAGTGATACTCGGTAATCGGCTTGTTAACGATGAAATTCTTCAGACAACCTTAGTGGAGGTGGAAAGAATACTTAACCAGCTACCCTTGGTACCCAATCCCGGTCACCCCGATGAGTTCGGTGCTATATCGCCCAGCCAGTTATTGACCTTAACAGCAGACAGGGCACTGGACCCAGAGCAGGCACGAATTTCCCACAGGCTGATGAGACAATGGCGCCAAGTGCAGCAGCTGTCCGATGAATTTTGGAAAAGGTGGTTAACTTGTTATTTGCCGATTTTGCAGTTTCGTCAAAAGTGGCACACAAAGAGGCGCAGTTTACGGAGAGGTGATCTTGTTCTAATCGCCGATGTCCGCACGCCAAGAGGTCTGTGGCCAAAGGGCATAATAGAAGAAGCGAAGGCTGGGCGCGATGGACTGGTCCGGGAAGTTCTGGTACGTACAAACAAAGGAACATTACGGAGGGACGTACGACAAGTGTGTGTATTAGAGGAGACTTTGGACGAAGAATTCAGCGAGGAGGCCAAAGACGCTGATGGAGTGTGAATTCTAAATTGTCGATTCTAAACTATACTACTGCACATTTACCAGTAGTTCAATTTCTTTGTATTTTTCCCGTTGGACGATGTGGTACTCGAGTTGACCTGTTCATGCTCAAATGTTCGGCTTTAACAAACTGATAAAACCCTGCAATTTTTATGCATTTATTATCCTTTTTTTCTTCGCTTAATTGTTGTGAACTTACGGTTTGCGTCTCATCCGTTGTACTTTGTTTTACTGTGCCAATTTTACGGACTATTCGCCATTTGCGCAGACTTAACTGCTGACGTGGAATAATTGCTGCCCGAATTAGCGAGTCGCATTACCTATTCGTGAGTTAATTGTATTCATTTTTTGTTTATTACTGCTATTGTAGAACCACGGTTATTCAGTATACTCATTCCGCCCACTGCCCTGCATTTTAACTGCCCAGACCGTGCGTTAGTTAGGTGATACGATTAGCCTCATACACTCTGCCGTAACAGGTAGGACCGCTTGATCTTTTGTCCTATCCGCACCACAGATGAGTCGGTGCACCTGTGTTTTGCTGGACTTCAGACTCATTGAATTTTCGGCTGCATCTCTTTAAGCGGCACTGATTCGTTTTCCTTGTGCAGCGACGAGGGTTATTGCTTACTAAGACTTATGATAGAAAAGCCCTACGGCTTTGAATGCCTTGTTGGAGAGATAGAAGGCGTCCCAATTGCGGGACCGGATTAGTCGAGGGAAGAGTTCAAGTTAATAATGTGATTGGTGTAGTAGGAAGGAGGTACTTGTTTGGTGGCCATTCAATGGTGAAGGTTAAGAGTATCATGTTGCCGTCGTAAACAGGGATATTCTCTGAAACGTCTCCCTGTAGGTTGGCCATATCCAATTCAAGCATCACGACTAGTGTGTTCGTCAACCTAGTTGGTATAGTAAACCACAGTGTTTGACCAACTCAAACTGAATAAATACAAGCTCTGGCTATACACAAAGTCTCCGAAGACCAGCGTATCTTCGCTGAGTTGAAATCAACTAACTTACCCTTTGTTTGTGCGTCAATTCAAATGCTAAATCGGAAGCTGAGGTGATACGGACTACATTCATGATTGATGAATTTGGCGAGTTGCGGATAGATGCAGGTAAACCGAGACTCCAAACATAGAGAACCAGAGAGAATCAGGGCCATTTGCCAGCGGTGGATATGCAAACCATTCAGCAGTATATACGTGATGGAGTTACCTGGGACATCTTCCATCTTTCCTTTTACAGCGATCATTACGGAAATGGATTTAAATGGGGTGATTACATTACAGTCTAATATAACGGTGGCGTACCACGTATCGGTAAGGAGGACGGCTTGCAGCTCGTTTCAATGTTCAAGCATGCTTAGGATAATCCGTTTGTTGGTAGTCCACCTGTCGTTACTCAAAAGTAATGAAAATATACTATAAATGGTGAAATCAGCGTTCGAGTCACTGTTGTGTATGTCATTGTTTTCATATACCACACGTGCCTGCTCACTTTCGTTGCATTCCGGATGAGCTGAAGCGAAGCAGAATAAAGTGACTTCAATCGCTCATATGGCAAGCACTGTAGTTTCGAGTACTCCTTCAGTTCATGGACGCTGTGACAGCGACGGAAATATTTTGAAGTTGTGACGTATTGCAAAATGTACTACCGCCAAGCACTGCGCGTCGTGATAAACCAACGCCCGTTCAAAGGGAAGTTTGGCGGACCCGAGCCTTAGCCACATCACGTTTACGACTGCGGATGTTATGATAAGGCTAACTGCACTGTGCGGGCATACCTCTCCCTGCGTTGATAATATTCGTTCAAAGACGTTGAAATTGGCTGCAGGAAACTTGGCGGACCCACTCTGCAACTACTTCGAGCGATGCCTCGATGAAATGCGGGTGCCAACAATGTGGACGCAGTGCATCTTCACTCCCATTCATATGAAAGAAAGTCGTACAGATCCGGCCAACTATCGCCCGATAACACTAATTCCGGTGCTCTCGAAAATCATGGAAGATATTGTTGCCGAAGCGCTCATGAACTACTTGGGAGGACGCAATATCATAACACAAGGATAAGATAGAAATGACAAGAAGCGATCTTGCACTTCAAACTTGCTACTTACTAGATCCAGTTGGACTGAGACCGTCGACAGAGGCGTAGGTGTTGATGCGGTGTATCTGGATTTCTAAACAGGCTTTTGACCGTCTGAACCACCGTATCCTCCTTGACAAGCTGCAGTGTTTTGGAATTCATGACCCAATCCTCGGTTGAATAGGTAACTTTTTGCTTCAACGACATCTGAATGTAAGAGTTCGCAGCGTCATCTCTGACTCCATCTACCTTAAGTATGGAGTGCACCAAGGCTCAGTACTTGGTCCACGATTATTCCTGATTTACATAAACGATCTCGCGAGAGTAAGCACCTCCAACTCCTTACACTTCGCCCACAATCCCAAGATATGTCGAGCTATTAGAACAACAAGCGACAATACAAACTTCAGGATGATCTTGACAGAGGCTACGAATGGTCGACTCAGAACCTGTTTCAGTTCAACAATACGAAATGTAAGGTGTTGAGCATACGCCATAAAGCCACATGAAAATACAGACGGTGGGATCAAATATTGCAGCACACTTCAAAGGAATGCGATCCCGGCGTGATAGTGCAGGAAGATCTGGGCTGTTCTCCTTAGGCCGAGAAAGCCTTCAAAACAGCTAACCAGCAGCTTGGCCTTTTGCGGTCGGCATTCGGGAGCTTTTATCCTTCCATCTTTTCTCAAATGCTCGACGCCTACATTGGACGTCATTCTGAGGAAGCTATCCACGCTTGGCAGCCATGGCCAAGATAAGCCCTTACCGCTCATGAACTACCACAACATAGGGCGAGCAAGAACCTAAAGGGCCTGTTTCATCTACCTAAACGATTGAGGCTGAAAACCCTCGGGGTCTCAGTGCACAATATTGGGGCCTGCGGGGAGAACTGCTAATGAATTATATGATCCTGAGGAGTCCAAACCATTATTGTCGTCATCTATTAAAGCTGAATCACAATACCACACTCAGAGGACACCAGCTAAAGCTGTCCACACAATACAGCCAATTGGAATGCCTCCTGAATTTCTTTTCCCTTCGTATGGGCCAACGTTGGAACGCTTTTCCCACGTACGTTGTTTCTTCCCCCACTCTGATGGTATTCAAAAGACGTCTGGATGATTCGCTTATGCAGTTACATTACTCTATATAATCAGTGATGTCTACGTCAAACAAATGCGAAACGACGGTGCTCACTCTCATCATTTGTACTTAACTACTTACACGCTGCTGCTGTGGAATATCGTTCGGATATAATACAATTACGTTCATTAATTACATTAGTCCAAGTAGGCGGCACACGTGTAAGCGTTGTCGTTACCTTTGCTCTGAAGACATACCTACCCCATATTACTTCCCATAATACTCAACAGTCAAAATTAAATCCGCCTTCTAAAATATTTATATGAAGCAGGCCATCTGAATCGCAAGACGCTTCAATTGACGAGTTACTTCACTTCAAACATCCAACGGGACTTATAAAGCAATCTGTATTTTACTTGCAATAAATCATTGTTCATTGTTCATTGTAGTTGTCCCCTAATGGAATACGAATAACAACATATGCAATGGACACAGGTATTCCAGTACGGTAATCCACACCAGTCTGGAAGTCACAAGTGGTTCACAAAATGGGACCATTTAAATGATTATGAATGCAGATGGAATCTCTCTATTACATCCAGTGACTTGATTGTTAGCCTCAAGGCTTCGTCAATCGCATCAATCGACAAATTTGCTACAAAAACGGCTGTATTGCTAGATGCCACATCATTGCCAAAGGCAGCACGGCAGGCCTAATACATAATGGCGGCGCACGAATATCACTCGGGGAAATCAGGCAAATACGGAAAACAGCAAAACGCCGTTCTGATTTCGGAAAACTTGGAAGACGACCGGTTAATGTATTGATACTATATTATATAATGTATTTATATTGTCATAAAAACATTAACCGGTCGTCTACCAGGTTTTCTGAAATCATGACTTCCCGATCGGTTCCAAATATGTTCCAAGATATTGAAAACGCTGTTCTCTCATTTCCCGTCGTCCTTGCAACTTGTTGTGAATAATTTACAGCGGGATCCGCTCACGCTAACCCTGACATGGACAACTATTACAGGCAGCCAAGCAAGTAACCAATTTTGCACGCAGTGACATACATTGCATACACCGACGTGCAAGTTACATCGACGCATGTTGTCACCAGAAAGCAGCAAAATCCTGAAGCTATGTTGGACGATGACATTGGCTCCACAACGCATACATACAACAGATTTAGTGTTTGCAACAGCACAATATGCAGGCAGAGCCTATGGTGAAGCGCAAATATCTGTCATGTCTAGGGTGAATTTAAATAGCAACCTCTTAACTTGGTGCCAAACCACATGCTCTGCAGCATGTTGGCGATTGACGGAGGCGATATCTGAATCTCCTGCCAGTTGTATCTCCTTCTAATAGCACTGTTATGAACACCTTTTTCTTAGGGCATCGGGCAGTCTTTTGTGTCCGGTTTTCACGTTCCTGTTTGAATGCTTTGCTAAAAACTTCTCCGGACGTTCATTTTTGCATCCGGTAGAGGAGACGCGTTACAGCTCACATGCTATCGTTTCTTTTGAGCATAGCTGGCTAGTTTTCGCAAAGATGGTACTAACCGGAGCTCGTTCGTAATTCACAGAACACTAAAGTCAAACATAGGGTGGTGTACCATTTGGGTTTCATTTAAGCGAACTTCTGAAATTGGAAGGCGCTGTAAGTCTCGTTCGTAACTGTAAATTCGATTGCGGGATAAGAGTTAATTAGCGACAACAGTAGTCCTTCTGCTTGCTCAGCAGTGTGCACAACGACGACGGTGCCATTCATCTAGCGGCTATATGAATGCACTTGGTATATATTACAATATTATGATCTCTGTATACAATCTATCCCATTAGCTAAGTAAATGTAAACGTATGACAAAAATACGTGACAAAGCTGATTTCATTTTATCCTGTCCAAATGTTGTTATTTCCTGCTCTTTTGACACTGGCAGTTGTTCGTTGTATAGTTCAGCCTACCGTGCTCGAAATAATAAATCTTAGTTGAGACTGACAATCACTCTCTCCGCTTTCAACGGACCGAAGAGATAGGCGACTGGAAATGTAGTCCCTGAATATCAGGTGGGATGCATTTTGTAATTTCTAAGGTGCGCAAAATGAAACAAGCGTGATCTCACAAACATTTGACAGAGAAAAAGCGCATGGTAAGCAGCGTTACAGCATGTCCAAAGCAGAACAGGTAAACGAAAGTTAATTGATGTAGTATTAAAGTGGGAAAATTAACATCCCCTGATATTGAAACTAAGTAAGGATACCGGGATTAATCTATCTAGCAATCTTGTACCATGCATCGTGTTTTATGTGGGAACTCTTAATTGCCTCAAAATTATAAATACTTTGCACATGTTTGTGTTTGAAGTTAGGATTGTGCAATCACGGCTGACGTTTTACGCGCAGCCTCCGAAATTGTATCACAATCATGGAAGGGTAAAATCATTGTGACCAGTTCAGAACTACTTCGGTCAGCCTCCACCCAGTACAATATGATTCCTAACTTAACCAGGATCGCATAGTACGATACATGTGGATGATACCAGTTGTCGACGAAATCTGTTTCACTGCACTCAGAGGACAGCATAAGGAGGCAGCCAGGGACCAGAATGACAAAGGGAAAGGTCCAAAGCTTGAAGGATGCAACCGTGTAAACCAGGCTTGTCTGACTTCATTAAGTAGGCCAGTATAGTACGCAACATGTCCACCAACTCCCGTGATATTTCATGAGCGGGCAATTACTCCGCCGGGGGCTTGAGAACCAAACTCTCAATGCCTTCGCGTAGCCTCAGCGGGTAGGTGAAAGGCTTGTCTGGAATTCAGGACAGAAGCTTACGGGAGATAGGCTGCGGCACGTGACTTAATCGTTAGCGAAGTACGCCTAAATCATGTGACCGTATGATTCCTGAGATTGTCGGAGTGTTACTGAGTGCGTATTTCTCCCAAATACATGCAACTAAGGCGAATTGGCCGTGTAACGGCTGTGTGTGAGCACTCCGCGCCCATTTGATTTCCACTTTCGGTACTTTGGTCACATCCGAATTCACAATAACTTTTCCTGCTTTAATTTATTTGTCTTCTAACACTTACAGAAGCTCGGTAGCTATGCACTGTTGCTGCCATGCACTAATACTGCACGCATTTAATAATAAGGATAGGTAACCGGGGGTGATAAAAACGTCATGAAATTAAATATCATGCCACCTAACGCAATGAGTGTGAATTCTTACTGGCCACGATAATGTTCAATACTGAGTCGTTTGTGTAATGTTACTACTATCTATTTACACGTAGTACAATGTTTATACACCTTTTAACCATGATAATCGGACACATTACTACCATTGAGCACATCGAGAATCTGAATTAACTACTGCCTATTTTATATTTTCCTCAGTCTTTGTGATATAACTTTTCATTATTTACTGACAACGATGTGCAAAGCTCGGACATCCAAACACTTCATTTTAATGCATCACATATTACGTTCTCGAACGAGCGCGGATTGCCCGAACTGATCACATGGAATCACGTCTGTACCTAATTACTAGTCAGTTCAACCATTCGTAAGTTTTACTTTTCTATTTACTTCATTATCATTTATGTAGAATCACGGTTGCTTTAGTACAATTTATTCTGCCCAACGCCCTTCATTCTTATAGCCCAGACCGTGCGTTTAGATAGGTGTCGTCAGCTCGCATTTAAACGGCCATTTCTGCAGTAGGACAAATTGAATAATTCTGACTCGCTCTCAGATGGATGAATCTGCATCGTGTTTGTAGTCGCCGCGTTCGCATGATGCAGACGCTAGTAGATCTATTTTCACCGATGAGCAACTGTCTTTGGCGTGGCTTAGAATTACAAAATTATAAAGTCAATGGGAATATTTTACTTCTATGGATGAGGTAAAGTTATCCTCAGGAGCCGTTAAGCTTGATGGTCAATCCAAAACTGTCCTACAGTGGGCACCAGAATTTTCGACTCCTGCAGGTTTTGGTGTAGACTACATTGCAATGGATGATGCGCAATGCGCTGTTGTGTGCCAGCGACGCGGTTTCCCCGGGATCGAGTCCAGCCCGAAATTTCTCCTGGAAACGCATCGGGTGCACTGGAAGCTGTCGCTAGCTTGCCGAAGAGGAAGATGGTCCGCTTTAATGGTTATCCGACGCAGTACTAGCTATTTATGCGCATTTTTAATGCAAATGTAATGGGCGTTACCCATTATCCTGGGATCAAATTCTCCTACCCGATGAATTATTGCGAAGGCCAGGCTCGGAAGGCGACCAAGAGTTTCGTCAAATAGGAACCGTGAGAAGGTTTCCGTGATGCCATGGATTTGTTAATATCTGGACTCGGCCGCCCTCACCTTATAGCCAGGGCTTAGATCGACAACTTAGTAAAGGGACTGTCCATCAAGGCGAACTATTCTTTAGCGCTGAATAGATTGACTGGGAAGATGAAAATTTGCTCGACTACGCTACAACAATGGAACTACGAGGAGGACCTAACTACATTTAATCTTCTCAATGCGACACAGCACGGATTCTTTAAAAGATTTTCGTGTTTGACAAATTTACTTGTAGCCTGTGAAAGTTGGGCTGAGTCAGTAGATAACCTTCACGCTATATGGGTGCTTGTCGATGATTTATCGAAAGCCTTTGATACTGTCCCACATCATCGACTCTCATTAAAGTTGAGATGGTAGGGGATATCTGGAGCCGCCCTTAAAAGGGGGTCTGCTTTTCTAGCCGGGAGAGAAGAGTGCATACGAGTTGGACGTAGCGTTTCGCTTAGACAAGTTGTTCTTAGTGGCGTTCCGCAGGGCTGGCTTCCAGAGCCGTTACTTTTCGCGATTTATGTTAATGACCCACCTCTGGAGCTTGAAGTACCTTCGCTATTGTGTACTGATGGCCTCAAGCTCTGGATTATTGTGGATGTCCCTGGGTGCTCTGAGGTAATTCAGAGTGCCTTGGATAGGCTGTGGAATTGGTCAATCTTATGGTTGCTGCCTATAAGCCAGGCTAAATGTTCTGTCCTCCTCATTGGAGGTGATGGTAACCCACACGTTATGTGGTTGGTGGAAGTGAAACCCCTGTTCCCACTCAGAAGGTTGATCTAGGTACATTCCGCGCCTCAGTGCTTCACTCTGGGGAAAATTGGAGGATGGTTGCTTGTAGAGCGTTCCGTATGATTTGGTTTATTCGCCAGTGTTTCGGGGTCCTAACGGCTGATATATTTGTGACGTTGTTCTCAGCTTTTGTGCGACCCCACTTAGAATACTATGTCCAGGCTTGTCCACCTTGTCTTGTAAGGGACAAAATGGAACTGGTGAGGGTTTTGCTAGTGAGTACAAGGTTGGTTCAGGGAGCATCTGGGCCAAGGTATCCCGAACTTTCGCCTAGCCTGGGTATGTGCTCAATGCACTACCACAGAATTAGAGGAGACTTGATCCTCATTTACCATATCTTAACGGGTAAGTTCGGTCCAGACTTTTCCTGGCTATTTAGTCCCACCAAGCTTCCTAATCTCCGAGGTGACCAGTTGAAGCTGCACAAACTGCGTTCTGACATGGTAAGGACGGAAACTCGCTTGTCGCGCCAATTTATGGAGAGCTGAAACTCACTTCCGGAGCTACGGTTAAGGGTTTCGTGCGCCAGTTAGATGCTGTTGGGCAGCAATACAAAAACTTCCCCTTCTCCTAACCAACTTGTACCTTCAACTTCCCATTCGTTTTTTAAAAAGTACTTCTCACACTTTGATATCATCATTATTTAGTTGACATTCCCCCACTTGTTTTCTTAGCTTGGTCTTCACTCTCTTACTACACCTAAACCGGCCTTGCAGCGACCGCTGGGTAGGAAAATGAAGGCAGTAATTGCTTGGACAGGATGTGACGCGGTATTCTCGGCTTGTTAACATCTCAAGCCGACCTATCATTTCCTCATCCAACGACACGCAAAAGAAGGAACATTCACGGGATTATTTTATCGTTCCGGCCCCAACCAAACTTGAAATTGATGCGACTGTGCCGGTATCTTTGGTGATCAGATGCTTGCCTTATGCTCTGCAGCCCGATTGGTCTAAGAAAGCAACCAGCATCCTGCGCACTTACGGAGGACCAGTCTTCAGAGACCTGTACCAATTTGTCTGTGATGCAACAGCTACCACGGTAACGCATGCTATGTACTTTAATGAAAGTGCTAGAAGACCTGAAGAGTGCTGTACGGCAGAAAAACTCCAAAATCGTGGTAACCATATAACCGCTTTGGTAACTGGAGGAATAATACCGTAGATCCAGAGACACCATCGTGTTTACCGTGCACAGGACATCTTTACCTAGATCAATTTCCTCGATTCCAAACTATGGACAGTACTGAGCGCATGCTCGATGTTTCTGGGAAAGGTTTATGTGAATTGTGTCTCAAAGCCAACCACATGTCTAGAAATCGCAGGTCCAGATACACTTGCGGAATCAACGGCTGCCAGTTGAATCACCACCATTTGTTACACGAAACTAAGTTGAAGCAGCTGACCTCACCACGGGCAGTAGTCAAAGAAAAGAGTGCGTCTCGGGGCCGAGTGGCTCTAGGAATTATTTCAGTTGTATTGAGTAGGACGAACAAGATATTGGTGACCAAGGCTTTACTTGACTCGACTCATCACTTGTTGACCAACAGCGACTACGGGAAGTTAACTTACCAACTGGGCCCTCAGTTGTGTAGTTACCAGCGGTCACCGGTGACTCATGGGTGTGCTCGCAGGTAGTACGACTGGAGCTGCAACCCCTGGATGGTGTAAATCGCTGTAAGTAAATCAAGCGTGATCCGTCAAAAAGATGCGTAATGTACGAAGAATAGTACCGGAACCGGAACATTTACACACTTGGGAGCATTTAATGGACGTGCAGTTCTTCGACAGTTGTGGTCGAGGTATCAGAGTATTAAATTGTATTGATGTCCCGGGAGCCCAATGGGCACTTGAGAGTCAATATGGATTGGATCCTGCTTGGGCCAGTTGGAGAATCAGAAGCATCGAACATTTGTATCAACGCTACCAACGGAGATTATAGATCGACCTTTCTGGAGAGAATGTACGAGTTGGACTTTACTGAGTCATGTATCTTAAGATCCGGAATGTCTGCCGAGGATAAACGTGCTATAGAACAGTTGGAGTCGTCCGTTGTTAAAATGCGGCTCGCATTACCAATTCAGTTTATCATGGGAAGATGGATGCCCAAATCTACGTAACAACTATCCGGTGGCTTACCGAATGTTGATGTCCTGGCGCAGAAAACTCACTGGCAATCCAGAATTACCCCAGATGTACACTACTGCGGTCGAGGAGTATACTTCAAACGGCTTTGCAGAAACGATTGAGGCGGAACCGTTTTGTAATAAGAACGGCATTTGGTATATGCCCCCACACGCAGTAAGGCACCCAAATAAACCTGGTAAAGTTCGCGTCATTTTCGACTGTGCTAGCACCTACCAAGACACTTCCTTAAACTAAAATTCTTTAAAGGGCCGGACCTGATGTACAGTTCAGTCGGCGTTTCGCTGAGGTTCAGAATGGGCACAGCGGCACTGGTTGCAGATATTGAAGCGAGGTTTCTCCAGGTAATGGTGACCCCGAAAGATAGAGACTATCTAAGATTTCTATGGTGACCAAAAGGTCAGTTACATGAATCATTTAAAGTGTTCAGTATGACGGTCCATCCACTCCCTGAAACATCGCCACCAAGTTTCACATCATTCACGCTTAGAAGAACAATGGAAGACTGCAAGACCGAGTATCCCGAGTCGACACTGGCGCTGATGCAGCGATGTTTTCACGTTGACGATTGTCTGTTAAGCTGTAGTAGCCAGGAAGATGCTCGTGGTCTTAGTACGAAGTATGAATCTTAAGGTGGATTCAGCTTAAGGAAATGGAAGTGTAACGACTGCCATATTCTGCGCGAAATCACAAGGAATCCGGCATCCAAAGAATAAATTCAATTAAATCTGCAATCGGAGATCGTACAACCCACTCTGGGATGGAAGTGGAATTTGTCAGATGATTGCATAAGCTTTAGCCTAACAAATTTTGAAGGAGACTGCACCGGAATATCGATTTTAACTTTGGTCGCTTCGATTTATGACCCGTTGGGTTTAGTAGTCCCAGTAGTGTTGTGTGCTAAGCAACTATTGCTATAATTTGTAGGAAAATGGCTTAGTTGGGATACTCAGGTAGACGATTCAGAACAAGGAGAATGCTATCGTTTCTCGACAGACGCGCAGCAACTTAAATGCTTGCGGGTTCCCCAGTGTATCAAACCAAAGCCATTCATGGACGACGATGTACAGCTGCATTGTTTCTCCAATGTTTCGGAAGATGGGTGCAGAGCAGACATTCACCTTAGGATCGTGGACTGAAAAATGCAGATTTGGTCTACACTCATTATGGGAACGTCGCGCGTTTCGCCGATAAGAGCATTTTCAATATCACGATTAGAATTAACAGCGGCAGTGTTTGCCCCACGGTTAGCCATTCAAGCGGTTCTAAAGTTGAAGTTAGAGAGATCACTGACTTTTTGGACAAACTCGATGGTGGATCTGCAGCTGATTCCTTATACGGCCAAAAGGTTCAAAACTTTCGTTGAGAACAGGCCATCCGCCCCAAAGCAGTGGAGGTGCGTCGAAACATTGCTTAACCCTGCAGACATAGCCTCTCGTGGATTGCGAGTAAATGATCAACTCCCGATGACAAAGTGGTTTGACGGGCCTGGTTTCCTACATCTCGAAGAAGCCCATTGGCCCAGAGCACCGAAACGTTCGTGCGAAGTTCCGAACAAGTGGCTGAAGAAAGAAAATGTCGTCAACTGTACAATGTTAACCAACACTTGGTTAGCTAAGCTCACAGGTTGCGATAGCTGGGTCAAGCTGAAACGAGGTATGGCCATCTTGTTAATGTTTATGCGGCACTTGATGGAAAGCTGCAGATGTCCGAGTTACTTAACCGAGAATCTTTTGACGTTGTCCGAACTGAACAAAACGGAAACGGAAGTGGTGTCAAATGTACTATAACTCTTCTTTGCGGATGAGGTTAATGTACTAAGAAGAAATCGATCAAACAAAGCATTCCGATGGTTTAGACGTTTGAATTGCTCTCAGGAATGATTTTGTCCATACTTCACTGACGGTATTCTACGAGTGGGCGGTAGATTGCAATTTCCATCACTGCAGTAGTACGCTAGACATCCAATCCTGCTTCCCTCTCAACATTTCGTGACCAGACTGATTATTTCAGATTGTCATGAAAGAAACGGACATGTCGGAGCAACACACTTCCTTTCCGAATTGCTTCAGCGCTAATGGATCCTACACTGTGTTTCCGCGATTCGCAAAACGCTGAAGGATTGCGCACTATGTAAGATATGGAAGACTTGACTCTGCCAACCACAGATGACCTTTCTCATCGAGGAATATTGCGTAGTATATCAAATAGTCTTTACCACGGTCGGCGTCTACTATTTCGGACCATTATTGGTAAAGGAAATGCGGACAAAGGGGAAGCGATACAGCTGCATTTTTACTTGTCTCTCACTTAGAGTTGTGCATATTGAAATAAAGCACGCTATGGATGTAGACTTCTTCTTGTGCGACTTCGCAAGATTTGTATCACGAAGTGAAATACCACTGTGATTGTATAGGTATAACGGACAGAATTTCCAGGGAGCTGAAGAGGAATTTAAAGCTATTATTCGATCTTGGAATCAAGATAAGCTGCATCAGACTTTGATCGAAAGGAACTGCGAATGGATCTTCAATCCTCCTTATGCGAGTCATCGTGGCGGTAGATGGGAACGCCTGATCTGATCAAAACGTTTGATACTTAGAATGATACTTGGTAAGCAGCTTGTCAAAGGGGAAATTCTTCAGACAGCGGTGGTTGAGGTGGAAAGAATACTTAACCACAGACATTTGATACCCAATCCCGGCAATCCTGACGAATTCGACACAATATCACTTAGTCAATTGTAGACATTAACATCTGATAGGGTCCTGGACCATGAGCAGCTGCAGTTTCTCAACCGATTAGCATGACGATGGCGTCAGGTGCAGCAGCTGTCCGACGAATTTTGGAAAAGTTGTTTATCGCGTTATTTAGCGCCCCTACAGACTCGTCAAAAGTGGCATGCGAAGAGGTGTAGCTTAAAGACAGGTGATTTAGTTCTAGTTTCCGATGTACATGCTCCAAGAGGTTTGCGGCCAAAGGGCATGATCGAAGAGGCGAAAACGGCGCGACGGTGTGGTTCGGGGACTCCCGGTACGTACAAACAAGAGAATGTTTCGTAGAAAAGTCCAGTAATTGTGCGTTCAGGAGGAGAATTTAAATCAGTTGGATGATCAGGAATAAAACGATACGTTAATCGCCGGTGGAATGTGAATTTCTTAATTTAACCATGTAACTGGTAATGTGCAATCTTGCTTCGTGTGTGTAACTTCACTACTAACTATTTATACGTAATGCAATATTTAGTCAACTTTTAGCCATGATCATCGGACACATTAGTACCAATGAGGGCATACTGAATCTGCATTAACTACTGCCTATTTTATATTTTCCTCCATCTTTGTGATATAACCTTTCATTATTTACAGGCAACGAGATGCATGCTCGGACATCTAAACACTTCGTTTTGGGGCATCACATACTACGTCCTCGAACGAGCGCGGACTACCCGAACTGAGCATATGGAATCATATTTGTACCTAATTACCAGTCCGTTCAACCATTCGTAAGGCATACATTTCTAATTATTCATTATCATTTATATAGAGCCACGGTTGCTTTAGTACAATTTATTCTGCCCAACGCCCTACATTCTCACAGCCCAGACCATGCGTTTTGATAGGTGTCGTGAGCTCGCGTTTATGCAGCTATTTCTGTAGTAACAGTGAGTGCTGCCTATTGTTTCTTTACTTCCAACTGACCATATCGCATATATAACTGGGAAATATTCCCATAACCGCTAGGATGGCATTATTTATATTCTATGTGACATGCATACGGCACGGGAATAGCGGCGGCTTCCTTGCGCGAGGATATAAATGCAGCACTTGGCAGCATTTGCCGTGTAACTGAACAAACAGACACATGCGTGAAATGGAATAAAATAACTCCCGGTAGCACATGATAGAAAATCAAAGGTTTTGTCAGTGCCCCCCGGAACACTTATGATTTGACCGCGCTTTATCAACTTCACATGGTAGATGGCGGATTGTGTGCATGCCCAATGGAAAATCGCATTGCTAGTGGGCCCCAACTCACTCAAGCGCGCACAGATCGTAGTAGCTTCTTCAGTGACCTAAATAGATGCAAAAGTCAAGGAACAAACAAATAGCGCAGCGCTGCTGAATGTCGGCATTGCATCTATTGGACTGCAATTCTTCCTGCGCAATTGGAACTTCCGAGAATACCGGTTATATATTTAAGAGGTGCATACGTTCAACTGCAACTGATGCCCCTCACGCAACATTCAGTTCTATGAAATCGTCTTCACCCACCGACCTTCCGTGGGCGCCCGGACCATGTGTATACAGGCCATGTGCCACGGTTTTCCCACTTTGCGCCGCAACCATGCACCGGTAGTCGAATGCGGCGGATGACTGACAAGTCCCTGTCTCCTGCCACGGTATCTTGTAAGCGGTGACCACTAATCGTCTTATATTACCTCTAGGTCGCTGTACAACTAACACGTACCCAACCTGCACAGACGTAATGTCGGCTGCGACGTTCCCGCCGATTTAGTAAGCATGCTATGCAACACAGTTTACTCTTCCACTCTGCCATAATCTACAGAACCAATCCTCTACTTTTTCAAAACTGACAGTGACGCGAACAGCAACAAATACCTGCGACTGTTTAAGGAACCATAATGCGTTGTATCTGCCATGCAGAGCATTTGATGCACCAGTACCTCACTTATCCATCGAGAAAAAATGCCAACTATTTCAAAGAAAAATGGTTTATTCAAATGACTGTATTATATAAATCAAGCAAGTGGATTACGCGCCCTTAATTTCCGGATACGTGTCGCACCATCTGCTTGCAGTGACGCAACGTAAGGCATCCGCCTGCATCCGCTACCACGTTTTCCAGGGACTTTATGCGCCATTCGCTGTTACTCAGAAAGCATTCCGAACCCCTGTCAGCCGTTAGCCATACTTTTTTCTCACTGCGTCCTTCACATAAGCATTGACAACCTTCCATACGCCTTCAATAGGATTCAACGACGGAGAGTATGGTTCCAGCCGTAGCAGTCTTCTTGTTCAATAGCTTCCCTCCTGGAAGACGCTCTCCAGGTCCGTGTGGCACAGCACATTGTCACAAATCGGAATGCACTGATCGATGAAATGTGACCATTGAGCATTCAACATTTCTCGAACCCACTGCGCGCACCGTCGTTTGTTGTAGCTGCCACGCGAACGCAAAACGTTTCCCTTGTCATCGCGCCAACCACATGTACGACTGTTCGCCACGACTCAGTGCTAAAGGTTAGTAACATGTTGACTTACCGTGGTTAGAATGTTGAGAAAAGTTGTACTACGTTTAAATAGAAAGTAGTAAAGTAACACAAACTAATCAGAATTGCGCAGTAACAGTTACCTCGGTGAAGTAGGATTTCGTACACACTGCGTTAGTTGACATGGTGTGTAAGGACAAAGTTTTGCACAACGACCAGCTATCTATATCTTATATTAACTGTATGCAGTAATCTGAGTGTATCGCACTAGCAGCGAGTAGATAACCAGATTCTGTTAGTGCTGGAAGACAAATAAATTAAAGCAGGATGAGGTATTGAGGAATTCAGATGTGACCAAAGTACCGAAAGTAGAAATCAACTAGGCGCTGAATCCACACACACACACACACACACACACACACACACACACACACACACACACACACACACACACACACAAAAGTTACACGGCCGATTCTCCTGAGTTCGTTGTACTTATTGGGAGAAACACGCACTCAGTAACTCTCCGACAATCCCAGCACTAATACCGGCACATATTGCACGCTAACGATCCAGCCCTGTGCAGCAGCCTAGAACCGGTAAGCATCTATCCTGAGTTCCAGACAAGCCTTTCACGTACTCACTAAGGCTACGCGACGGCATTGAGAGTTTGGTTCTCAATCCCCCGGCGGAGTAACGGCCCGCCCATGCCATATCACGGGAGTTGGTGGACACATTGTGTTCTATGCTGGCCTACTTAATGAAGGCAGTCACACGGGTTACACGGTTGCATCCTTCAAGCTTTGGACCGTTCCCTTTGTCATTCTGGTCCCTGGCTGCCTGCTTATGCTATCCGCTGAGTGCAGTGAAACAGATTTCGTCGACAACTGGTATCATCCACATGTATCGTACTATGCGATCCGGGCTAATTTAGGAATCATAGTGTACTGGGCGGAGGCTGACGGGAGTAGTTCTGAACTGGTCACAATGATTTCACTCTTCCATGAAACTGGCAGACACACATCCAGTACTATGGTTATGATACAATTTCGGAAGCTGCGCATACAACCTCAGCCGTGATTGCAGTATCCTAACTTCAAACATAACCATACGCAAAGAATTTATATTTTTGAGACAATTAAGAGTTGCTTCAAAAAACACGGTGAATGGTACAAAATTCTGAGAACGATTAATCCCGGTATCCTTACTTAGTTTCAATATCAGGGGATGTTAACTTTCCCACTTTTATACTACATCAATTAACTTTCGGTCACCTGTTCTGCTTTTGCATATTTTGTAACGCTGCTTACCATGCGCTTTTCCTCTGTCAAATCGTTGTGAGATCACGCTTGTTTCACTTTGCGCACTTTTGACAGTACAAAATGCATCCCACCTGATATTCAGTGAATACTTTTCAAGTCGCCTATCTCTTCGGTCCGTTGAAAGCGGAGAGAGTGATTGTCAGTCTCGACTACGACTTAGTAGTTCGAGCACGGTAGGCTGAACTATATATCGAACAACTGCCAGTGTCAAAAGAGCATGAAATAACAACATTTGGACTGGGCAAACTGAAATCAGCTTTTTCGGGTATTTTAGTCAGCCGTTTACATTTACTTAGCTGATAGGATAGACTATATACAGAGATCATTAGGATGTACTATATACCAAGTACATTCATATAGCCGCTACATGAATGACATTTTTGTCGTTGTACACACTGCTGAGCAAGCAGAACAACTACTGTTGGCGCTAACCAACTCTTACCCCGAAATCGAATTTAGACTTGTGAAGGAGCCTTACAGCGCCTTCCAATTTCAGAATTTCGCTTAAAAGAAACCCACTTAGTACACTGCCCTATGTTTAACATTTAGTGTTCTGTGAATTACAAACGAGCTCCGGTTAGTACCATCTTTGCGAAAACTAGCCAGCTATGCTCAAAAGAAACGATTGCATGTGAGCTGCAGCGCGTCTCCTCTACCGGACAGAAAAATGGATGTCCGGAGAGGTTCTTAGCAAAGCATTCAAACAGGAACTTGAAAACCAGGCAGGTACGACAGTCCGATGTCTCTAATAAAAAGGTGTTCATAACCGTGCCATTAAAAAGAGATACAACTGGCAGGAGATTCAGATATCGCCTCCGTCATTCGACAACATGCAGCAGAGCATTTGGTTTGGCACCAAGTTAAGAAGTTGCTATTTAAAACCAACCTAAAATTGACAGATATTTGCGCTTCACCATAGGCGCTGCCTGCGTATTGTGCTGGTGCAAACACTGTAAATGCATTTTATGTATGCGTTGTGGAGCCACTGTCATCGTCCAACAAAGCTTCAGGATTTCGCTGCTTTCTGATGACAACATGCGTCGGTGTAACTTGCACGTCGGTGTATGCAATGTGTCACTGCGTGCAAAAACGTTTAATTGCTTGGCTGCCTGTAATAGTTGTCCATGTCAGGGTTAGCGTTAGTGGATCCCGCTGTAAGTTATTCACAACAAGTTGCAAGGACGTCGGGAAATGAGAGAACAGCGTTTTGTTGTTTTCCGTATTTGCCTGATTTACCCGAGTGATATTCGTGCGCCGCCATTATGTACTAGGCCTGCCGTGTTGCCTTTGGCGATGACGTGGCATTTAGCAATACGGCCGTTTTTGTAGCAAAGTGATGTGTTTCGTTGTCGGGTGATGCGATTGACGAAGCCTTGAGGCTAACAATAAAGTCACTGGATGTAATAGAGAGGTTCCATCTGCATTCATAATAATTTAAATGGTCCCATTTCGTGAACCGCTTGTGACTTCCAGACTGGTGTGGATCACCGTACTGGAGTACCTGTGTCCAATGCATACGTTGTTATTCGTATTCCATTAGGGGACAACTACAATGAACAATGATTTATTGCAAGTATAATAGAGATTACTTTATAAATCCTGTAGATGGTTGAAATGAAGTAACTCGTCAATTGAAGCGTCTTGCGATTCAGATGCCTTGCTTCATATAAATATTTTAGAAGGCGTATTGAATTTTTGCTGTTGAGTAATATGGGGTGGGTATGTCTTAAGACCAAGACTAACGACAACGCTTACTCGTGTGCCGCCTGCTTGGACTGATGTAATTGACGAATGCAGTTGTAGTGTATCCGAACAATATTCCACAGCAGCAGCGTGTAAGTAGTAAAGCACAAGTGATGAGAATGAGCAGTGCTTTTTCGCGTTTGTTTGACGTAGACAAATCTGATTATATCGTGTAATGTAATAAGATAAGCGAATCATTCAGACGTCTTTTGAATACCGTTAGCGTAGGGGAAGAAACAATGTATGTAAGAAAAGCGTTCCAATGTTGGCCCTCACGAAGGGAAAAGAAATTCCATCGACATTCCAACCGGCTGTATTGTGCGGATAGCTTTAGCTGGTGTCCTCTGAGTGTGTTATTGTGATTCATCTTTAGTAGGTGACGACAATAATGGTTTGGATTCCTCAGGATCATATAAGTCATTAGCACGTCGCCACACATTCGTCGATATTGTGCACTGTAGACCCCGAGGGTTTTCAGTCTCAATCGGTAAGGGAGATGATACAGGCCGTTTAAGTTCTTGTGGTCTTATGTTTTGACACTTCAAGAGCGGTAAGATCTTACTTTTGCCATGGCTACCAGGCGTGGATAGCTTACTCAGAATGAAGTCGAATGTAGCGTGGAGCATGTGAGAAAAGATGGAAGGATCAAAGCGCCTGTATGCCCACCGCAAAATGCCAAGGTGCTGGTTGGCTTTTTGGAGGCTTTTTCGGCCTAACGAGAACAGCCCAGATCTTCCTGCACTATCACACCGAGATCGCTTTCCGTTGAAGTGTGCTGCAATATTTGATCCCACAGTCTGTATTTTCAAGGGGCTTTATAGCGTATGCTCAACCCCTTGCATTTCGTAGTGTTGAACTGAAGCAGGTTCTGAGTCGACCATTCGTACACCTTGTCAAGAACATCCTGAACTTTTGCATTGTCACTGGTTGTTCTACTGGCTCGACATATCTTGAGATTATCAGCGAAGTGCAGGGCGTTGGAGGTAATTACTGTCGCGAGATCGTTTATGTAAATCAGGAATAGTCGTGGACCAAGTACTGATCCCTGGGGCACTTCGCACTTAACGTCGGTGGGGTCGGAGATGACGCTGCGAACTCTTGCATCCAGGTGTCGTTAAAGTAAAAAGTTACGTATCCAACCGAGGATTGGGTCACCAATTCCAAAACACTGCAGCTTGTGAAGGAGGATACGGTGGTTCAGACGGTCAAAGGCCTTTGAGAAATCGAGATATACTACATAAACACCTACGACGCTGTCGGCAGTCTCAGCCCAACAGGGTGTAGTAGGTAGTAAATTTGAAGTGCAAGATCACTTCCTGCAAAATACTTGTTGTTCTTTTGCTATGCTATTGCGTTCATCCAATTAGTTCATGAGCGCCTCGGCAACAATCCCTTCCCTGACTTTGGAGAGCACCGGAAGTTGTGTTATCGGGCGATAGTGAGCCGGATCTGTACGACTTCCCCTCGTATGAATGGGAGTGACGATGCTCTGCGTTCACATTGTTGGCCATCGCATTTCATCAGGCATCGCTCGAAGAACAAGTTTCCTGCAGCCAATTTCAACGCCTTTGAACGAATATTATCAACTTCGGGAGAGGTATGCCCGCACACGGAAGTTCTCATTTTTATAACATCCGCAGTCCTTAACATGATGTGGCTACGCCTCGGGTCCGCCAAACTTTGCTTCGAACGTGCGTTTGGTTTATCACGATGCACGGTACTTTGACGGTAGTACATTTTTCCATACTTCACGACTTCTAAATAATTCCGTCTCAGTCACAGCGTCCATGAACTGCAGGAGTACGCGACAACTACAGAGCTTGCCATATGAATAAGAGAAGTCACTTTATTCTGCTTCGCTTCAGCTCATTTGGAATGCAACGCAAATGCAACGAGAATGCAACGCAAAGTGAGCAGGCACGTGTGGTATATAATAACAATGATACGCACAACAGTGAATCGAACACTGATTTCACCTTTTATAGTATAATTTCATTCCTTATGAGTAACGGCAGGTGGATTACCAACGAGCGGTATATCCTAGGCATGCTTGAACGTAGAAACGAGCTGCAAGCCATCCTGCGTACCGATACGTTGTACGCCGCTGGCATATTACACTGTAATGCAATTACCTCATTTAAATCCATTTTCGTAATGATCGCTGTGAAAGGAAAGGTGGAAGATGTCTCGTGTAACTCCATCACCTATATACAGCTGAACGGATTGAATATTCACCGCTGGCAAGTATCCCTAATTCTCTCTGGTACTCCGTCTGTGCAGCCTCGGTTTACTTGAATCTATCATGATTGTAGTCCGTAGCACCTCAGCTTCCGATTTAGCATTTGAATTGACGCACAAACAAAGTGTAAGTTAGATGATTTAAACTCAGCGAAGATATACTGGTCTTCGGAGATATTGTCTATACACAGATCTTTTATTTATTCAGTTAGAGTTGGTTGAAAACAGCGGGTTACTATACCAACTAGGTTGACGAACACATTGGAAGTGATGCTTAAATTGGATATGGCCAACTTACAGGGAGACGTTTCAGAGAGCATCTCTGTTTGCGTCGGCAGCATGATACTCCCAACCATCACCGTTAAAGTGGCCACCAAACAAATACCTGCTTCCTACTACAACAGCTGCAGTATTAACGGGAAACCCTTCCCTCGACTAATCCGGTCGCGTAATTGGGACGCCTTCTTTCTCTCCAACAATGCATTCCAAGCAGTAGAGCACTTCTATCACAAGTCTTAGTAAGCCATGACCCCTCGTTGCTGCACAAGCAACGAGGCTGTGATGCAAACATTGGAAGAAACCGCACTCCCGATCGCAAAACCTAAACTCTGGCTACGCTATGTGGACGATACTTTTGTCATCCTAAAATGCTCAAAAGTGGAAGAAACACATCAGCTAATAAACAACACGTTTGCTGGGATCCGTTTCACTAAAGAAGAAGAGAGGAATTGTCAGTTACCATTCTTGGGTGTCTTAGTGAAAAGACATGCTGCTGGACAATTGGAGACAACAGTTTATCGGAAAGCGACACATACAGACCACATCTGGAAGTATCGCAGCAATCATCCAACAGCCTACAAGGGCAACTGCGTAACAACTCTATTTTAAAGAGCACAGACCCATCGCAGCAACCCACAGCTGAGAATAGCGGAGGAAGATCATCTGTTCGAAATGTTCGCACGGAATGAGTATCCTAGAAATTCCATTCAACGTTGTTTAACACCAATACAACGACCGACACAAGAACAAACATCAGAAACGGATTAAAGGACAATTACTCTACCATACATCAACGGCATCTCTGAGATGGCGGCGAGCCTGCTACGAACTTTCGGAATCAGAGTTGCTCACAAGCCGACAGAAACCATCAGAGACAACTTCCTCAATGGCAAGGACCGGCTTGACATAGAAGAAACAAGTGGTGTGATTTACAAAATCCACTGCAAAAATTGTAACAAATACTATGTGGGCCAGACAGGAAAAAAGCTCGGCACTAGGATACATGAGCATAGCCTAGCCATCCGCCGACATGACCAGAACTCCCTGATGTCGGTACATATGGACGCCGAGAATCATCAATTTGATTTGGAGAATGTCAGGATCATAGGCAGAGCAAAAAGTCGAAAACACGCTAGTTCATCGAGGCTTGGTACTCGGGAGAGAACTCAGTCAACAGGCACTTAGATCTAGACACTGCCTATGAGACACTGAGGGTCAAAAGAATAGTGGACCCCAGATCAACTGGACGAAGGAACATCATTAATGCGGACTCTAACCAACAGTACGAGAGAGCTGACTACATGGTCAGTTCACGTGGACCAATCGAATCCTGACGTTCGAATCAAGTGATCAATAATCACTTGGATCTGTAAGTGGCCCGCATAAATCGCACTCATGATATCGTGTAGTCTGACGATGAAACGTTTGCAGCCAAATCAGCCAGCTCGGAGAACACCTGCATGCCCTCAATATTCACCTTATTCGACTAGGTTTCTTCCCCGCATCTGATTACCAGTGTGGGTATGCATACTGTACATTTATGTTCCTTTTTTCTGTGAATGAAATCAGTACGGTAAACAAATTTGGCGTGCCGCATTTTTTTATTCATTAAATGACACTTTTCTATATGTACCGAGGAGTTGAGCTACCCAATGTACTAACACTCATTTAATAATACATTCGTTCGCTGGACAGTTAGTGCGACAAGTGGATGATTACGTTTTAAGCACAACATTCAAGTATGGTAATTCGCGATCGATTGTCACCCGAAGTTTCCATTCCTTGCAACAGCGAACGCATCTGTATATAACGGTCTACCGGTAACCATGGAATCAGGTGTTGTTGTATCTTTATGTTTTTAGAATAGAGTTAGTACCAGATAGCACGAGCCAGAGAATTCTTCCCTGACGTCGCTCATAACATGCATACAATTACATCTATAATTAGAGTATTTAAAATCCTTTATGGTCTTATCCTGGAGTATCGCAGCATAATCTTGGATGACTTAAGGAAATCAGACGGATCATTGATAGAAAGCCTGCAGCGGTCATGTACTAAACACATATTGGGAAAATATTCTATCATAAAATCTCGGGTTAGATGTCAACGGCTCCATCTCGATACGCTTTGGCTGCAGAGACTAAAAATAAATTGGAGACTGGTGCACAATCTGATTCATGGCAATACCTATTGCAATCGATTCACATTGAGATAGAAACATAATTACACGCGAGACCTAGGCAACAAAGATGTTACCCTGATGATACCAGAATTCAAGGCAAATTAGCGGTCTAGCTTCCGTCTCAGCATATATGCTTCTTTTTGGAATCGGTCGCCATTCACCATCAGGTCGTGTGAGACTGTGCAATTCTTTCGCATTAAGTTGGGAAGCTACCTCTACCTGGACAAAATTGATGTTTTTTCGTGGGGTTGATCATTTGCACATCGATTCAATGAAATCCCAGATAATGTCTAATAGGTGTAATATCACCAATCCACTCAATGTACTTAGTTATCCGTGTCTACAACATACTCAAACTGCAAATTTGCCTCCTACCGTTCAATAAGACAAACGTACGGGGTAAATACCTTGTCAGAAATGCAGACAAATATATAAAGATCACTAGATATTGCATTTGCAAGAGCATGCCATCGCCTGTGCGTGCATGTTCTGTGCTAAATTTTGTCACAGCAAATCACTTGCTGGGAAATATGCGCATTAATATTATTGTTATTTTTATACACATATTATTATATACTTCTAGCCCTGTGATTACAATAACGGAGTCGTATTGGCTAATGTCACATAACGAATGATGATGTGCAATTACAAATTAACACCCAGGAAAAAGCAACCCTAGCAACACAGCGTGTCCAGTGTAGCTCGCTACATGTGAATAATAATGACAAGTTATATGTTTGTGAGCTCATGAAGGAACTGCTTCAGTGGGGAAATGAGAGATAATTGTATAATGCAGACATAAATTGCTCAACTTGATAATGAATTTTAAAATATGCGTCTCATCTGTAATTATCCATCAGGTAATATAAACAGACATCCCTAGTCACCTAGTATTTCTTAATTTCAGTCCGTCAAGAATCTATTCATTATCATCCTCATCATACACATCAGCTAGAGGTGAGAAAAAACCCCCGCTATTTTGTCGCAATAAAGGAAAGAAATGCATATATTCATGATTTGGCGGCGTCCGTATCCGGATTTGCCTTTCACTGTGACGTCCATGGGGACAGTCACAGGACGCCTGCGCCTACAAAGGGGACCATGGGTGGCTTGCGCTGCACCACCCATAGTACCATCCACACACCCCATATCCGGTGTAAACCCGAAAGAATAAGACCGGGAGGCATGCGGATGGGAGCCACGTTTCATCAACGGAGCCGGCCCACACTCCTTCAACAAACAGAACGGAAGCATTCCTTCCTAATTGTGAAATCATACACACCAGACGTACACGAGGCGGTGGCTGGACCGTAGCCCGTTCCACACTGGTTGCATGGAACCACTCTTTGAGCCTAGCACCGTCACGAGGGCGGTGCACTCCGTCCCCTCCAGCGACGACCAACTGTCTCCTGGAGCCAGTATGGACGAGGTAGTGGGTAATGGACAGGTAGGCACCTTGTCAACATTCACATCAGGCGCATCCACACAGGGGAGCTCAAGCAACATCTACTTCTGAAATGCAAGATTACTCATCACGCAGGCAAACGTACCACATACGACGCCTTATTGGCCTGGATTAGTAAATTGAATGGGAACATACTCATGGTGCTTCTATTCCGCATACAATAGTGCCTTCTCCGGCACCTGAGAAACCGCCAATTTTGAGCAGTCCACGTAATTCGCATCGAGCAAATTTGCCATGGATTCGCAACACCTGAAATCAAAATGAGTTTGTCATAAACTCACCTTCTTCACGTTCTGGTAATATTATTTTCGGTTTGCTCGAATGTCGTTTTACTGCACTACGTTAACCGTACCAAAGCGGTATGAAGATCCTCGTGGAATTCATTCGGTATACACATAGTTACATGGATTGGCGTCATCTGTGTCCAATGGCAGTTCGAATACAACATATGTACATGCGTTTATCCAAACTTAAGTGTGAGCTGTCACAAACTGGATAGAGACACATTAGACATCATCATCATCAATGGTACGATAAACATGTACGGGTTTCGTTTGGAGGTCAGGCTAAAAACCACTTTCGCAGGCATGAGAATAACTACCCAATACGAACTGTTGATGTTTTCTTCTACATTTAGACGTGACTGCCTTAAATCTTGGGCATTTATATTTGAAGGAATCCGATGTGGCAATAGTAAAGCAACTGCTAGGTAGAATGAGGACTAGACTACTGGTACAGTGAAATAGTGGGCACTTAGGTGTTGCCCTCTATATGTACAGTCTGGTTTGAGTAGCTGATGTGGGAGATCACACAGCATACGAATGCGATACGGTGTCCACTTCTGGCTCGCTGTGTCTCCGACCGGTTCGGTCATGTGCTGCCCGAGGCATGTGCACCTACTCAAAGAACGATTGATGCGCAACCTTTGGTATTAACAAGTGACATCAACTAAGTCCTGCTGCCCACTGTCAAACATGCGACTTTCCAAACAGTGTTCGCATTTATTGTGCAAATGTCCAAGTACTCAACCGTTTATACCTACCGACCTGTACTCTACTGTTGCCATAAGCTATTTACTAATGGTCTATATCGTACGTTCCGGGTGCAGCACATTCGGTACTCATAAAACCATTGTCGCTATGCGCCGATTCATTTCCGATGTTATATAATAACACACTGGCGTACCATTCCCGTTAGATGCAACCTTTTACTTAATCCATCCAAAAGATTGGCCATGTGCAATGCAACTTCTGGTAGGCGGTCACTGCACGTTTGCCTTCCATCCGGTTGGTGCGTGTGTTTCCATAGGCCCCGGTAAATTCAGTATGGCTGAGGGATAACTGGAACTATAACTATACTCACTCTCATCACTAGCCTGCGGAGTGGAACATGGAATGGCATTATCGTGATAATCGCTAGTCGGTTAATTGTCGTGATTGTTCACTTGACACAGAATTTCCAGGGAGATTTCTCTTCGAATACATAATCCAAAGTGGTCACACGAGGGAAAATCGTTGAGCATTGTGTTACAAAAGTCAAATAATAACGATAGTAACCGCGATAATAACCTTTTGATTCAAACGTATCCATCGAACTGAGTACATACCCAATAATTTGCCACCCTAGCATTTTTCTGTAGCAAGCAAACAAATTGCCCGGAAAACCGCACTCACATCAATTACGAATGAGCTCATGGATGGACTGAACCATTATTCTGCGATGCACCGGCTCTCTAAGCATCATGCAAGTTAGCATTGAGCAGCTAGTCAAGCTACGGTTATGGTGAGCAATACCATGGAGCTGACATAGTGATCTGAATCGCGGCCGAATGATAATACGAAAATGAAGATGCCATAAGTCACTCTTGGTATGCAATCATACTAGACACCGCTTGAGGAGGTAGCCATTATAGCATAGCATAGATCATGATGAGTACAATATCGAAATGGGCAACACGTGAAGTCATCGCGAAATACAACCGAGTTAAATAAGCCTAAAAAAGTTAGGTTATCTGTGTCTCATCCGTACTAGGCAGGTGCAATAAAGATACCACATCGCACCAAATCAGTAGTTAATCATTCTCGAATTAAACTGCACCCGGTCCCGAATTACATGCGGGATATTGAATATGGATACTATCCAAACAGAATTATATTCATGCATGGTTGGCTGCATCCGGTTTCGGATTTGCCTCTCACTGTGGCCAGCCACAGGACGCCTGCGCCTACAGAGGCACCATGGATGGCTTGCGCTGCACCACCCACAGCTCCAACCACGCACCCCATATCCAGTGTAAACCCGAAGGAATAAGACCGGGAGGCATGCGGATGGGAACCACGTTTCATCAACGGAGCCGGCCCACACTCCTTCACAAGCAAACACAAGCACACTTTATTCGGGAAACAAGCGCACACAAGGCGGTGGCTAGACCGTAGTCCGCTCCACACTGTGTGCATGGAACCGCTCTTTGAGCCTAGCACGGCCACAAGAACCGTGCACCCTGTCCACACCAGCAACGACCAACTGTCTCCTGGAGCCAGTATGAAGGATGAAGTGGGTTATAGACAGGTAGGCACCTTGTCAACATACACATCAAGCGCAACCATACCAGGGATATCAAACAACAGCCATTCAATTTAAACGACAAGCTGAAATAAAATAAATCCAATAATGCATACAGATACGGTGGCATATCTCTTCGCCAAATTACCATATGAAGTAATTTGGTTAACAACAAATCGGTGATAAGTAAGAAATGTTCACAAGTTACTTAAAATGCTACAAACGCAACAAAATTCCGAAGATAAGCGCCATTAGTGTAAGCAACGTGGCCAGTTAATAGAACATTATTCAGGGAGGCAGAACAAACCAAATAAAGAAGAATGAAATTTATCCAGCTTAAAAAGACCTAGTTTAAGTGTAAGTTGGTTTAGCCCAACTGCGGTGAAGAAGCATCAAGAATGCAACATCAGCCTCATGTACATGGTTGGCTGCATCCGGTTTCGGATTTGCCTCTCACTGTGGCCAGCCACAGGACGCCTGCGCCTACAGAGGCACCATGGATGGCTTGCGCTGCACCACCCACAGCTCCAACCACACACTCCATAACCAGTGTAAACCCGAAGGAATAAGACCGGGAGGCATGCGGATGGGAACCACGTTACATCAGCGGAGTCGGCCCACACTCCTTCACAGGAAAACACAAGCACGCTGTATTTGGGATTCAAGCGCACACATGGCGGTGGCTGGACCGTAGTCCGCTCCACACTGACTGCATGGAACCACTATTCGAGCCTAACACGGCCACAAGGACCGTGCACCTCGTCCCCTCCAGCAGCGACCAAGTGCCTCCTGGAGCCAGTATGGACGAGGTAGTGGGTGGTAGAGAGGTAGCACCACGTGCACGTGTACTTAAATCCGAGGTCAACCTAATAAAACCTAGTTTTATCGAGATTGCCTTGGATACCACATCCTCACATCGTGTAATTGAGTCGCGTGACCTACATCACGACCGAGGTCAACAAAACAAAACTGTTTCATTCTTATCGAGATTGTCTCGGATAACACATTCTCACCTTGTGTACTTCTCTTCCCCTTGACCTACATTCACACATCGTACTACGTACGGCCCACATGTTTGAACGCCTGAATGAAGTGTTATATAAAACCGTATAGTACATCGACAACGACATTTCCCCCGACCGACTACAACGAACGTCACACGACCGTCCCGACTGGTGCTTTGACAACCGTCAAGAAAAGCGCTACGCCCACGACGACAAGGCAATCATCACACGACCGGACTGGCCGCGACCTACGATTTCCCCACGAACAGGATTTGTGCTGTGAGATAAGTCACCACTTTCTCATTACCTTATTTTTGAGTAACACTATTAAATTCTATTTAGTACATTGTATTCTTAGGGCCGGCCTATCCTTTTTATATCTTTACTGTACTGATACATAACGAACACGCCTCAATACTTATACTTCATTTTTGTTAGTGCACACCTTCTGATATTTTCAATCCGCCAACTAGTCGTAGTAACCATTATAAGCCACTAACAATTGGTGACCCCGACGTAAGCAAGTAGGCAGAAACCAACTGCAGTAAACTATCGTGTGTTAGGGAATTTCTCTCATACATCCAAACGGCAGCATCACTCGAACTCATATAAGATGGATGACAATAACGAACCTCAAACCAACGTAGTGTCACTTCACTTACCACCTTTTTGGCACAGCGATCCGGCCATTTGGTTTACGCAAGTTCAAGCACAATTTGCCCTCCGCAGAATTACACAGGAGATGACAATGTTCTATCATGTGCTTGCCGCATTACCATCAGAAGTAGTTGCCGATGTTCGAGATATTTTGTTATCTCCCGACCCCATCACTCCATTCCAACAGCTCCGCGATGCTCTAATCCGTCGTACCTCAATTTCAGAACACAAAAGGCTAGAACAACTTCTAGCAGATGAAGCACTGGGAGACCTGACACCATCGCAACTCCTGCGCCGTTTGATTTGCGTTAAGGGAGAACGAAAGATAGACACTGGTCTATTCACTCAAATATTTTTAAAACGGCTACCTCAACATGTCCAAGCCATTCTAGCCCCATCCGTAATGGAAGTTCCAATTGATAAGTTGGCAATGATGGCGGACCGTATACTGGATGTCCAACCGCAGGTCAACTCGCTAGACCACCATACCCCCGGCCCATCAAATAACGATTTATCAGATCGGATAACACGATTGTCACAACAGCTAAATGAGATGAGCATCTCTAGGGCACCTCATTTCAGACGTCGATTGCGATCTCCTTCCCGCAACTCCAAATGCCGTAATTTCCCCCGATCTCCTTCACGTTTTTACTCACATAGTTCTTCCTCTAGTCAGGCATCGAACCCCGCATTTTGTTGGTACCATCAGACATTTGGACCAGAGGCAAAGAAATGTAGACACCCCTGCACATTTAAGTCACAACTAAGAGTGGATTTTAAGGCTCCGGGAAACGAATAGGGCGGATCTGTGAGGCGACCATGATCTGCCCGACACATACCAATCGCCGACTGATCATACAGGACCGGACATCCGGACTACATTTCTTGATCGACACGGGAGCGGACATCAGTGTCATACCCCCCTCTCAAGGCCAGCATGCCCTCAAACAGAGCTCACTACGACTGACTGCAGCTAATGGTACATGTATTTCCACTTTTGGACAACGCTCCTTAACTCTGAACCTTGGTTTACGTCGCTCCTTCACATGGGTATTCATCGTAGCGGATGTCAAACAGCCCTTACTTGGTGCCGATTTTTTGACCCATTTTAAATTGTTAGTCGATCTTAACAATCGTTGTCTCCGAGATTTGACGACCCGATTACCTGTTACTGGTCAGACTACTACAAATCCATCATTCACGCCAAGCCTTTTTGCCGCGAATATGTTTGATTCTTCATTCTCCGCAATTTTACGTGATTTTCCCGCTCTCCTAAAACCGAAGTTCCATCAGACGGAGATTAAACACGACGTAACGCATCGCATAGTAACCCATGGTAATCCATTGTA
>OX104068.1:101971827-102030277 GCA_944474145.2 Dicrocoelium dendriticum | reverse complement strand
CAGAGAACGATTGTAAACTACGATGACCCACATTTTTGTGTCTTGCAATACCGTGATTCAGATATTTAAATGTTACGTGAGAACGATAATGATATGACGGCTGACAACTTTTACAAAGTTTTTCACTATATTTCGAAAGATTTGTAAAGAATTCATTTATACTTGGTCTATAATACAGTATTAAGTATTCGGTATTTAGCATCCCGCTTAACAAGCGCTGTGCCAAGGACGATGAAAGCAATTTCGTCATGGTCGATCACTGTAACATTACTCAGCCAATGTCCTACAGACCCTAAATGGGAAAACTAACATACTCCTGTTCAGAGTGTTCTGTTGCTTTTTAGTAAATATTGGTCTCTGTGATGCAGCAGCTATTCGCCTCATGGACATTGGTGTAGTAAAAGCCTGGGTATAAGCGTATAAATGCCGAAAATTATGCAAACCCATTCATTATCAATCAAGCTGATTTCCTAAGGGGATCCACTTTATTATGAATAGTCAGCACGATATTTCGTTTGCAGAATAGTCTACTAAGCAAATTGCTTCTATGGACAATCCACTTGGCTTCCAAAACTTACAACTGTGCATCGGCTGATAGATAAGACGACCACTAAATTGCCTGTAGAGCTGACAGGAATGATGGTCGAGGCAGCTTCTGGTCAATTACCCTTAATCACTGTTGCCACTGTTGTTTGAAAGTGCATACATTTTAGGCAATCTAGGAGAGAACTCGAATAACTTCCATCTGCTTGGGTTCTTTTACAGCTGTCATCTCCCCAGCTTGTATATTACTCGGTGGTAAAGTGTATCTATCGTTACTAAAGATTCTCCCACTATGGCTAACTACTGGTTGCTTCCTGCCACAGCAGATAAAATCTATCATAGTTTCAAACCACAAAATGTTGGTGAAATGAAAAGTCACACTACTGCCCGATAAATTATTCATCTGCTGCTTGGAAATCCCTAACAATAGTGGTCAAGAACAGTGCCGTCTTATTTCTTAAACAACTGGACATAATCAGTCATTTACAGCATGGCTTTCTCCCAAGGCCCTCCAGTTTTGTCTGCCAGTGGCAAACCGGCCGTAATATTAGGACTATGAGTTAGCGAGCAGTAACCGTCATCATAATTCGCTTGGGCATGCAGAAAGCGTTCGACCTTGTGCCCCACAAATCAATGTTTTATGTATCAAAACCATACAGTATGGGAAACTCGCTTTCAAGCTAGTTCAAATCATTCCTGAACGAACTCACCCAAAGGAGTAAAGTAAAACGGTAACTTGGTGTTTCAAAGGACTTGACCAAAGTAATCCACACACAGAAATGGTCGGCAGACAGCGTTCTGGATCAATAAGATTTATGCGGTGAACATGTAGCAATAAGAAAGAAAACGGTTAACTTAGAGGTGGTCAACTACGGACATTTTGCTGCAGAATGGACTAGCTGTATTTTCCGCCAAATTGAATAAGCAGCAGTGTTCTCCATTGAAATATGACGTGACCACTATATCCTCTACTCTACGTGAACGTAGAATTTAATCCTGTTCGCAGAACTCAGACCGCTAGACTCATTTCTACCACATCAACTGCAGCTGTACTGGGGAGTATACGTGAAGGCTTGTCTGCAATAAATGAGTCTAGGCAACGCTTGTCATTGAAATTATGCACTACAATGCAGATGCTAATGTCTCGGAAGACTCTGTTCCTGCTGTCGTCACAGTGATCCAAACCAGTTATTCAGATTGAGATTTGTGAATTAATTAATCTAAGCACTTCAGTCTTTTTGAACATATCGTCTACCAAGTCGGAAACGCTAAAGAGCTATACGGTCACATCACTGATACCTTCTGTCTGCCCAAAGTATGCGTTAAATTTATCATAAAACCCATCTTAATTTATCCTATTACACAGTCCAGTCAAATAAGTAACAAGGGCGGATTAAATCTGGAAAATATCCCACGAAAGGTAATTATGCCAGCAATGAGTTGCTGCTTAACTCGGAGTTAGTGTGATCGCTGTCGCCATCCGCAGTGGGAGCAACTTTCGTTGAGACGATTGAGAAACAACTTTCCTTTTGACATTACAAATGGAATAGTCTCCACCGAAGTCCCCTCAGTTGAATAACGAAAGACTCTCATCTAGTCAAACCATAATGCCGGTTACCTGTTTCGTTCACAGCATACAAGTCACAAAATCCCATTGAATTTCTATCTAAGATATAGCCGTCTGTGTAACCAACTGCTACTGGGAGTGGGCAACATAGCATTGGTCTTTAGGTACCGAACAACTATGAAGACTTCCGCATTATAGCGGATGTGAAGAGGACACTTGGAAGCCTTAACGAAACCTCACTTAAACGGCATTCGGAGAGCTTTAAAGCCTATAGTAAACCTAATCTACACTTGTCATTACCCAAAACATGAAATTTGTGTTCGTACCCCTTTATTCTCCCCCAATCTACCTTTTGACTACTTCTGAATCTCGCTAGGAAGTAAATCTAAAGACAGCAGAATAAACATGAGTTCTGAACTACATTCCACGGCGGGTGATTAGGTCGCTGGTCCGTGGGAATGTTCATAATCTGAAAATCTTACTTAACACATTGTAAGATGCCACAGCTCTATACTACTTAAACAATACATTTGGTGTAACCAAGATGTGGTGGGATGGCGGCACGTAATCTCCATTGAGACATCAGTTAAGTTTGAAGAAGACATCGGTCATTCGGACCGTATCCGATTTGGAGGTGTTCCGGTGTTGCCCCTCCCAACACTGACAACTCATGACCGGTCTTGTCCTGGTAGAGATATCCTGTGTTGGGTTGGAACTCGAAGCGTAGTGGTCAATGGCTGACCCTTTTTTATCTAGGCCTTTGAGATCCGGGAGCAACGCTTGGCACATCACTAAGGAAATGAAACTTGGTTTGTGACCCGTGGTCTATTGAGATCAAGGTTCACAAGGAAGTAGACCTCGGTTATTCGGATCACATGAATCAAATCCAAAATGGATGTTTCTCACATTACTTCGTGTATAAAGTATTTGCGTCACGCTAGAATAGTGTATTGTTTGATGGTATATATGAACATTTATTTCTTTATCAGGATATTCCTCCTAATAATCCAGAACCGCTAGGTGTCCATTTTCCTATCCATTTACTCTCTACAAACATTTTCACTAAAACAGTCCAAAAATTTTTACATTGAAGTGTGCGCCGTATTACGTCGTATTTTAAATTTAAGCGCATCTAGACACTTGACGGTCTGTTATATTCCTACGTTTTTAATCCAACCGCAATAAGCGTGTTTGCTTCAAATGCGCTTCCTGCGGCGCTTGACAGTGTAAATGCTCCATTATGTAGCCCCAAGAACTGCAACGTAGTTCACCATCTTCGACGATCTCCTGCGTTAACTCGAAACACAAGTTGCTCCACTCCATATCTATCGAATTTTTCACAAATAGTAGTCCTAGCTTATTCAGACATTAATAACTTTACCAAACAAACTCATCTTACCTGAATGCTTCTATTCACGCACGTTCACTGAGGAATAAATTGCACGCACTTCGTTCAATCTTGTAAAAATCATTCACTACAATGCTCTTTCATTCATTTCTACTACAACGCTAATTGTTTCGTCTCATTTCTTAAATGAAACAGCCCCGGAAAAACTAACAATGTTCAGTGCTCAGCGATATCGATACCTCTACTTTTCTGATGCATGTAACTCATAGCGGATTATAAAGATTATTTTTAGAACCGATTTGCTAAGGAAGAGTACAGACAGTTTTCTGTTTTGCCCTGTCCCTCAGTATACCTCGATGGATAACCCGCGGCACTTCCTATGCTGAAATCGTAATTTTGATTATTTATTATCACCAGTATTGTTAGTATTATAATGCCAATAGTTTAGCTCCCTCGTTGTTTCATTACTGGCTACGATTGCACCTATTTTCTGAGGTAACAGATTAAGACTTCTAAACTAATCAGTATACACATACCATACATATAGTCGCTAAACTTCTGGAGAGTATTGGATGGACAGGCTCGAAATTTCTGATTGCCGGAACCAGCTGGATGGCTAAATTGCCTCTAGATTTTACAGATAAGAAAAAGCATGAGTATAATTTTGTTGAATGACGTGCAGCTTGCGCTTGAGTCACAGCGCAAAGCAGCCAGATGCGTATAGGATTGGTAGCGAAACATTTCAATAAAACCCTGTGTGGAAACTTGTCACGGAGGGCAGGTTCTATGGATGACAGTACTATTATACTTGAACATTTAGCTACGACTACTGTTGTAACGCTGCTCTCGCCTCTGCCCTCTGCGCTGTCAAGCTAGCAGGGAAAGAGACAAAAACTAAAGCCTGTCATACTGTGGTGTATTAGACACAGATCACGGCTCGTTTTATAGGTCACATTCTATCATCTCTGGTTGTACGTTTCTGAGCTGACTCACGCCACTTGCTGAACGGATTCCCTACCCGACAGCGGTCAGCTGTAGTCACGATCTCTCACGCCTTTCGCGTAGCAACCTGTATCATGCTGACGGACTGATTTCATCAGATTCCCGCTTGACTTAGACGTGCTACCATCGGCCGGGTAGCAAGTCGTGTCATGACGGACTTCCCGAAACCGTGTCACGTTCTTTGGTTTCGACGTCCGATTAACTGCATTCATTAATCCTTTGACTTCCCCTTCCTTCTAATATGTTCAGCGATTGATGCGGAATATCATGGCAAGTTCCAACAAGAATCTCTAATGCGATGAGGTTGTACAGACTGAGCAAACGCTCAGTTGGTCCGTAGCTCGCAATATCATAGAATATACCGTTTAGGGTAACGTTTCCTTTGTGGCAAATGAACACAAAATGCACCTACTAAAGAGACACCTGTCTGACCACCCCTAATTAAGTCCATTTAATAAGTATAAAGATTGTCAAATCCACGAACACGTTGAAGGAAAACCTTCTAATGATTAATAAAGAATATTTATGCAAACGGGTTAATGAAACGATGATGTATAATGTGTTACAAATAACGTTGGTTTACAAGACTCGTAGATGGTCGTTATTTCGGAAATAAAAATCATGGATAAATGAAAGCGTTTCGGTGGACTGAATTTCGCAACGTCTAGAAGCGTTGAGATGTCCATGTGACAAAAGAAGAAATCCTTTAGTTGTAGTTTATGAAACCTACCGTTGTGTTGCGTTTTGTGGTCCCCTATCTAACAAGATTAAAAAAGGAAATTTCAATGGGAAAACACTATGTTAACTCCTTCTCTTACTATCGTTAGATTTAGAGCAAAGATGCTAAAAGTTGGAAATGCATTCCACAGCTGAAGTACACGGAGGGAGAAAGCTCGACGAGATTTCGGACGGCTAAACTGCATTTTTAGTTTCAGGGGATGACATCTTAGATTGTTGTTCCTAAAAAATGTCAGCACCCGGTGGCGAAAGTGGTTTGGCTACATCAGGATTCCGTAAACATTATGATGTCAGCGAGTAAAAACCGACGTAGACTGTTGTTCGATCCCACTGACTTTACTCTAATCTGCCAAGGCAGATTAAAGAGGGATTTAACGTATGTTTGCTCTCCGCTAGGAAATCTCTAGAGCATGGGCCACCACACTAAGGACAAAGGCCAGAATCTGGACGCCAACCGTATCCGAATTAGCTTGATATATTGTAGGGAACCCGAGCGGCTGTGATGGAATGCAGATTTGACAATGCAAGTCACATCATCAATGAAATTACGCTGTGGGTCAGTAGCATGATTTATCGCCGGGTTACTACACGTGAGAGCGTATTTTCATAAAATGTCGCCGCACATCGTTGCTACCCTGCTTTGAGTGATTAAGCATGACAACCATTCATCAGTATAATCTACCGTGTTCCCGTTCACCTCAAAAATTGTACCAAAATTATTTAGACTGATTCGATCCCTTCACGCACGCTTCAAATAAATGTCACTAGTTTAGGCATGTCTCCGTTTAGAGCCAAAGTTGGACTCGATTGCAAGTTACTCGTACGGAATTGCGCTGGAAGAGAAAACCATTGACGTCCATACATTTCGGTAATACTAATAGTAGGTTGTAAAATGTCACCCGCTTTACATTTCCGACGTTCCAATTGAATGTTTATTGTGTTTGTAGTTCAACATTATTTCAACAATTATTTCAGACTTAACTTGGGCTACGGACAAAAGAAAAGCAAATATATACTCAGCGTCATGTTTTCGTCGTTCTTTTTCTCGGAGTTTTTGTTTTATCTCCTGACTATCTTGCAGATTGATTATGTGGCCCACGCTAATCGTTTCCTTAGTTATCCAGCACTCGTTAGTCATATTCCCAGTCAACCGGCCGGCGCCCCTCAATTTCCTAGTTATCCGACTCGCCGTGAACAAATGCAACGAGGTCTGTTGCTGCCATTGCTGCTACGCTTGGATGGCGTGTTCCACGTGCGGTCGCACGTAGGAAAACTGCGAGTCAAACCGACCAAACACACTACTAAGACGGCCAAGTTGTTGAGGGTCAGTCCTTGACGTCTTCATCGTTGGTTTCCAGCAACCGAAGTCGTTCTGTACCAGCACACGTAGGTCACGCTTCTGATAGGCCTCCAAAGATTGATCTTCATGCTCACAAGTTGGTGATGCAGGTAGATCAACTGACACTTGACCGTGTGTAATTAGAATAAATTTCTCGTAGACAATTTATAAATAGAGTCTAAGTCAATTTGGATTAAATGGTGAACATTCTTGTTCTTATCGCCCTCGAAATTGCAACATCGTCCGCGAAAAAGACGAAAACGGAGGAGATAAGTATTGCTATGTCTTTGCTTAACACCAGGAATAAGCAAACTCCTAGCACCCATTTTGGGGAACACCACTTTTCATATCAATCGGGTTAAAGAGTGATGATGTGACACGCAGCTTGATCCACAGTTAGTGTGAAAGTTTGCAGTCCAACGAATAACGGAATCTGATTCCGCAGCTCTGTAGTCTGTAAAACGGATACGGTGATTCATGCGGTCGAAATCCTAGATGAAGTCCAGGTAGATGACGTCGACTTCTACCCCGTCATCAGCCACTTCCTTCGAACCGTTTTGTACCATCAGCAGGTCGATGGTGCATGACCGGTGTTGATGGAGGCCATACTGCTCGAGTGCCAAGAGGTTGCGTTCTCCCAGTTGGGGTATCATAGCTTCTGCGACGACCGCTTCCATCACCTTCACGGGCATAGGGAAGGGAGTCACAAGGCGGTAATTTGCAGGGTCTGAATGGCTATTGCCTTTGACAATTGAAGTAAAATATTCCTGCTTCCAGGAAGTGGAGACACATGGTTCATCGAAGCATATCTGAACGAACTGAAACAGTGGCACCGCTAGCGTAGTGTCCGCAGTTTTCGGTGATTTACGGCGATGTTGTTGACTCTCGATGATTTCTGATCGTGCAATGACGGCAACATTCTTGGCAGAATTATGAGGTTAAAAATTAAATGTATAAACTCTAGTGTCGGTAAAGTTGATGAAGATATGAGACAAAGACAAATCCGTTAGTGGTTTGCGGTAAAATACAGGTATCCGTTGGATCATAACACGAATTTGTGTTGTAATTTGGTGGTCCAACCATGATGATCATGTAATTTTTTCGGTAATTTTCCCAGAGAAGCAACGTAGCTGCGTTTGAATATGGCTCTGTGGCACTTAGGACTTTGTGGAGAAGACCTATTCGTGCCTATGGGGTTCATGGTTGCCAAAACAGGAGTTGTTAAGTGAACAAGATGATGAATTCGAAATCCGCTGAAAGTTGCAAGGTCACGGTTAAAGTTCTGCCCCAGCTTTAAAGAAGAAAAATAAGGACGCGTTTTGCTCATAAACCCATATTAGATCAGCCATTTGTCCCTGGTGCATTGAGTATTCGTAATGTAAGAGCTCAGTTGCAAAATCTGATAGTCTGGCTTCTATAGGTCACATGACTGTATGGATAATTAAGAGCGTTGCTTTAAGTAGGCTTCGAATTTTGGTTTGTTTACGACTCCTACTTAAGTTTTGTTGCTGTTTAAAGGTAATTTCTCAATTTGGCAAGTTAACTTAATCTGTCTTGTTATGTTGCTAGTAATTTCAAACAGGTATGTGTCGTCAGCATACTAGAAGATATTTCCTTGTTTCCTGCAGTCACTAGGACGTTACAGATGACTAGGCGGGTAACGTCGTCTGCCGAAAGGTTGGAAAGTTTAGTTTTCAGTAATATAACATTGGAAGATAGCGTTACAAGTTTACTCCGAAGGCAAAGATAAACCTTGAAGTCCTATTGCAATCAAAACTTAAACGTTTGGACGCATATCAGTCTTAAGATAAGTCCAAATACACATTAGGTTAGCCGAAAGGTTCCACCTATGATTGGCGTCTAGTAATATTAGGGCAGGTGGCTTTATTAACTGAGTAGGCATACCTTACGTTAATTTAACTGAAAAGGAGTTTGATCAAGTTTGACCGAGCATCAAAATGCCATTCACGTTTTTCAAAGATGACAACAGTTCCAGACCGATTTATCATATCCTGAATTTCTGGCGTAAGCGATGAAACAATCGATAGTGCCTCTTGCAATTGGTTTGTATTACATTTACCAGCACACGGATTATGTATGATATTGATATCAATTTCTAAAGCACCTAAATGTTTCATTAATAAATAAATTCAGTACAACTGTCTTAATTCAAGCCTGTAGAATTCCATGCCAAACGCAGGCGTACCTTTTGGAAACAGAGCAGTATATTTTATTTTCATGACGCTCGGTAGCCTGATCCTGCCTCCTAGTTGTGATCCATTGTAACCAAATTTACAGTTTGAATTAGGAAGATATAAAGGTTTGTCAACAACCACCGTTGCAGCACTCGGTTTACGGATATCAACCCCATTCATTTTGCTATTGTAGTTCAAGTAGTATAAATAGTTGCTAGGCCTCTTAAAAGTGTACATCGGGTTGCACAACCTATCCATCATAGTGTAACTAGCATTACTCGGCAAAATGCGAGAAGTAAATGCGATGACTTCAAGTTATGAATAAAATAAAATGTGAAATGTTGGACGACGAATTACTAGAGTGGCTACATTATACAAGCGACAAAATACAATTACTTAAATCCTGATTCGGAGGAGAGCAAATTAGAAAACACAAGGGCTAAATTTCGCTGCTTTAAGGTTTGATCCGTTCTAGTTCAACACCTAAAGAATCTTTCTAACTTGCATGTATGTAACATAGCTGGCAGTAAAGTGGCACGTTTTTGCTTTGATGTAGATTAGTGCCAAATAGTGTAAAGCCATATTGGGCAAGCTCAGATATTTCACATTGCTTAAAGTCCAAAAGCATTGAGACCTGCGAGGAGCTTAGTGATCACAGGCTGAAAAATATTCCAATAGCAGTGGGGTCACCGATTCCTAAATTTCGCATTCTATTGTTCAGCATACAAATGAATGTATGCAAGTATTGTTGTGTATTAAGCAAATATTGCTATCATTCGCACGAAAAGGACTTAGTTGAAATACTCGGGTAGACGGATCAAAAAGGGGAAAATGCTATCGTTTCTCGAGAGCCGCTCAGCAACTTAACCGCTTGAGGGTTCCCCAGTGTATCAAACCAAAGCCATTCATGGACGACGATGTACAGCTGCATTGTTTCTCAGATGCTTCGGAAGATGGGTGCAGAGCAGACAATTACCTTAGGATCTTCGACCGAAAAATGCAGATTTGGTCTACACTCATTATGGGAAAGTCGCGCGTTTCGCCGATAAAAGCATTTTCAATACCACAATTGGAATTAACAGCGGCAGTGTTTGCCCTCCGGTTAGACATTCACGCGGTTCTAAAGTCGAAGTTAGAGAGATCACTGCTATTTTGGACAGACTCGTTGGTGGTTCCGCAGCTGATTCCTTATACGGCCAAAAGGTTCACAACTTTCGTTGCGAACAGACCATGTGCCCCAAAGAAGTGGAGGTACGTCGAAACATTGCTGAACCCTGCAAACATAGCCTCTCTTGAATTGAGAGTGAATGATGTCCTGATGACAAAGTGATTTGACGGGCTTGGTTTCCTACGCCTCGAAGTAGCCCATTGGCTCAGCGCACCGAAAAGCTTGTGCGAAATTCCGAAAAATTGGCTGAAGAGAGAATATGTCGTCAACTGTACAATGTTAACAAACACTTGGCTAGATAATCTTACAAGTTGCGATAGCTGGGTCAAGCTGAAACGACGTGTGGCCATCTTTCTCAGATTAAAGCGGCATTTGATGAAAAGCTGCGGAAGATGTCTAAGTTACTTAACCGAGGATCGTTTGACGTTGTCCGAACATAACAAAACGGAAACGGAAGTGGCGCCAAATGTACTACAACTCTTCTTTGCGGATGAGGTTAAAGTACTGAAAAGAAATCGATCAAACGAAGCAGTCAGGTGTTTGAATTGCTCTCTAAAATGAACTATGTCCATGCTTACCTGACGGTATTATACGAGTGGGCGGTAGATTGCAATTTTCATCACTGCAGTATGACGCTAGACATCCCATCATGCCTCCATCTCAACATTTCGTGACCAGACTGATTATTTTAGATTGTCATTTCCAAATTACGTCAGCGCTAATGGTTCCTTCGCTGTGTTTCCGCGATTCACAAAACGCTGGAGGATTGCGCACTCTGTAAGATATGGAAGACTTGGCTCTGCGAATGACAGATGACCTTCCTCATCGAGGAATGTTGCGTAGTATATCAACTAACCTATACCACGGTCGGCATCTATTATTTCGGACCATTATTGGTAAAGGAAAAACGGACAAAGGGGAAGCGATACAGCTGCATTTTTACTTGTCTCTCACTTAGAGCTGTACATATTGAAATAACGCAGGCTATGCATAGAGACTCCTTCTTGTGCGTCTTCGCAAGATTTGTATCACGATGTGAAATACCACTGAGAGTGTATAGGGATAACGGACAGAATTTCCAGGGAGCTGAAGATGAATTTAAAGCTATTATTCGATCTTGGAATCAAGATAAGCTGCATCAGTCTTTGATCGAAAGGAACTGCGAATGGATCTTCAATCCTCCTTAGGCGAGTCATCGTGGCGGTAGATGGGAACACGTGATCTGATCAACACGTATGATATTTAGAGTGATACTTGGTAAGCAGCTAGTCAAGGGGGAAATTTTTCAGACAGCGGTGGTTGAGGAGGAAAGAATACTTAACCACAGACCCTTGATACCCAGTTCTGGCCATCCCGACGAATTCGACACTATATCACCTAGTCAATTGTAGACTTTAACATCTGATAGGATCCTGGACCATGAGCAGATGCAGCTTCTCAAACAATTAACAAGACGATGGCGTCAGGTGCAGCAGCTATCTGACGAATTTTGAAGAATTTGGTTATCGTGTTATTTAACGACCCTAAAGACTCGTCTAAAGGGGCATGTGAAGAGGCGTAGCTTAAACACGGGGATTTAGTTATAGTTCCTGATGTACATGCTCCAAGAGGTCTGCGGCCAAAGGGCATAATCGAATAGGCGTAAACGTAGCGACGGTGGGGTTCGGGAACTCCCGATGCGTACGAACAAGAGAATGTTTCGCAGGAAAGTCCAGCGAGTGTGCGTTCAGGAGGAGAATTTAAATCAGATGGATGATCAGGAACAAAACGAAGGTTAATCGCCTGTGGAATGTGAAATCCTAATTCAACACGTAACTGGTAATATGCAATCTTGATTCGTGTGTATAACCACTACTATCTATTTATAGTAATACAATGCTTAGTCACCATTTAGCCATGATACTCGGACACACTAGTACCAATGAGGGCATTCAGAATCTGATTTAATTACTGCCTATTTTATATTTTCCTCAATCTTTATGATATAACCTTTCATTATTTATAGGCAACAAGGTGCAAAGCTCGGACATCTAAACACTTCGTTTTGGGACATCACATATTACGTCCTCGAACGAGCGCGGACTACCCAAACTGAGCACATGGAATCACATCTGTACTTAATTACCAGTCCGTTCATGCATTCGTAAGGTATACATTTCTAGTTACTTCATTATCATTTATATAGCACCACGGTTGCTTCAGTACAATTTATTCTGCCTACCGCCCTACATTCTCACTGCCCAGACCGTGCGTTTAGACAGGTGTCGTGAGCTCGCGTTTGTACAGCCATTTCTGTAGTAACAATGAGTGCTACCTATTGTTTCTTTACTTCCAACTGACCATATCGCATATATATAACTGGGAAATATTCCCATAACCGCTAGGATGGCATTATTTATATTCTATGTGACATGCATACGGCACGGGAATAGCGGCGGCTTCCTAGCGCCAGGATATAAGTGCATCACTTGGCAGCATTTGCCGTGTAACTGAACAAAAAAGACACATGCATGAAATGGAATAAAATTACTCCCGGTAGCACAAGATAGAAAATCAAATGTTTTGCCAGTGCCCCCGTAGCACTTATGATTTAACGGCGCTGTATCAACTACACGTGGTAGATGGCGGATTGTGTGCGTGCCCAATGGAAAATCGCATTGTTAGTGGGCTCCAACTCACTCAGGTGCGCGCAGATCGTCGTAGCTTCTTCAGTGACGTAAATAGATGCATAAGTCAAGGAACAAACAAATAGCGCAGCGCTGCTGAATATTGGCATTGTATCTATTGGTCTGTCGTTCTTCCTGCGCAATTGGATCTTCCGAGAATACCGGCTATATATTTAAGAGGTGCATACGTTCAACTGCAACTGATGCTCCGCACGCAACATTCAGTTCTATGAAATCGTCTTCACCCACCGACCTTCCGTGGCCGCCCGGACCAAGTGTATACAGGCCATGTGCCACGGTTTTCCCACTTTGCGCAGCAACCATGCACCGGTATTCGAATGCGGCGGATGACTGACCAGCCCCTGTCTCCTGCCACGGTATCCTGTAAGCGCTGACCACTAATCGTCTTATATCGCCTCTAGGCCGCTGTACAACTAACACGTACCCAACCTTCACAGACGTAATGTCGCCTGCGACGCTTCCGCCGACTTAACAAGCATCCTATACAACACAGTTTACTCCTCCGCCCTGCCACAATCTACAGAAGCAATCCTCTACTCTTTCAAAACCGACAGTGACGACAACAGCAACAAATACCTACGACTGTTTAAGGAATCATAATGCCTTGTATCTGCCATGCAGAGCATTTGATGCACCAGTACCTCACTTATCCATCGAGCAAAAATACCAATTATTTCAAAGCAAAATGGTTTATTCAAAAGACCGTATTCTATAAATCAAGCAAATGGATTAGGCATCCTTAATTTCCGGATACGTGTCGCACCATCTGCTTGCAGTGGCGCGACGTAAGGCATCCGTGAGCATCAGCTACCACGTTTTCCAGGGACTTTATGCGCCATTCACTGTTACTCAGAAAGCATTCCGAACTCCTGTCAGCCGTTAGCCATACTTGGTCCTCACTGCGTCCTTCACATAAGCATTGACAACCTTCCATACGCCTTCAATGGGATGCAGCGACGGAGAGTATGGTGCGAGCCGTAGCAGTCTTCCTGTTCGATAGCTTCCCTCCTGGAAGACGCTCTCCAGGTCCGTGTGGCACAGCTCATCGTCACAAGTCGCAGTGCACTGATCGATGAAATGTGACCCCTGAGCATTCAATATTTCTCGAACCCACCGTGCGCACCATCGTTTGTTGTAGCTGCCACGCAAACGCAAAACCTAGCAATGTTTCCCTTGTCATCGCGCCAACCACATGCACATTCTGGCCGCGACTGTTCGCCACGATGCAGTGTTGTTTTACCGTGGTTAGAATGCGAAGAAAAGTTGTACTACGTTTAAATAGATAGTAGTAAAGTTACACAAACGAATCAGAATTGCACGGTAACAGTTACGTCGGTGACGTGGGATTTCGCACACACTGCGTTAGTTGACATGACGCGTAAGGGCATAAGGTTTTGCACAACTACCAGCTATCTATCCTTTATATTAACTGCATGTAGTAGTCTGAGTGCATCGCACTAACAGCGAGTAGATAACCAGATTTTGTTAGTGCTAGAAGACAAATAAATTAAAGCAAGATGAGTCATTGATAATTCAGATGTAACCAAAGTACCGAAAGTAGAAATCAACTAGGCGCTGAATCCACACACACACAGAAGTTACAAGGCCAGTTCTCCTAGGTCAGTTGCAAGAATTTGGGAGGAACACACACTCAATAGCACTCCGACAATCCCAGCACTCATACCGGCACATGTTGCACGCTATCGATCCAACCGTGTGCCGCAGCCTAGATCCGGTAAGCATCTGTCTTGAGTTCCAGACAAGCCTTTCACGTACTCGCTGCGGCTACGCGACGGCATTGGGAGTTTGGTTCACAAGCCCCCGGCAGAGTAATGGCCCGCCCAATCCACATCACGAGAGTTACTGGACATGGTGTACCATGCTGGCCTACTTAATGAAGACAGTAGAAGCCTGGTTTACACGGTTGCATCCTTCAAGCATTAGACCGTTCCATTTGTCACTCCGATCCGCGGCTGCCTGCTTATGCTGTCCTCTGAGTGTAGTGAAACAGATTTCGTCGACAACTGGTATCATCCACATGTATCGTACTATGCGATCCGGGCTAAGTTAGGAATCATAGTGTACTGGGCGGTGGCTGACCGGAATAGTTCTGAACTGGTCACAATGATTTCACCCTTTCCCGAAACTGGCAGACACAGATCCAGTACTATGGTTATGATACAATTTCGGAGGCTGCGCATACAACCGTGATTGCACATTCCTAACTTCAAATACAACCATATGCAAAGAATTTATAATTTTGAGACAATTAATAGTTGCTTCAAAAAACACGATGCATGGTACAAGATTCTGAGATGGATTAATCCTGGTATCCTTACTTAGTTTAAATATCAGGGGATGTTACTTTTCCCCTTGTGATACTACATCAATTAAGTTTCGGTTACCTGTTCTGCTTTTGGATATTCTGTAGCGCTGCTTACTATGCTATTTTTTCTCTGTCAAATCGTTGTGAGATCACGCTTGTTTCACTTTGCGCACCCTTGACATTACAAAGTGCATTCTGCTTTATATTCAGTGACTACCTTTCCTGTTTTCGATCTCTTCGGAGAGAGTGATTGTCAGTCTCGACTAAGACTTCGTATTTCGAGCACTGTAGGCTGAAGTACGCAACGAACAACTGTCAGTGACAAAAGAGCAGGAAAGGACAACGTTTCGACAGGATACACTGAAATCAGCTATTTCGCGCATTTGTGTCAGCTGTTTCCGTATACTTAACCGATTGGATAGATTGCATACAGAGGTCATTATGTTGTAATATATACCAAGTGCATTCATATAGCCGCTACATGAATAACACTTTTTTCGTTGTACACACTGCTGAGCAAGCAGAACAACTACTGTTGGCGCTAAGCAACTCTTACCCCGTAATCGAATTTAGAGTCACGAATGTGTCTTACAACACCTTCCAATTGCAGAAGTTCGCTTAAAATAAACCCAAATGGTACACTACCCTATGTTTGACATTTAGTGTCCAGAGAATTACAAACAAGCTCCGGTTAGTACCATCTTTGCGATAGCTAGCCAGCTATGCTCAGATGAAGCGATTGCATGTGAGCTGTAACGCGTCTCCTCTACCGGACGCAAAAGTGGACGTCCGGAGTAGTTCTTAGCAAACCATTCAAACAGGGACGTGAAAACCGGACACAAAGGACTGCCCAATGCCCTAAGAAAAAGGTGTTCATAACAGTGCTATTAAAAGGAGATACAACTGGCAGGAGATTCAGATATCGCCTCCGTCAATCGACAACATGCTGCAGAGCATGTGGTTTGGCACCAAGTTAAGAAGTTGCTATTTAAATCCACCCTAGACATGACAGACATTTGCGCTTCACCATAAGCGCTGCCTGCGTATTGTGCTGTTGCAAACTCCGTAAATGTATTGTAAGTATGCGTTGTGGAACCAATGTCCTCGTCCAACAAAGCTTCAGTATTTCGCAGCTTTCTGATTACAACATGCGTCGGTGTATGCAATGTGTCACTGAGTGCAAAAATGGTTAATTGCTTGGTTGCCTGTAATAGTTGTCCATGTCAGCGTTAGCGTGAGCGGATCCCGCTGTAAATTATTCACAACAAGTCGCAAAGACGTCGGGAAATGAGAGAACAGCCTTTCTCTGTTTTCCGTATTTGCCTGATTTACCCGAGTGATATTCGTGCGCCGTCATTATGTATAGGCCTGCCGTGCTGCCTTCGACAATGATGTGGCATTTAGCAATACGGCCGTTTTTGTAGTAAAGTTATGTGTTTCACTGTTGTGTGATGCGACTGACGAATCCTTGAGACTGTCAATCAAGTCACTGGGTGTAATAGAGAGATTCTATCTGTTTTCATAACCATTTAAATGGTCCCATTTCGTGAACCGCTTTGACTTCTAGACGGGCGTGAATCACCGTACTGGAGTACCTGTGTCCATTGCATACGTTGTTATTCGTATTCCATTAGGGGACAACTACAATGAACAATGAACGATGATTTATTACAGGTCAAATAGTAATTGCGTTACAAGTCCCGTTGGATGGTTGAAGTGAAGTAACTCGTCAATTTAAGCGTCTTGCGATTCCGATGCCCTACCTCATTTAAATATGTTAGAATGCGTATCGAATTTTACTGTAACGTTATATGGGGTATGTATGTCTTAAGAACGAAATAAACGGCAACGCTTATTCGTGCGCCGCCTACTTGGACTGATGTAATTGATGAATGCAGTTGTAGTATATCCGAACGATATTCCGCAGCAGCAGCGTGTAAGTAGTAAAGCAAAAATGCTGAGAATGAGCACGGTTGTTTCGCGTTTGTTTGACCTAGACATCGCTGATTACATGGCGAAATGTAATTGGATATGCTTTCATCCAGACATCTTTTGAATACCGTTACCTTGAGGTAAGAAACAACGTATGTGGAAAAAGCGTTCCAACGTTGGCACATACGAAGGGAAAAGGAATTCCGTCGGCATTCCAACCAGCTGTATTTTGTGGACAGCTTTAGTTGGTGTCCTCTGTGTATGTTATGGTGATTCATCTTTAGTAAGTGACGACAATAATGGTTTGGATTCCTCAGCATCATATAAGTCATTATCAAGTCGCCACGTAGTCGTCGATATTGTGCAACGTAGACCCCGAGGGTTTTCAGCCTCAATCGGTAAGGGAGATAAAAGAGGTCCTTTAGGTTCTTGGTCGCCCTATGATGTGACAGTTCAAGAGCGGTAAGGTCTTGTTTTTGCCATGGTTGCCAGGCGTGGAGGGCGTACTCAGAATGAGGTCGAATGTAGGCGTCGCGCATTTGAGAAAAGATGGAAGGATCAAAGCGCCCGAATGCCCACCGCAAAAGGCCAAGGTGTTGGTTAGCTGTTTTGGAGGCTTTCTCGGCCTAACGGGAACAGCCCAGATCTTGCTGCACTATCACGCCGAGATCGTATTTCGTTGAAGGGTGCTGCAATATTTGATCCCACATTCTGTATTTTCAAGTGGCTTTATGGCGTATGCTCAACACCTTGCATTTCGTAGTGTTCAACTGAAGCAGGTTCTGAGTCGACCATTCGTACACACTGTCAAGAATATCCTGAAGTTTTGCATTGTTACTGGTTGTTCTAATGGCTCGACATATCTTGAGATTATCAGCGAAGTGTAGGGAGTTGGAGGTAATTACTGTTGCGAGATCGTTTATGTAAATCAGGAATAGTCGTGGATCAAGTACTGAGCCCTGGGGCACTCCGCACTTAACGTCGGTGGGGTCTGACATGACGCTGCGAAGCCTTACATTCAGATGTCTTTAATGCAAAAAGTTACCTATCCAACCGAGGATTGGGTCACCAATTGCAAAACAGTGAAGCTTGTGAAGGAGGATACGGCGGTTCAGACGGTCAAAAGACTTTGAGAAATCCGGATTTACTTAGTCAACACCTAGGACGCTGTCGGTCATCTCAGTCCAACTGGATCTAGTAAGTAGCAAGTTTAAAGTGTAAGATCACTTCGTGCGAAATCCTCGTTTATCTTTTGCTATGATATTGCGTTCTTGCAAGTAGATCATGAGCGCTCCGGCAACAATGGCTTCCATGATTTTGGAGAGCACCGGAATTTAATGTTATGGGACGATATTTGGCCGGATCAGTACGACTTGCCCTCTTATGAATGGGAGTGACGTTGCTCTGCGTTCACATTTTTGGCACTCGCATTTCATCAAGGCATCGCTCGAAGAACTTGCAGAATCGGTCCGCCAAGTTTCCTGCAGACAATTTAAACGCCTTTGGACGATTATTATAAACGGCGGGAGAGGAATGCCCGCGCAGGGCGGTTGGCCTTTTCATAACATCCGCAGTCGTAAACCTGATGTGGCTAAGGCTCGGGTCCGCCAAACTTTGCTTCGAACGCGCGTTTGGTTTATCACGACGTGCAGTGCTTCGACAGTAGTACCTTTTGCAATACGTCACGACTTCTAACTAATTCCGTCGTAGTCACAGCGTCCATGAACTGCAGGATGACGCGACAACTACAGTGTTTGCCATATGAGCGAAAGAAGTCACTTTATTCTGCTTCGCTTCAGCTCATCCGGAATGCAACGAAAATGAGCAGGCACGTGTGGTATATGATAACATTGATACACACAACAGTGACTCGAACGCTGATTTCACATTTATAGTATATTTTCATTACTTTTGAGTTACGGCGGATGGATTACCAACAAACGGTATTTCCTAAGCATGCTTGACCATTGAACCAAGCTGCAAGCCATCCTCCTTACGAATCCGTGGTACCCCACTGATAAATTAGATTGTAATGCAATTACCCCATTTAAATCCATTTCCGTAATGATCGCTGTTAAGGGAAAGGTGGAAGATGTCTCATGTAACTCCATCACGTATATACAGATGAACGGTTTGAATATCCACCGCTGGCAAATATCCCTAATTCGCTCCGGTTCTCCTTCTGTGGAGCCTCGGTTTACTTGAATCTAACCGCAGCCCGCTGAATTCATCAACCATGAATGTTGTCCGAATCACCTCAGCTTCCGATTTAGCATCTGAATTGACGCACAAACAAAGGCTAGGTTAGATGATTTCAACATCGCGAAGATTCACTGGTCTTCTCAACTTTGTCTATAGTCAGAGCTTTTATTTATTCAGTTATATTTGGTTAAAACAGTGGGTTACTATATCAACTAGGTTGAATAACACATTGGACGTGATGCTTATATTGGATATGGCCAACCTACAGGGAGACCTTTCAGAGAACATCCCAGTTTACGACGGCAACATTATACTCTTCATCTTCACCATTGAAATGGCCACCAAACAAGTACCTGTTTCCTACTACACCAGCCACAGTATTAACTGGAAACCCTTCCTTCGACTAATCCGGCCCCGCAATTCGGACGCCTTCTTTCTCTCCAACAAGGCATTTAAATCCGTAGAGCAGTTCTATCAGAAGTCTTAGTAAGCCATAACCCTCGTTGCTGCACAAGGAATACGAATCAGTGACGCTTAAAATGTATGCAGCCGAACGTTCGATGAGTCCGATGGCCAGCACACCACAGATACACTGATACTTCTCTGATGGGGAAAACACATAAGATCATGCAAACTACCAATGATATAAAAAACAAAATAGCTGGTCAGATTTCTTCGTCGAAAAACCAACAAACGCTTTTCATTGATCACTGAACGAGTTTAGCTCTTTCTTCTCCACCTCATGACCTTTAACACTAACGCTATGACTACACAAAGACTCGATCTGAAGTGCTATTACTCTCCACAATATCCGCCAGGTAACACATGCTACTCAACCGTGCTCAATTCTGGAAGGTGATGTCACTGCTCCTTTTGCATATTTTTTGCGTGTCTCTGGAATCCAATTATTTGCAGATCCTTCGCAACCTTCATTTATTAGCCCTCGCCACGAGGACTGCGCAAAACAGGAGATGAACAACAACAACTGAACTACATACAGGGCTACATTGACTCAAATATACCATAGTAGTTGCATACCTGCACATGTAAAATACATTCGATCAGGCGCCTCACAAACGGATACTGCATCAAATAAACTTCCTTCAAGCTCGCAACGTATTAATGGGTTGGCTATCATGATACATGAACGATCCCGCTACAATGGTCACCTTAGTCGACTAGTGCTCTTCCCCGCATCCGATTACCAACGGGGTTAAACAAGGATGTGCGCTCGGTACATTAATTTCCCTTATTTGTATCGACGGTAGCAGTACGTTTAACAAACCTGGCGCGCCGCATTTATTTGTTGACGATAAAACACTTATCCGTAAGTACCGAGGAGTTGAGCTTCCGAATGTACTACCACTCATTTGAGAATCCATTCGTTCGCTTGAGACTTGGTGCGACAAGTGCTTCTTGACGTTTTAAGCAAAACAGTCAAGTATCATATGTCGCGATCGATTGACATCAGAAGTATCTATCCCTCGCAGCCGCGAACACATCTGTGTACAATGGTCTACCCGTGACCATGGAATCAGGTATTCTTGTACGTTCATCTTCTTAGAACAGATTGAGTACCAGATAGTGCGAGCCAGAGAGTTCTTCCCTGACGTCTCACATAACATGCATACAATCACATCTATAATTAGACTATTTAAAATCCTTTATGGTTCCATCCTGCAGTATCGCAGCATAATCTTGGATGACATAAAGAAATCAGCCGGATCATTGATAGAAACCCTTCAGCCGTCATGTACTAAACACATATTGGGAAAATATTTTATCATAACCTCTCGGGTGTGATGTCAACAGCTCCATCTCGATACGCTTTGGCTGCAAAGACTAAAAATAAATTGGAGGCTGGTGCACAATCTGATTCATGGCAATACCTATTGCAATGGATTCACATTAACATGGAAGCACAATTACACGAGAGACCTGGGAAACAAAGATGTTACCCTGATGATACCATGATTCAAGACAAGTTAGCGGTCTAGCTGCCGTCTCACCATATTTGCTTCTCTGTGGAATCGGTTGCCATTCACCATCAGGTCGTGTGAGACTGTGCAATTCTTTCGCAATGAGTTGGAAAGCTACCTCTTCCTGGACAACATTATGTTTTATGTGGGAATGATCATTTGCACATCTATTCAATGAAATCACAGGTAATTACTGATAGTTGGAATATCACCAATTCACTCAATATACTTATTCCTCAGAGTGTACAACATACTCAAACTGCAAATTGGCCTCCTACCATTGCATAAGACAAACGTATGGGGTAAATACCTTGTCAGAAATGCATACAAATATAAGAAGATCACTAGATATTGCATTTGCAAGAGCATGCAATCACCTGTGTGTGTATGTTCTGTGCTAAATATTGTCACAGCTTTTCACTTACTGAGAAATATGCCCATTATTATTATTGTTATTTTTATACACATATTATTATATACATCTAACCCTGTGCTTACATACAGGGAGTCCCATTAGCTAATGTCCCATACCTATTGATGACAAATCATGATAGTGCCTGCATTTAACCCTCAAAAAGGGAATGATTTGATGCCCTCGTGAAATTACACATGCAAAATAATTTTTGATTTGTTATTGATATTAGCACTATTGATATTAGCACTATGCATGAAGTTGCCTGTAAAATGTTACAGAAGACAAGCGACTATTCAAGCAAGGTGAAGAAGGGTCAAGACTCGAAAGATTAACAACTGGAGAAACAAACTGAATTTGGAACGGGACGATAAGTGTGAAAAAGCGTAACAGTGGGAATAAGAAGGCAGGAAGGCTTGATCAGTAACACCCAAACCCCTATCCTCCCTGATCGACGCAACAGATATTATGTCGTTTATTATCCTTTACATCGGCCAGAGTAACAGGAAACTGTATGAAGAAAAACTCATTGTATTGCGTGAGCAGGTTAATCTCAGGTTGTCCTGGCCTAGACAGGAGAAAGATTAATGTTCTCAACCAAAACCTTTACTTCCCAAACTTGACGGCAAATTAGCGGGTTTGGAGGTGGGCTAGAAGGAGTCCGTTTTCCTAGATGTTACTTTATTTTTGTATACTGGCCAATATGTTGTACAAGTACAAATTAACACCTAGGAAAACGCAACCCTAGCAACATGGCGTGTCCAGTGCAGCTCGTCATATGTGATTAATAATAACCAGCTATGTGCTTGTGAGCTCCTGAAGAAACTGCTCCGTAGGGGAAATGAGAGATAATTTTAGAATGCAAGCAAAAACTGCTCAACTTGATAATCACTGTAACAAATTGCATCTCATCTGTATTTATCCATCATGTAATATAAGCAGACATCACCTAGTCATTTAGCATTTCTTAGTTTCAGTCCGTCAAGAATCCATTAGCTTTAGCGAATTGAACCAATCCGGACGCGGAAAGAACGGGTTGACATGACGCTTGGCATTAAAGCTGGGTAAATAAAGCAGTGCTGGTGTCGTTGTACAAGTGTTCTGTTAATACTACACTTAGTGTAATGTTTTGGATGAGTATTCGATATCAAATTCGCTCCACTAATATGCAGGGTGTGTAGCTACTCAACTTTAATATTCTCTCTACCATGAGATCCGTCGGCATAGTAGATCAATGCAGTTAAATCAAGTGGAGCATACCAAACGTTGGATACCAAGCCAAAAATGTGCTTAACGTTTAGTAAATAGGTAACGTTGTACGGCTTGTTAACTAACGATAACGATCGTATTGAAAATTCGAATTTACATATTGCGACTGGAGCTGAATCGATGGATAAATTTGATACTGCCTAAAAATCAAGTGTCAGTGATAGGCAAGTTAAATGTCATTTTTCTCAAACCGAACCATTCAATTTTCATAGTTCGGTACAAGGATTAAACCACCTTGAGAAAAGGAAAAAGCTTTTCGGAACTACTTTGGCATTTCACTCACTAAGACCTATATAGGGAAACGATTGCGAAGCCTTCAGCTATTTCTGAATTTACATGAATTTAGTATACAAACTCCCAAGTCAGTTAGTGCTTCATGCGCCAAAGGAAGCACCAGCTGATTGCTTTGTCTTGTTGAAACAACCTCCATCGGTAACCGAACGCATGAATATTAGACACTATTGGCTCATATTGCCACCAGGACAATAAGGATGGCACTGGGTGGTCCTGGATTAAAAACGCGCTTCTGAGTAGAAATGCCTCCATCATCAATGAAGAAGGAAGTAATTTCTGCGGATCAGTACACACAAATGCTTGTCCTTGAGGGACTTAGCATAGAGAGCGCACAAAGACACCTAAATTCAGAAAACTTGGAATGCCTATGTAGCACAGCGTATATTCTATGTGAGTTTGATCCGCGAGAACAAGCTGACTTGTCAGCAGGAATTGATGAAGAGATTCTGCACGAACCACAAACTCTTATACAGGCATGTTAATGGCCTCCGTATGGTGCAACGCGGAATTCCAAATGTGATCTCGACTGACGGGCGCACGCGATCAGCAATGGAAGCAGCCGATTTCTTATGATTCCCTCACTCACAAATGTTCCAGTGTAATAGGCCCAAAGTTTATCCCAGTTTCTATTGTCCCACACACACAACCTTATACAACATTACTTTTACCGCAGAAAGCGTGTCAAAGAAACTGTTGTCCATGCGTATGAACAACACACCTGATGTCGATAACTTTCGACCAAAAACTTTACTGGCAGGAGCCAGTGATCTGGCTGAACTACTGGCTATGTTCTATCAGTGCTTTGTGGAGGAGAACCATATTCCAACACTGTGGAAGCGACCGGTCATCAATCCGATTCATATGGGAGGAAGTCGCACTGACCCAACTAATTACCGTCCTAGAACGCTATTTCCCGTGCTTTCCAATGTTATGAAGTCTACCATCGCGGATGCACTCATGCAGTAGATGCAAAATCACAACATGGTGCACCAGAGCAACATGGCCACCGAGAAAATCGCTCATGCACTTCAAACCTGCTAATTGCACGCAACAGCTGGACTGAAGCAGTTGATGGTGGAGCAGAAGTCGCTGTCTTTTACCTGGACTTTGCTATATCGTTTGATCACTTAGACCACCGAATTCTCCTCATCAAACTGCAGCTCTATGACACTGATGACCCACTGCTGCGTTGGATAGGCGATTTCCTGCACGAACGTCGGTTGGAAGTGAGAGTACGAGAAGCTCTCCCTGAAGTTATTGAGGTGGAGTGTGGCGTGCCACAGAGCTAGGTGCCTGGGCCACGTATATTTTTGATTTGCATAAACGATCATTTAAGCGAAATTACTTCTGATTTCCTATACTTCGCGGGTGGCGTCAAATTATGGCGAGCGGTAAAAGAACCGAACGACCACAAAAATCTCCAGCGTGGCTTCAACACGATTTCAAACTGGTCAGTTCTGAATACCCAACCGATCAATGTGGAAAAATGTCCCGCTGTTCCATTGCTTCATGGGCATGATTGTGTGTATAGGCTTGGGTCACGTGTGGGGCAACCAACTTCCAAAGAACGCGATCTTGGTGTGCTCATTCATAGTGATTTTAACTGTTCAAAGTAGTCAGAGGCAGTTGCGAAGAGAGCCAACCAGCAAGTCGGCTTGTGGTGGGGTGCATTCGGAACATTTGAGACATCCATCTTCCCCATGATGCACAATTCATACGTTTGTCCTCATGTTGCATACGCCACTCAAACCTGCCAACCTTGGTTGAAGCGTGACTTAGAAGTGAAACCGCAACGCATGGCCACAAAGAACGTCAGTAGCCTACGGAATCTGTCCTACCATCGAAAACTGAAATCACTGCGAGTTCTCAATGACCGCTACCGAAGATTGCGCGACGATCTCATCTTAGTCTACCAAATACTGAGTAAACCTAATCACGCATTTTGCCACTTGCTGAGACCCAGCCATAACACTGATCTCAGAGGTAAACTTGCGAAGCTGTGTGCATAGTATAACCGCCTGGAATGCCGGTGGATTTATTTTTCACTTCGGGTTTACCAACCCTGGAACCCTCTCCCAAACTTCGTTGTTTCCACCCCCACTTTGGATATTTTCATAAAATGTTTGAATCTTGACCACGGCCCCATTCCTTCGTTTTCTAAACTGCGCAACTTTGGAATATATGAATTACCCCTCCAAACCAGATTAACATTTACATAAACGTGAAGAGTCGGAACAGATGTGAGTATCCTCGTGTTTACTTTTCTCACGGAGTACAACAACCATAACTGCCCTTAATTTTGGATCGTCGTTCGCATTCGATTCCCGCTTACACTACTATCATTCAGTAGTGAACCTACCAGATAAACGCTGAAACAGACAACTGCCCATTTCTGATTTTTATGGTCTTATCCCCACAATCCTGTGAGACTTTTCAAACAACTACTTTTCACCCAGTAGTAGTCATTTTTTATCGTCCCTTTTTTGATGTGACGCGACCCATTTTATAATATCTTGCAAGTTACGCACATTCCGTTGGTCATTGTTGGACTCAAGAATTACAACTTCGAATAACACCAGATATGTGCAACATGATGGAGGTTTTCGGCCTTGCGTTCTACCAGAATGAGAGAGTAAAACTAAACATTCCACTTCTGATACAGTCCAGTTTTCGGAATGGCACAGGCTACATTCAAACTCAATGGTGGTCACAAATGAGACTGTGTGTCGCAATCCAAGTTATACGGCAATCACTCGAGACCCATCAAACAATGTACGACCTAGTGTTCTAGAGACTTTGTTGGTGTTAGCTGTCCAGCTATCCGATTCCGATGGAACCAGTAGGCTGCACATTACTGAATAGTCCCAAATTGTCAGGACAGTTTTGTGGTGCATCCTTTGTTGTGTAAGGAACTATCCAACTTAGAAGCTACTATGATGAATTCTTAAAAGGTCTACGTGAAAAGTGCTTCATGGTTGACGGTGTGAGAATAACGCCAAAAAGCTAGGTACCTGGAGCTGTCGGATGTCATCTCGAAAGATCATAATATGTTTCTTTGCACCAGCAACTCATTCACACAGACGGACATTTCGTTGCACAGCAATTCAATTCTGTTTGGTTATGGAACATTTGCTGAATCAGATCCGGTACATGAATATGCATGGTATGTAGATAAAATGTGCACCTTCTATAAAAATTCTTCCACTACTCGACGCAGCCCAGTAATATCACATTAGAAACAGGCGCTCAGTATGAAGCTGCTTGAATATGGGTTCTTTATTTCTAACAATGTTTGCATAATGTATCAATCATATTCTTTAAAATTTCCTGTGATGTGCGCAACCAGAAAGCTGTTGAAGAATTGTGGGCCTGAAGTAAGTGTGTGCCGTGGGCAACAAAGCGCCAATTTTTCCAAATAAATTGTGCTCACTCTCAGCAAGAAATACTCTCGGGTCTGCTTTTCGTGATTTTTGGGTATGGTCTAATGAAAGGCTTAGTAAAGCGTTATGATTTTGAAATGAGACTGAGCTAGGGGGTTGGTGCACTTCAGATTCTAACTAAATACTTACATACCACTATCCAAAAATGCAATCGAAAAACGTTTTAGGGTTAACGTTCCGTTCATCCTTGCTAGGGTAAACGGATAACTCAATGATGCAAGTTTTGAATACCGAAGTAAGTAGATTTATTTTAGCACGCTTAACCTAAAGCGATGCTCTCATTATGAACAGCAGACATGCAAAATAATTAAAACGAAATCCTCTATCGCGCATGTTATTTGGAGGTGTGCGGTCCCAGCAGTCCAAAAGAGTACGTTTTCACGAGAACTCATAATGATCTCGAATGTAGTCAAATATCCAATGTGTACATACCACGAATGCACCAAAGCCCACATCAGAAATGGAAATGCCCACGCCAACTGTCCCTGGTAGATTAGCCCAGAGTTTGTTAGGAGCATTAACTGTTAAAACATCCTCCTTCGTATGATAAATTGAAAAAATGAAAAAAATAGTATAATGAAGGTGGAATGCCACGTTTTGAAAAGTCCCGCAGATAGGTGTTTGGAGAGCAAAGTAAACCGTGCATTAGTGGAACTCACCTAATGACGTACATTGCGCACCCGCAAATCCTTCTACCCCAGTTTCGTCGGGGCTGGAAGCAATAGATACCCATTCATTTTGTAGGAATGTGATGAGCGGAGGTCATGATTCGCGTGAAACAAGCGTTGCGATGCATCAGCAAGCATTTGTTTTTAAACTGGATACTGTGGGCGCAGAAATGACAAATGCCGGAGGAGCGTTCGATGGCAGACAAATTCCGAAAGGGAAAGATTCCGTTGACATACCAGGCGGAGCCATTGGGTGGTCAGTTTCCACTTATGGATTCTCAGTTTTGTGTCCCCGATACGTTTCACTGAAAGGCAGTAAACGCGACCAGAGTTTTTCAAATATGATTCTTAAGAATAAGGTAAAACCGCAGCTAGCTACAGCTTGCGCCATCACTTCTAGGGCTTTCTATCACACTTGATACAGCATAAGGAACGAACGTTTAGCGATGGGATTGCTTTTCGCTGCAGGGTCTCGCGTGCAGAAAGACTGCGCATTGGCCATGTTTGCTATGGGGCCTCATCTACTCACTGAGTATTTGCTAGAGGATGGGAGTATCGAACTGCTAGAATGCCCACCATAAGAGGCCAACATATCGGTTCCCAGTTTCTGACACCACACCTAGGTCGCTTTCCATTGAAGCAGTGTTAAATAAGTGGTTATAATCTACATGAGTTAGTGTACTTGTGGCGTACATGTACAAGTTTACACGGAACGGCCACCACCCTTAAAATTCGGGGTAATGATACACGGATTCCACATGGTAGGAAAACGGTGGTCATCAAAGTACCTTTGGAAGAGTCGTGATAATGGCTCAGCTGTGCACGCAGCTGCGCCGTGCAGTGTTTCGGGTGAACGTTATCAAATATGGAGGAACTATGGGTGCGAAGCTATAGCAGCTTATTTGAATTAAAAGTGAGGTAGGTAAAAACTACCAGTTTTCAAAATGCCGTGTGAATTTACGGCACTGACAAGCGAAATCCTGCCCCGGACGAACAACTAGTGTACTTTGCATGAGCATGGATTTGCATGACAGTGGAGTATGCGTCGGACAATATCGCAGTTATGTTTGATTCTGTGATGGCCAGTTATTAGCCCCATGGATTAGTAGCATAACCTACTGGCTAATTGTGCAATCCACTGTCGTTTATGGGATCGATTCCAAGCAGGGGAATGACGAAATGCGCACCAACGGCGAATTTCTATAGGGAGTAATGGTTTTCTGGTGTTTTGAAAGTTTGGTAACACACATCTGCGGCTTGTAATCTAAATCTGTTAAACGAAATGTAAACTGGAGAAGTTGGAAAGTTAGGTGGTATGTGCTGGAAGCGAGTCGAATTACTAGAGTAGTTTGTAACCAAAAGATTGGCCGAGTCCAAAGCACTTTGAGCTCGTCCATTTTATTAGATGAGTGGGGGAACACCACGCTTCGCCTCTAAGAGCCTCTTTGTATTCTTGTACAGCAGCTTGTTATTAGTACCCAACGTCTCCACCAACCACTGCTGATATACCTTTTAATCCTTTCGGTGCAGTGGTACTGTGGAACGCTTTTAGCAAAGACCAGGATTAATGCATTACACACATCACACAACGCTATTTTCTGGTCATACGTATTTGCGTTTTGCTTTGAATAAATTGTTGCTGCCCACCAACCACTGCTGGTATACCTTTTAATCCTTACGGTGCAGTATTACTGTGGTATGCTTTTGACAATGCGTTGCTACCTTACACAGTAACCTAGTCGACGTTGCGTACTTTGCCGACTGGTCGGTTGCGCACTGTAGTCAGACGGATGGGTGAGTCCACTACGTTTTTTGGTCACACACAGCTCTGTGGAGTGAGAGGGAACGCAATGAAACCAACCTTTCCGAACTTGAAATGGACGCACTGCACTCTTGTTTCACGGTCAGATGACTGCCGATGTGAATGTTAATCCTGTTTACCGGCCGAAAAGCTGCTCGCGGCAAGACAACTCGGTTGACACAACAGCAAGGTAGATCGATCGGCTAGCTTAAAACTCTTCCAGAGCGGGTAAGGAGATTTATGGGATAAAAGGACGGAATAATTCCTACTCTTGGCGATGCACTGGATAGAACTAATATTTCCGTGTCGTATTAGTGGTACTTGGGCTATGTGTGATGAAACGCTTAGTGGAAACCACACTACAGGGCGGATCAAAGGATGACTGAAAAAGACTTACATAGTTTCGAGAAAAACTGATAGATATCATTTCATTTTTTTCCGGTGACGGAAAGAGCAAACAAAAAGGAATTAGTGGTATATGACAATTCAAATTCCGTTAAGCTTGCAGGTAGATAACGTACAATTATTGCAGTGGTTGCAGACTTACGGGCGCGATCCTCATATATTTTTCGTGCGTTGTTACATTGCGCTGAATTCGGCAATTTTACGTGATGGTCGTTAAGCATCTTCCGAATTCCGCCGCTTAGTTGATAGTTGTAAGACTTATTACTAGCTTACACTTTCAACTCTGACACTTAATTTCGCCCATTTCTCTTGTCAAGGTCCAGTCTTTCATTCAGCTTGATAATAAGCAATATTCTATTGTTCATTATTTGCCTTATTTTCACTATTCTCAAATGTATCTACACAGCACTCTCACATTTAGCATTTTTATTGTTTAAACTCCATAGTTCCTTTCTTTTAGCACTTTGTGCGTTTTTAACTGGGATTGCTTTTTGTTGTTAACATATATTGATCAGCACCAGTTCATTTACATTTCTTCGGCTCGAGCTATATGGCCACTTTTGTCTCCCCGTCAACCACGTCCTACATAGATTTCCCACAGTAATTTCTCAACACACCCACCTCTCGTGCTCTCTCCGCTCTAATTACTGTCACCACAACATCAACCCTGCAAATTTGCATACTTTGCCGTGATTGCTACACCTCTGCAGGTGAATTTACGCGCCAAATAGGAAACTACACAGGACATTCCCCTGACCAACGTCATGTCGACGAGCCGGCACATAATGCTTGCCCACTATGCGGCATATCTTCCACTTCAGCTTAAGAGCTGACAATTCACCACTGACGGACATACAAAGTAGACTACCGCGCCCTTCATGACATCGAGATGGGTCATTCGTATTATATACTAATCGTCAGAAAAATTTGCCGAATTGATGCGGTTAGGCAACTAGCTGCAGTCTATGGAGCGAACTCTGAAACATCTGTTGTTTTGCCTTCACCGGCATTTTCCAACGAGATTGCCGGCTCAAATTTGGAGAAGACTGTAGCATCTCAAGTGGAGCAAACCGCTACGGTCAAACATGATGGATGTCCAGAGGATTTCCAGCGAAAGAGCCAGTATTTCACCATCAATGATAGAGGACTCTTCACCATCGCGTGTACGTTCAGTTGTGCAATCATCAGATTGCAGTTACGCACCCTTCACATGGTCCGCCGTTCTCACTGTTCTGGGACAGAGTGCTGACGAGTGGAAAGTAATCCACTTGAGCTCCCATCAGAACCGACTCATCAGCAGCGGATTGGGGCTTACGAACGGCCCTCGGTTCACGTATCAGTCTGTCTCCCTACGTCTCCTGTTTTGAAATGCCAGGACAACAGGCCTGCTAACTCATTTTCATCAATCATGAACATCTCGGCCTCTGCAGATTTCTATTCCAGCCATCGAAATGACTTACCTACCAAGCATCACACACCAGTTCATCGACTTCACAGTTCCCTTGTTTCTTCAGACACCCCAATGGTATCATCTAAGCAGCCAAATACTCTCGCGGATACCGAAATCGCAACATCAACGGCTGCGCCACCTCAGCAGTCGTCCACATCATCTGAGTCAGTACATTAGTACAATTTACCAGAATTAACTACCGACGCCATACTCATGCATTACAGATATTTATCCCTGCGTTCGTTTTCCACAAGCATGAGCTTAGGTCACCGTCTAGCTTACAACCGCCGCAAAGTAACGAGATACTTGGCTGATACTTTCGTCGTCAACTGGACGGGGCTCAATTACTCAACATACTGCAAAACATTCGAAAGGAAGCGTGTGGTTTGCATCAGCACCGCTGTCAGGCCAATCCGGTTGCTTACAAAACAGTGGGTCTGGCGTGGCTATTCAAGCACCAGTGCAACTACTCTGCGTTAGAGGATGAGACAATTATGGCATACACCACTGACATAGCACGGTCCGCCGCCAATATTCCACAGCCTCTCAGTTAGTTCCGCATCCGATTTCCCTGCCGATCAAATGGCTGCATTATTACACGATTGCATGATCTCATTCGGAGCAGCACCGAAGCAAAGGACCTCGCTATAACTGCTCAGCTATTTCAGTAACGCACGCCTCATCCCCGTCCCTCCTACTCCTTCATCGCCAAGTTCGTCTTACTACCCTCCGGTCGAACAGGTTCACCCATCACTCCATTTGAACCCAAAAGTTCTGATTTCACCCATCTCATGGCGCGGTGCCCACCTGAGATATATTCAGAACGGCTCCATAATCCGGCCGAATGTCAGCACACACACAGCATAGGTTATCCTGACGCAGGTTGTCGACAGCCCGCAGCGTTATTGCCCGGTCTATACCTATCATTTTCCGCACCATACGGAATAAAACCAGGGTCGATTTGGATGAAGCATACGCCTGAAACGACCTGAAGCAAGCTGCAGATATCTGGCGCCTAGCTACAGTAACCACAGGTAACCAGACTGCTTTTCAAATTTCTCTGGCGAAAGCGAGAGGAAAATTAGCTTAACGTACCTCCCAAACTGAACACCGTGCAACTACCTTGAGAACAGTTGTTAAAGATCTGCAAATGGACATTCTATGACAGCATTTATTAACGCCATGGAAAGAGTGTTCTTAGCCCTATTCTCTCACACTTAGCTGCTTAATAAGGGCAGACAACGGACAACTACGTTATCCAATATTCGTCCGCGGCGGTACCTTCATTACGGCTACATAAAATGTCTACATCACCTGCGAAGAAAAGACGCCCACGCGATGGTACGCGATGGAGGTTGGAAGACTGCATTCATTTTGGATGCAGAGGTGATTCCGATCATCAATAAATGCTGGTAGGATCTGCTCACGCAACCACGAATACCTGATAACTGGGTACCACACTATTGTGCCACCCTTAACTTGGATCTCCTAAAATTCATAACCCATGAGGAAACGACTTCAGCACTGCCAGCGGTGGATTGATGTTCACCTAGAGTAGACCTATTCACAGCGAAAAACCTCAGTCGGAGGAATCCAAGATTCTTCGTAAATAGCTTATCACTTGTTCCCCTTTCCTGCTCACATGAATATGGCCAGTGTGAGGCATGTTCCAAAAATTCCTAACCATTCCCGCACTGAAAATTTTCACGCAATTTCCGTAATTGCATTCTTCACTTGTCTACTTTGCCAAATTTTTCTCTTACGCAGGATTCTTGCATTTCCAAATGAGCCTCTTCAGTTCGGTTTCCTTCGGAAAGATGGCTAAGTTAAAGTTCTACTACATTACACTTCGACCTATGATATGCACAATTGAACTGCATCCCCTTACCCATTGCTTCTATTGAGATTTCAAAGGCATTTGATGCCATCTCCCCCCGCCCTGCTGCTTTATGCATCCTCCTCTTTCGGTGCCCCTTATATTTTACCACGTTACCTAAAAGCTTATTATGCATCCGGAATCCCAAACACCAACGGTCTGATTATTCACCCAGGGTGTGAAGTCATTTAGTGAGATCTGCTTTCTCCCATGCTCTTCATCGTGATCCTCGAGGAAGCCTTACACACCGTCTGACACATAGTGGATTTCCCCAGCATGTCCAATCGATCGTATCAAATACACAGATCCAGTGGTAGTATTTACTCTCAACAGAGGATCCCTAATCGGACCCCTAGGTCGATTTATGGTGGATATACATAGCATCTTCTTTTGTCAACAAACTACATGACATTAATGGTACTGAATTTCACTGTCGACATCAAAATAAAACAGGTGTCTATTTTGAACACTGCGCACTTCCCAGGTGGCAATCTCTAGATGCCCTGGATCATCCACACGAAAATTTCCGGCTACTTGAATCGCCATTCGACTGGAAGAGCAAACGCCCGTCGAACTGGCTAGATTAACTCAGAGCTCAGCTACTGGAAACATCTCAAACACCCCTCAAGCCCTGCCAGCGCATGGAAAAATTACGCACCTATTTGTTGACGCATCATGCACATTACCTTTGATTGGTTTTGGTGCACCGACAGACCCCAAATCGATGGATAGACTGGTCCGAGCAAGAATAAGAAAACGACTACTCCTCCTCAAGGATAACAGCGTCGCTGTCTTCTCCAACGGGGAATTTACAGACATAAGGTAACAACTTCTCACATCTTGCCGTCTTGTGCAGCAACTCAAGATGCTCGCTATAAAAGGCACAACTATTTCATGAAAAAGCTAAACAACACCCTTCGTCGCAAAGAAGCCCAAATCATCCCGGAGCCCCGCATCTCAGCTGCATCAACGTACATCAAGCTGGATTTACGCGCCTTTAAGAACTCCACATCACACGTAATGGACGTGGCAATATGCGACAACTACTGGATGACCCGTACCAACAAACTAATAAATGACACTTACAGTGTGGGTGCTCAAGCGGAAGACGTAGTCCACTTTATGCGCTCGGAAATCCCTACAGTCTTAAATACCATGCATTGCTAAAAAGTCATCAACAACAACAGCATATGTTTGCAGTCTCCGCAAAACACCATACGCCATTAAGGCTCACCAAACCTGACATATCCGACTTGTGTGTCTACAATGAGAGGATCCCTCAAGGTGTACGACACCTACATGCGGGGCGCTATTTCACAAAGCATACTACACTGACAAGTTTTACTCACAGATGCGCGAGCGGCTGCTCCCATTCCTTTACGTATTTTTTGTTCGTTTCAATATTATGTCAGGACTTTTGGCCAATCTCAGCGAATTCATGCAATACCCCGGTCTTGAACCATACACCAATTTGTCGAAAACATCTGTCCATGAACTGCGATTCCAATTGGAGTAAACCATGGACAATTCAATCAGTAGGTCCATATATGATGAAGCCGATGCGGTGCGACTCCGTTGTCCCTTGACACACTATGGGCCTTCGCCTATTTTATGTACTTGTGTCAAGAAACCTAAGCAGCTGCACGACTAATAAAACAGTGTAAGCTATCAAGACTACCAAACCCACTCTAGCTCAACTGGCGTGTCGCAGCAGTGGGTAATTGTGCAAGCCTTGCCCTTGATCATGTGTGTCGGTCGCCACAAACAAAGTCGCTGACCTATTTGCCCCTGTACCTCTATGGGCCTTCATGTATTTTGTGTAGGTCTGTGGGCGAAGCTATGCAGCGCAATTGCTGGAACAGTGTGTGCTATCCACCAAACAGGGTTTAGTTTTTAATGGATGATGCATCCGGGAATATGATAGATATTTTGTTGGGAACTTTAGCATAATAGCAGGTAAACATGTGTAAATTGATGTTTAGTCGCGCGAGTAAGATTATGTACTGTTTCTATGTGAAACTCGCCATGGTTTATCCGCGATATTGATCCCACTGCCGTTTCCTGGAATTGTATTTTAGACCACCGAAAAGTTTGTACTCGACTAATCCACTAGGATAGTGTAACTTACCAGAAGACGGCATTACGGTGATATACTTCAAATCATGCGCTAATGTACATCATGGTAAACATCGTTTTTTAAAGTGAAAATGGAATTGTCTCCTTTTATCAGGGCAAGGAAGGGCATCAATCGCTAAGAGAAGTAATAATAAAACAAAAGTGTGTCTAAGAAACGTATGTAACGTTGCGTGATTTCACGAATTCTTTGCATACACTGGGATCCCAAGGTGGTTCCCTCGGTTCTTCCATTCAGTGGATGACTTACTGAAGTCAACTCGACCTACTAGCTCACGCAGCTGTCCTGCGGTCTAAGATATTCACAACAGGGCGCTCTCTGTGCCATCTGAATAGTTGACTGAAGCATTGACCCAATGCTCGTACCAATGTCACGCGACACATTGCCTTAATGGAAAAAATAAGTTAATATTTTCAAATAAAACAGGAGAAGAAATTGCTTTGATAGAACTATGTACTATCGTATGATCATTTCATTGGTTTTAACAGCTATGAAGATCACTTTATTTAACATGTCTATCCCTTACTGGTATAGGTTTGGTTGTATCACCCACGAAAAACGTGATTCCAATACAAATAGTTTACATGTCATCAATCTGCGGATAGCTTACTTTGGTGTAGCCATTGATGAAGCATATATCGATTTTCTGAAAGCAATCGCCAGCTCGATCAATTATTATCTAGTTTCCATGCTTCAAGCATAAGACAAGACGACCTCCGCTGAAGCCAGTTCAGAAAGTCAAACCAGCGTACTCGTCTATAGGCAAACTACACGGATCCATGACAATCATCTTCAGGTTCACTGCGGTGTACAACCAAGTTTGTTATTCTAGTCAGGTTTTTACATGTTCTTTAGTACCGAAATTTTTTAGTCAATTGATTGTGAAGAATATTCTTTCCGATAATTTACTTCAGGCACTTACAATTAGAACGTAGGCTCGTGAAAACGGAAGCAGAACAGCAGGAAGCTAACTAAAAATGACAGTATAACAGATCAATCAATGGTTTGTTCAATTGGACTAGGCCACCTACGAAAACACACGTGATCTTGGTTAGGTTAGTAATGTTGAAAAGAGTGTAAGCAATTTAAAAGGGTTCGAAGCTAGGTCAAACTCAGGGTTTGTACCAGCATTCGCTATTTGCACAGTTCTGATTTCGGAACCCTGATTGCACTGGTTTCGGCAGTTACCAATGGGTGTTCCATTAAATTCTTTAAGTAGGGTCTTGAGATGGGATAGGTGGCTTTAAACGCTACATTCATTCGCATTTGTTGTCCATTCTCCACTAGATGTTGCAGAATGGAACAATGGATGCGTTGCACTGTGCCTTTTCGCAGTGAACACGGGGCAATTCTCAGCGAACCGTTTGAACAAGCACCTGGTCTTATGTCCAAGATATCTTGCTCCACAGTTGCAGGTGAATTGGTATACGATGAACGATTCGGACCGGACATGTAGTTTGTCCTTTAGTTGTTGAGCAATCAGTCGTCTTGTTTCTGCAAGTAGACCTAAACTACCAGCTGGAACCGTTTGGACAATTGCGATGGAAAATTTTCGTCTCAACAGTTCGAAGGCGATAACAACTTTAAAAGGAATTGTAAGGAAATCATTCTTTGTTGATACTATAGCTATAGATTTGGTGGAATCAGGTGGCATGGAATGATTTTTAATGAAAAGATTTGGATACCAATTTTCTTGCAGCATGCTTCGTTTTGCTTTCAACGTCTGGCGACTGCAGATATCTCTGGCGCGATGGCACAGGCAACGAAGTAAATTTATTCTATATCTTAGTTAGTAAACTGATGATGTGGGTGCATTGGCCTACCCACGTCACCTTGCGCGAAACGCTCCTCTCAATCGTTCCATCTTTGCATCGGTGCAAAAGAATATCTAGGAAGGACAAACGGTCATCTTTTGCAACTTCACTGGTAAATTGCAACGCTGGAAATACTCGGTTAAAATGATCTTGTAGACTGACGCAGTTGATGAATTATTTGTAGACAAGGAATTTATCATCTATGTAACGGTTATATGAATTGAGTGAAGCAATAAGGTGACTCATGCGTCCACGTTATTTTTGTAAGGAAGGTGTCAGATAAGGATGGGCATAAAGGTGAACCCATTGTGATTCCATCAAGCTGTCTGGAATAGATTCCATCGAACCAATACTGCATCTTCAAGGTGCAACGTAGGTCCATTCCTTCAGCTTCTGTACTGGAATCCCAACATCTACGTTTCTCCCAGTGGTGTAGTCACAAATGTAATTCACAGTCTCTATCAACGATAAGTTAGTGAACAGCCACTCAACATCAAATGAAAGCATCTATCTGTTATGTTAAGCTTTTCTATTCGTTTGACGAATTCAAACATACGCATCAATGTATAAATCAACAATTCTTTGCGTATTGGTTCGAGCAATCCAGTTATCCAGTTTGCTACCGAGTGAAAAATTTAGGATGACAGTTGGACTATTGGTCGCATGGGAATTTTGGTTTTATGAAATTTTGGTAAGTAATAAAGTCGTGGGGGATGTGAACCACATGGTCAAGTTTGAGAAAAGTGAATTATGGATATGCTTTGCCTCTTTCAATTCTCCTAAAATGTTGCTGTTTTGCCTCTTCCTTTGAGGATGTCTCCATTTGGATGGGGTCCTGTTGAAATTTCCTGTTGTCTTTAAGTAAGCTAACTTGTTCATCAAACCCAGCCTGATCCTTCATTCGATCAAGAAAAGATCAGTCCTGGGTTCGACATCAGATCCCTGATCACATCACGGTGCTTTTGTTAGGAGGTTAGAATTTTGGGACTTGTAGTCCCGACACTGATATGAAATATGTGTTAATATGGTTTTGCACTTATCACTATGAGTAGAGATGGTGTAAGCTCCACCAGTCGATCCATAAAATTTTCAAATTTTGTCTCCAAATATATTTATGCGCCTCTCTGCTGGGAGAAGCAGAATTTTGGACCAAGTGTCAGTGCTTCGAGTTTCAACCGCTTCAGTGGCTGTCTAGACAGATGGTGTATATATCTTTCAGGATTAATGGGAATTTTGTTTCGGGTGAAGATGATTTCAGGCTTCTGATCAACTTGGTGTGTCTTCTTTCTTTCTTCTCGCAGATTCATTGCAGATAGCACTTGAATAAATCTGGTGGTAATTACTGAGGTCACCCACGGCCGATTAGTTAAGCGAGCACAATGGTTCCACATCAGGAAGTCGAGATTAAATGGCGTCCATCAAATTGTAAGCACACCATCTGAGAGAGGGTTTAGTTAGATATGAACTGTTTAATTTGTGCCGAATAGAACAAAGTGGGTACCGAAACAATAAAGAATTACACGAGGATTCGAGCAGCTACGAATAAAGAAAACAAGTGTGCATATCATTATCTTTTGCAGTCCAAGTTAGCATAATTTGGTCTTTAGGTACTGCTCATCTTTCTCATAAACTGGGTAATAAGAAAATTCAAATAGGGTCACGAAAGGGGATCTCATTGTTTTCATCAATACTCATTCACGCTGTTTGGAACAATCTGAGATAGCACTGACGACTGAAAACAGCATGTGCAGATCTTTCTAATGGAATTAGAATAGTCGGACTTCATTAATACGACATTCCTCACTGTAAGCATGTGTCATCCTTTGTATTAGGAAATGCTAGCCTGTAATTTACCCCAGACACTAGGTCGCACTTATTGGAGATCCGCAGTTTTGAGTTACCAAATTAAGGCAAAGGTTTTGAACCTTTGCCTTACTTTCAGAGACTGAGAACGCCTTGTGGTAAAATGGATACGATATCGAGGTTTGTGTCATGACCATGCTATGGTTTTCAGTTTTCAATCAACCATATGTACACCTTTAATCATTTCCGGATGAGTGTTTTACTAAAAACCACATTATAAAGTTGCACCATACTCTGCTATTGCAACCCAACTTCCTGGATTTGGTTAGAATTTCTGAAATGCTCACCTGGAACCTGTACTCCTTGTTCTTGCCTATCCTTTACCAATATCGCAGGTACAATTGCCTTCATATATCACCCTAGATAACATACGAAATCGTGGACATCCGACATTAAAAGAACTCTAAATCCCATACTATTTCCATTTAGGAACACCATAAAGCATAGATTTGTCAGTACCATATAGCACCATGTGAACGCTAAAACATGACATCATTATACAAAGCAAATCAAGCGTTTCTTGTAATTTTTTTATCTTGCTTGTAAATCCCCAGCAGCTCATTAGTGCGACTGTTGCATATGACCTTTTACTCGTTATGTGCCACTGCTTATTAAGCATTGACCATCTGATTACCTACTGGCAAATGATAGTGGGAGATATAGCCATGTGTCAATTACCGAATATATCATCCTGTAGTTGCACACACGTCGCTGTAGTAAAGGGAACGGGATCCACTTCCAGTGGTAATACATCTCGCGTAGACAAATTCACAGTCTCCGTTCGCACGATACCTGTCACAGGCTTAGCTTGAAATGGCCATCCAAAAAGTCAATTAATGTCCGGTTCATGATGGGAATTATTAGCAACGAGTCACCATCAGAAGCATTCAGGATGTGCACAATTTCGACGAGTCCGAATTTGAAGTGGCGCATGCCTATCGGTTTTGTAAATACTAATAGTTTCATAACTAATCCAGTAAGACATCACCCTAACTGTGTGTGGATTGACAATATTATCATCTCGGGATGCGATTGCCGAAAGCCTTTGCTGAGATAACCATTCGTTGCAAAATTTCTTATGGATGCATGTGCATCAATTTTTCACACAGTATTTCATTTGTATGGCTTTTGTTCAGAAAAATTAGATCAGCTGTTAGGTTTGTAAAAACTAGTACATATGATCCTATTACTGCTCCTCTTATGCTCTCCGAAGCTACGCAATTTATTCACCATTGGTGAAGGTGAATCAAAGCAATTCATTCCATATTCAAAAGTGCAGCTTTCGTTACACATGCAACTAGCCCGCTCGGTGCCAGATCTATTCACTGGCACATGGGTCGATCAGCCACAAATAATTGTAGTTAGATTTGAGATGACTACGGACCGTGTAAAGAATGTCTTCACCAATATTTGGAGACGGCGTTTCAACCTTGATCGATGTCAGTTTGTGCACATCGCTTCAAATGTAGTCACACGGTCATTGCCAATGATATTCCGAATGCCTATGGTAATTTCAGAACCAGATGCATCCAGTTGACAAGCGCAACATAAATGCACCTTCGCTCAATTGGTCAGTAGTAGAAAGTAACTACAGGATGACTCTACAAGGACTTGTTAATCTACAAAACTAGTCTGCTATCTGGACGGCAACATGTTTGCTTTTCACATGTTAGAATCACAGACCACAAAAATTAATAATTATCCATAAAACCAGGCAATGGAATCCGAACAGGGTCTAGGCTTCATTAGATCCAGTACTTGAGTTGCCACCATCATCTCTTATGCGAATTAGTTGTCGTAAACTAACGCATCTGAGAGAGTGCTTGATCAGCCAACATCATTTCTTTCCATGCAAGTAATTTTACGCCATTGATGTGCCTTATAAGGTCAATATCTGATCTGCTTTTTAAATTTTTTAGTTCATATCCTTGTAACTTTCTACAGAATTATGCAAATAGCTGTTCACGCCGATAGAGGCATGTCTGGTTTCGTTGATAAACGTTTTCTAATAACAGAAATATGGTAGAACTAAATGCACCGGTATGATTACATCGTGAAAAAAGTGGGGGATATAAAATTCTGAAAACAAGGTTTTGTATGGGTTAGCCAATCAATACAACCAAGAAGTAATTCATCACGAAATGCATATGCAGCTGTCATCTAGTTGAATACACTTGTCACAAGCTTAATGGAATAAGGTAAAAACCAATCGTGGAAATCCAGTTTAAGCATTTTCATGCGCTAGTGTGATTGCCGGGAATAAGTACATTAGGTGCGAATATACCAGCAATTAATACCTATCTAATGGTTTCAGAAGATGATTCTGAAATTACTAGGAGATGCTATGCAATGAAAAGTAGGCTGCTGCATACTGTTGTACATGCTCTCTGCATAAATAAATGCGTCTGCAAGTACTCGGACAAACAGTATTTTTCCGTGATATGCTCCAAATACTTTCCGTCTGTGTTTCGTTGTTTTGTATTTACTTTATATCCGGAGAATCAGGTAACCAAGAGATATATCGAAGCGAATGGTTTAATGTGTTTTATTAAAGGTCCAATGCATCGCAGACTGCATGTCAACTATAAGATCTATGTCTCATCGCCATCCAATTTGTCTGGGCTAGTTTGTGATTTAATCACAGTCAAGTGACGCGTGCTACGGAAGACAGTGGTGTCATACACCAAGTGAACTGAGCCAGCTGCCTAACGTTAGCAATTGGAGTGAGTCACGGTTCGGCCAAATAGGTAACCCGGTGCCGTTGTTCATGTACTTGAAGTAAAGTTTTATGTACATGGAAGATAAGAATAACACAAGAAAGTAATAATTAACCTATGTAAACTTGGAAGATATATTATAGAATAGAGTGGAAGACATAGTGGTTGCGCATGAATATTCGTTTTTAAAATGTGTAGGGTGAAGTAGAGCAAACTACTGCAATTACTCGAACCCGTGTTCAAAACACTTATCATTAGATGCGAAACTATACAAACCTTGACTACGACGTTGTATACTTAAGTGTAATGTTGCATGGGAAATGCCTTATTATTGTCTAATATAAGCTGAAACGTAAGTAGTATGTTTGAATCGACTCTATGCTTTCGATTTTCTGTCTTCAGGCAAACTAGAGGGATATACGTTGGGAAAGTACAGTTCATTTAAAGGTACAGAGAGTTAGTATTGATTGGACAAAATTCTTTTTTCTCGTGACCCTCATCAGGTAATCAGTTGATTGGAGGTAGTGGTTGAGGTTGGGCGAGGTCCGACAGCTCTCGGTTGCATCCTGGCCAAGTTATTTGGACTGCGTTGACGAGCTTCTTCTGAATGTACCACTTTAGTTTAGTCAATCTGTTGCTTACCGCTTAGGCAAAAGCTTGCAGCGGTGCTCCTAACCGTTGACTTAGCTGCGGCTGTACTATATACAAGAGTTTCAAATCGTTACCTGCGTCTATTAGAGACGCATTGCAGAACAAATGATAACTTGTTGTACACAAAGTACATATATGCCGTTGATTCATCATCGAATTCGGCTAATAATGCTTGCTTTGCTATCATTTTTGTGAGTACCACAGATGCGCGATGTAGTTGATGAGCCCACCTTGTGGTGAATATATGAGGTGACTTGCTAGTTTTATATTATGCATCAAAAGTTATTCACCCCTTGTTCTATTGAGAACATCGTCGACTCAGCGAATATTACCTCAAATAAAGGCAAGGGCATGATCAATCTCAGCATTAAACCAACCCTTTATTATTCACAAAATTCTCGATTCCGTTTTGCTGAAGTACAATCATAATCCCAAAGTTATTGTCTAAAATTAAGATGATTTTATAATATACACTGAAAGATAACTTAACTTTTCTCATTCCCGCCAGCCACTGCCTGTCCATAGCACTTTCTTTACACAATAGGAGTTGCTGGGAATTGAGCTGAACTTACCTAGAAACCAGTGAAGTCAATTAAGCCAGGCCAGTGCATAAATATCCACTACTATAAATGCTTATTGTATGTCAAGTGTATCCAACATAACATGTCACGCATGAGGTATTCCACATGCTGAAGATTCCTCTCCAGCTTCGGGAATCAAGATAAAAGTTGTGGAAGGCCAATGGCAATTGGACGCAGGTATCTTAAGAATAAAATGCCAAGACCACTTGTCCAAAATTAGCTTCGGCTGACGCATTCCAAAAAGAAGGCCAAAACTTTAACAAACAAGGAACGGGAAATAACAATAAATAAATATCAAAATTGGGTCCATCAGAATCATTCACATATGGTTTGATGCAGTTTGCAAGGCTATCGCCTTCGGAGTTCTCAGTAAAACTGGTAGAGGCTGACGCTGATTACATTATTGGTATGGGCCACTTGGATTATATGCAGTGGTTTGATGCGCTTAGCACGCTACTGACAAGAAACATTTAACACGCCAATTTGAATGCAAGAGTAACAACTTCCATGGGAGAATTTCAAGTATGTTAAGTGCGCAGCGGGATTACATTCCAATCAGATGTATTGGTGTGCAAGCTTGACACGGCCACTTCTCAAGTTCTTGCTATGACTGAGCAAGTGTGATTTGGGTTGCTTAGAATCTGGTACACTATCATAAGACCGTCACACAAACGCCGACATCATCCACTGACGTTGCATGTCGTTCTCAGTACTTGTTGGTAAGGCAAATGGAAATGCAATAATCAATAAAATTAGGTTCTACTTCAACTGTAGGTGCCTGAAGTGAACAGTAATTTGCAAGTGAAGGCGTAAGTTAACAGATAGCAGCGAGGAAGGATCCATGAGTAGAGTTGAAGAGAACTTTCTGTACACTCCCTACGTTCTGGCTGTTCCTATTGAACAAACACATTTGAGTAACCCAACAGCCAAGTTCTTTTTGTATCAGCAGCTCAAGATTATTTTTGCTGGAATAATGCAGGAGATTCTAGAAAACTAATTAATATGCGTAAACTACTTGGTGTCACAAATCTAGTAAGAAAGATTTATTTTGTATTATTTAAGCCGACTGATGGCTGGTCTTCCATATGTACTTTATATAGCAGTCCTTTGATGCTTTGATCGCTTGCTAAATCTTGATGCCTCTAGCTTAAGGTAAGCATTTTTAAGTGAATAGGAGGACAGCTACCTGATGACGCAGCATGTGAAAACATAACTTACATGACGACACATAAAGAGCAGACCATGGTTCTATGGAACCTTAAGTTGTTGAAAACAAACTTCTCGCCTATTGATTACTTAGTGTGGCGACCAGAGTGGCGCTATTTTGACCGGAGTTATGCAACCTGTAGCCAGTGAGCAAGGTTGCCAATGCGCTGGACCACGAGTGCCAAACCTGTATCCGTTCTGCCACGCTTTTCACCCCAAATAGTTTAACACATGTTTGTATATTGGTTCATTTTTGCATAACGAACTGCTTGTTATTTTACAGTGCGTTATCGTTTCATCATCGGTAGCGCAATTACTCGAAGATATAAGTAAATCTAGACGTATGCACAAGCGAATTTAGCACAGGCAACTGGCGCACGTGAATTTTCGTGCGGTGCGTTGCGGTTGGTTGTTGTCATTCTCTAATCTGACTGTTAAGTTGAGTGCAAATTCATTCGCAATGTGCAGTAATGTATGGAGAAAGCAACATGAAGCCAACTTCTTTAAGGCCCTTTGTATTGCAACGTACAAGCAGATTTTACCTACATATGACTAAATCCTTTAGTTATCTGTGATCATCTCTTCGTATTACGGCCAATTTAGCGTATTCGACTGCGAATCATGATATCAACTGACTTATAGTTAACTATCTAACAGAATCATTTTGTTCGTCGTTTCATAAGGTGGTTTCCTAAACTCTGTTCTGTCCGGAGTTTACCAACGACTTGTACGACAATAAAATATGGAAAAATCCATTGGACACAGCTAAAACATTAAAAGCAGCTTCATCCCCCTGGCAAGAACGCCGACATTCGTCAAACTGAGAAACACCAGCCGCAGTAGTATGATTGATTTGTACTTTCTAGTAACCCGGATCCCGACACGTAATGGACGGTCAACCAAAGTACATGTTTGTAAGACCTAAAACTCCTTGTTAGTAAAAGTAGTAGACTCACACAAGTGCGTTGCGTACATAGCGTTGTTTATTATTATTATTATTATTGCCGTAGTCGATGGTATTCAGGATGTTGACTTATGCTGTTGGAAACGTGAGTCTGGAAGCATGTGAAAGACGGCGGTTAGAAGCGCTGTGATGGCGATATTATATCCAAAGGTAAGAGACCTGTCAACACTAAGTCATATTACTCTTAATTCTTCTGTTAATTGCTTGCAGCCAAGTAGCTTGGTCCAAGCGCAAGGCATCTATCCGAAAGGGTGAAGCAACACCACCCTGTCAGGCTACTTGATGGGCTAAAACTAGTAGTCATTCTTCGGTAGCTTCACGTTTCGCGAATATAATACCACATCAGGGTAATCGTTCAAAATTATATGACGCACCACTAGATGAGGGAAGTATTTTGGAAGCGGATATTAAAGTTGATTGCAGCCATTGAATTTCGAATGTATGAGCATGAGCTTTGTGCACGGAAGTGGCTCAATTTAGGCATAGAACTACCATGACCCAGATGGCTGGAGGACTCTTAGCGGTGAGGTAATGTGTAGCCAGTTGTCGTTACCTAACTTATAGCGAACGTCAGCATCCAATCAGCTCACCTGCTGAGACGCACCTTGTAATATTTATATAATTAATTGAATTGCATATAATTGTATATCCTGAATATGAATTTGTGAAAAACGTTATACTACAGAAATACCGCACTTGCTATGGCGCATTCTCAGCCATTTACTAACAGGGTAACGCAGCTTCATGTCCCTGCGTATCATAGAGGAAATATGTATTTATAACTTGAGATTTACTGTACGCAGGTAGCCATTTACCCTCACCACGAGCAATTGCACTCCAGCAGTCCTGTTAACTCAACAACTGCTGTAAAAATGGGATCCCGGAGGGAAATATCACTCTGTTGTCCGTGGTTCACAGTGCTCATTTAGACACATTCTCTAAGAACAAATCCAGGCCTTGACAATCAGCTAGTACAAGGGAACTAAACCATGCATCATCAGAGGCAATGTCTTTCCCAATTGAAGTAAAATACCCTCTATGATAGCTAAGAACTACTATAAAGCAACAAATCAGTGCACAGACTGCAAAAATTTAGGGAGCAAATTGGCTTTTTGGACATACAAAAACACCCTAAACTTAGACAAATGCAATCCCTGAACATTTACCTTGACTGCCTAACAAAATGTGGTGTCAGAAAAACGTAATATCTGTAACTTCAGTAATGCAAGTCCGTTTACATACTGCACTTTATACGCTCATTGGAAATATTTCGTGGAAATGTAGATACACTTCTGTTTCATTTCTGATTCTGAACTTCCCGACCGGAAATACTTGTGTTTTCATCGCTTGGATTCGGTGGTCTTGCTATCGCCATTTGCTCCGTCAATTGGCCACCATCTTGTTTTCAGATTATTCACAATGCCGTGCAAATGCCCACACCTGTGGTTGGTGCCAAGTTAAATACCACATTAAACGCGTTGGTTAGCAGTTGAGCATTTTCATCGTCTTCGTAAAATCCAACAGGATTTCGTTCAAACTATATGTGAAAATTGCCGAAAGAACATACAGCCAGCAATAGTAAAACCGACGTGTAGGCTTCATCAATCCGTTGCGAACAGCTCCGTGTGTTTTGTCTAACAACCTAGCCCAAAGAGCCTCCAGGTTTCAGCTCAGTCTTCCTCCTTTACCCGTGCAAACTCATGGACACGAAGTCCAACCGTTGTGAGAAGCCCAGTTGCAGCTGGCATATATTGTGTACCTTTGTTGTGTCCCACGGACATTGATGTCCCAACAGGTGAAAGGCTGAGTGCTGAAAACCTGTGAAAGAACTAAGAAGGAAATTACGCATGGATATTGGGCGTTTAACTTCTGTAAGTCAACAGTTAGCCAAACCAAATGAGGCTGGTAGTATACTTCGCCCTGCAAAGTCAACCTCGTCCGATCAGAGGCTTATAATCTCGTGATATTCCACGCGCCGTAGTCCAGTGATCTAACGCCCCAAGTGCGCTACCATCACGATGTCAAGTTTTACAGAGTCTACTTGACAGAACCCCCCGACGCTGGTGAGGAATCGGTAAAAATGAGGCAAATTATCCGTCTTGGAAAGCAAGGTGATCAACGAAATCGGCCTATGAGAATCACCTTTGTGGACGAAGCCAGTCCAAGACTGATCATGTCTCACCTAAGCAGACTGAAAGTTTTGAAGTTCCATGTTCATCCAGACCTGGACCAAGAAGCCAAGGAGCGGCTCACGTCTACCATCATTGAGCTGAAATTACCTACTGGGGAGGAGAAACAAATCTTCGTATCGTACATTTTCGCTTGGTTTCCAACAATTTGCGAATCAGGATAAACTGGCTGCTCACACTTCAAGCACGCCTGACGGCTCTTGCTGCAGTCTGCTGGAAGCTTTCACAAACATTTGCAGTGCTATGAACAAACACGATGAGTTTTGTTGTTTCCTTGCGTCTGAGCGGCCAGACGTAGTATGACCCGCAAAGACATGGCTGCATTCAGTCAGACACCCAAGAAGTTGAACTCAACGGTTAGTCGTGTTTCCGATTCGGTAGACTAAAGAATGCTCACAGTGGTGTCTTAGTTTGCATTCGGTCTTCCCTGCATGGAAGACTTGTGAGCACCAACCGAAGTGACGATGGTTTGTGTGAGCTACTGTGGTGCTCCATCCGCCTCAGGCGCGGAGAACTGCTTGTGGGCGCAGTTTATCGCAGTCCTCTGAGTCGTTGTTTGGATTGGCTGCCCATTCATCGGACCCGCATGAGTCACCCACACTTTCTACTTATGGGGGATTTTAACTGTCCTCGAATACGAAGGCCTAATGTGCATTTGATGCCTGGACCTATTGGGGCTGAAGCAAAACTCGTGGATGCTTTAATTGAAACTGGTGTATCGCAGCACATATGCCAGTCAACACGCATAACAACACGCTAAACCCCGTCCTGTCTAGACCTGATGTTAACGAGCTACGAACAACGAGTGCGTGACGTTAGGATCCTAGAGCCCCTGGATACAAGCGACCACTCAGTACTGATAATTGATATGGAATTATCTTTGCCGTATTCACGTCCGCTGGAATAAGCTCACAACTACTGGAAAACGGACTTCGATGGTCTAGCTTGAGCAGCGAGCCAACTGGGTTGGTCTCTATCAGAAGTTGCATCTGTAGAAGAAGGTTGGATATTAATAAAGGAGAGATTGACATCATTGTGTTTCCAAGTTGTGCCGTTGAAATGTCGGAAGGTTGGACCGATTGAGCCTCATTAATTTGACAACGATTATAGAAATCTGGCTCGGAAGCGACGCAGATTGTGGAACAAATTCCTCCTCTCTGGCTCTGCCAATGATTACGAAGTGTATAAAAGTCAGCGGAACCTCTGCAGCAGTGCAAAAAATAATAAAGGCCGACATTTCGAAGTGCAGCTCGAAATAGCCGCGAAGACCGCCCCAAAGAGAAGCTTTGCTTAAGTGAAGCGAAGCCTGAAGCAGGCAGGTGATGTGCCAGTGTTGGATAGCCCGGATGGACAGCCTCTAACCTCCAGCACTGAGCGTGCGTCCACGTTGGCGGCGCACTTTGCTTATGTCTATGCGAATGACCAGGTGTCTGTTCTGAGTTCGACGTGTACCGCTTCTACCGAACTCGATAGTCTGCATTTCGGCGTTGAAGAATTATGTCAACTACTCGCGAACCTTGACGCCACCAAATCTGCCGGATCTGATGGACTTCACCCACTGGTTTTCAAGTCAATTTTGACCATTTTCTCTCCTGTTGTGACTGACCATTTCAACAGGTCGCTGTCCGAAGGTTCGTTGCCAGTTGACTGGAAATGTCCGGTGGTGAAGCCTATTCCGAAAGGCGGCGACCCTAGCAAAGTAGACAACTACAGGCCAATTTGTCTGACAACTGTTTTGGCAAAGGTTGCTGAGAAAATCGTGAAGATGGGATTGTTGCAGTTGCTACAATCAAACGAGATCCTGACGCCCGCACAGCACGGTTTTATGCAAGGCCGCTCATGCATTTCAAACTTGTGACGAGACATGAGTGGTTGGAGTCAATAAGCAAGCGGAAGTCTGTCGACATGATATTCATCGATTTCCGTAAAGTCTATGAGGTTCCCCTTCACAAACTCAGGATGTGTGCTATCCGTGGCTCACTGCACCGGTGGATCAGCGACTTGTTTTTGGACGAATGTGGAAGGTACAGGTCGACGACCATCCCTCTACAAGTGGCTTGCCTCAAGACACTTTGTTGGGGCCTACTCTGTTCCTGATGCACATCAACGATCTACCTCAGCTTCTCCGGTCGCCGTGTGCCTTATTTGATGACGACGTGAAGATTTGAAGAGAAATCTACGCTCCCGTTATCTGTGGTCTGCCTCAGCGAGCTCTCAACCGCTTGTGCACATGGACTGCAGAGGTTCCTCCCCCGGTCAACCCTGCCAAGTCTGTATTTATGAGCCTGCGGTAGGGTGCTGATGGCCGAACCTACAGCCTTGACGGCCAACCGCCGTATCCCACACCCTTCGTGAAGGACCTAGGTGTACTCTCACGCTACGATTTGAAGTACGGGGACAACACGAATAGGCTATGTCGTAACGGACAGCGCATGCTTTGGGCGCTCAAACGTAGCTTCGGCACATGGTCTGAAAAGGCTGCCACTCACCTCTTCTCTTCCATCATTGGACCAAAGCTAGAGTGCGGTTCGCCCGCCTACATTCCGATTACCCGAGGCGAGGCACAAAGGATCGAACGGGTCCAACACGTTGCCACCAACCTCATCCCAATTTTACGTGGCTTGGGATATTAAGACCGGTGTGAGAAAATAGGACTCTACGCCTTGTCCTACCGTCGGGTGCGAGTCGACCTCATTATGACCTACCATGTTTTACTTCTCGGTGACTTCCCAATGCTGAGGCCTATGCTGCACTTACGAGGGCCATGCAGCAAACCCTGACACAGATACAAACTTGTCATGTCGGATGTGAAACGTGTTCCCCACCCACTGTGGTTTGAACGGAGATTCGTAAATATTTGGAACAGTTTACCTGAACGTGTGATGGAGGCAACATCTGTGCAGCAGTTCAGAACGCTGTTAGCTCTATATTTTAACACTATTCGATTCAGAGAGCGATTGCACACTTACCATGACACACATTTATGAGTCCTGCAATACCGTGAGACAGATATTTTAAATGTTACGTGAGAACGATAAAGATATTCACGGGCTGACAAATTTTATATGGTTTTTCACCATATTTCGAAGGAGTTGCACAGAATTCATTTCTACTTGCGCTATAATACAGTATTCAGTATTTAGCACCCCGCGAAACAAGTGCTATGCCAAAGACGATGAAGGCGATTTCGGCATGGTCGATGGCTGTGGCATTACTCAATCAAAGTCTTGCAGACCCTAAATGGGAAGACTAACATACACCTGTTCAGAGTATTCTGTTACATTTTAGGAAATATTGGTCTCTGTGATACCGCAACTATTAGCCTCATGGTTATTGGTGTAGAAACGCCTGGTTATAAGCATATAAAAGCCGAAACAAATTCAAACCTATTCATTACCAATCAAGCTGAGTTCCTAAGGAGATGCACTTTATTATGGATAGTCAGCACGCTATTTCGTTTGCAGAATACTCTACTCAGCAAATTGCTTCTGTGGACAAAACTTTTTGCTTCCAACACATACAAATTTGAATCGGCTGATAGGTTAGACGACTACTGAATTGCTTCAAGAGCTGAGAGGAACGGTCGTCGAAGCAGCTCCTGGTCAATTTCCCTTAACCACTGTTGCCAATGTAGTTTTAAAGTACATATATCTTAGGAAGTTTAGAAGAGAACTGGAATGCCATCCATCTGCTATGGTCCTTTTACACCTGTCATCTCCTCAGTTTGTATATGACTTGGTGGTAACATGTATCTGTCGTTACTAAAGATTTGCACACTATCGCTAAATACCGGTTGCTTTCTGCCACAACAGTTAAAGTCTATCAGAGTGTTAAACCACAAACCTGGTCGGTGAAATGAAAAGTCACGCTACTGCACGATAAATTATTCATCTACTGCTTTGAAATCCCTAACCATAATGGTCAAGAACAGTGCCGTCTTATTTCTTAAACAACTGGACCTAATCAGTCATTACAACACGGCCTGCCAATGACAAACCGGCCTTAATATTAGGAGCATGAGTTAGAAATCAGCAACCGTCATCATAATTCTCTTAAACATGCAGAAAGCGTTCGATCTTGTGCCTCACAAATCATTGTTTTATGTAGACGAAACATACGGTGTGGGAAACTCGCTTTCAATATAGTTCAAATCATTCCTGAACGAACTTACCTAAAGCAGTAAAGTAAAACGGTAACTTGGTCCTCCAAAGGACTTGACCAAAGTAATCCACACACAGAAATGGTCGGCAGACAGCGTTTTGGATCTATAAGAATTATGTGGTGAACATTTAGCAATGAGAAATGAAGCGGTTACCTTAGAGGTGGTCAACTACGGACAATTTGCTGCAGAATGGACTAGCTGTATTTTGCGCCAAAATGAATAAGCAGCAATGTTCTCTATTGAAATATGATTTGACCGCTATATTTTCTACTCCATGTGTAAGTGGAACTTAATCCAGTTCGCAGAAGAACTCAGACCGCTAGAGTGATTTCTACCACACCAATTACAGATGTACTGGGGAGCTTCGTGAAGGCTTATCTGTAAAAAATGAGTCTAGCCAACTTTTGTCATTGAAATTATGCACTACAATGCAGGTGCCAAGTCTCAGAAAACGCTGTCACTGATCCCGTCACAGTGTTCCAAACCAGTGATTCAGATCGGGATTTTTGAGTAAATTAATCTTACCACTTCAATTTTTTTGAACATATCGTCTACCAAGTCGAAACCGCTAAATAGCTATTCTGTCACATCACGCATGCATTTTGTCTGCACAAAGTACGACCTAAATTTATCGTAAAACATACCTTCAATTGTCATATTATTCTTTCCAGTCAAATAAGTAAGAAGGATGGATTAACTCTGGAAAATACCCCACGAAAAATAATTACGCAAGTCATGAGTTGCTGCTTAACTCGGACTAACTAGGATCGCCGTCGCCATCCGCAGTGGGAGCATCTTTGCTTAAGACGACTGAGATAAATGCTTCCTTTTGACATTACAAATGGGCTTGTCTCCACTGACGGTCCCTCACTTGAATAGCAAAAGACTCTCATCTAATCAAACCATAATGCGGTTGCCTGTTTCAATCACAGTTTACAAGTCACGAAATCCCATTGTACTTCTAAGATATAGCCGTATGTATAACCAACTACTACTGGGAGTGGGCAACATGACATTCGTCGTTATGTACCGAACAACTATGGAAACTTCCTCATTAGAGCGGATGGAAAGAGGACACTTAGAAGCCTTAATGAAACATTAAACGGCATTCGAAAAGCTTTAAAACATATAGTAAACTCATTCTGCACTTATCATTACTCAAAACATGAAATGTGTGCTCGCACTCTGTTATTCTGCCCCAATCTACCTTTTGGCTACTTCTGAATCTCGCTAGGAAGTAAATTTAAAGACAGCAGAATACACATGAGTTCTGAACTACATTCCACAGCGATTAGGTCGCTGTTCCGTGGGAATGTCCACAATCTGAAAACCTTACTTCATGCATTGTAAGGTGCCACAGCTACATACTATTTAAATAATACATTTGGATTAAACAAGATGTGGTGGGATGGCGGCACGTAATCTCTATTGAGACATCAGTTAAGTTTGAAGAAGACATCGGTCATTCGGACCGTATCCGAGTTGGAGGTGTTCCGGTGTTGCCCCTCCCAACACTGACAACTCACGACCGGTCTTGTCCTGGTAAAGATATCCTGTGTTGGGTTGGAACTCGAAGCGTAGTGGTCAACGGCTGATGCCTTGTTACCTATGCCTTTGAGATTCGGGAGCAACGATTGGCATATCGTTAAGAAATTGAATCGGTTATCGCCCCGCTGTCTATTGAGATCGCGGTTTACAAAGAAGTAGACCTCGGTGATTCGGAGCACAAGGATCGAATCCGAAATGTGTGTTTCGCACATTACTTCGTGTAAAAACCATTTCCGCCACCATGGAATAGTGTATCGTTTGCTGGTAAATATGAGCATTCCTTTATTTTATCAGGATATTCCTCCTAGCAATCCAGAATGGCTAGGTGTCCATTTTCCTATCCGTTTACTATCTACAAAAATTTTTTACTAAAACGAACCACAAATTTGTACTTCGAAATGCGCGCGCCGTACTACGTCGTATTAGAAATTTAAGCGCATCTCGACACTTCACGATCTGTTATGGTTCTACGTTTTTAATCAAACCACAATAAGCGTGTTTGTTTCAAATGCCCTTCCTGCGGCGCTTGACATTGTATATTCTCCATTATGTAGCCCCAAGAACTGCAACGTAGCTCACCATCTTCGACGAGCTGCCGCGTTGACTCGAAACACAAGTTGCTCTACGCCATTCCTATCGAATTTTTCACAAATAGGCATCCTAGCTTATTCAGACATTAATGACTTTACCAAACAAACTCATCTTATTAGAATGCTTCTATCCACGCACATTGACTGGAAAGCGGCCAGATGGGTATAGGATTGGTAGCGAAACATTTCAATAAAACCCTGTATGGAAGCATGTCACCTAGGGCAGGTTCTATGGATGACAGTAATAGTATACTTGAACATTTAGCTACGACTACTGTTGTAACGCTGCCCTCGCCTCTGCCCTCAACGCTGTCAACCTATCCGGGAAAGAAACAAAAAGTTAAGCCTGTCATACCAAGTGTATTAGACACAGAACACGGCTCATTTTATAGGTCACATTCTGTCATCCCTGGTTGTACGTTGCTGAGCTGAATAACTCCACTTACTAGACAGATTCCCTACCTGATAGCGGTCAGCTGTAGTCACGCTCTCTCACGCCTTTCGCTTAGCAACCTGTATCATGCTGACGGACTGATCGCATCAGATTCCCGCTTGACTTAGCCGTGCTACCATCGGCCGGGTAGCAACCCGTGTCATGACGGACTTCCCGAAACCGTGTCACGTACTTTGGTTTCGGCGTCCGATTAACTGCATTCATTATTCCTTTGACTTATCCTTCCTTCTAATACGTTCAGCGTATCAGTTGACCCAAACAATTGATTTGAAATAGCATGGCAAGTTATAACAACAATATCTGGTGCGATGAGGTTGTACAGACTGAGCAAAACACTCAGCTGGTCCGTACCTTGCACTATCAAACAAAATACCGTTTAGGGTAACGTTTTCTTTGTGGCACATGAACACAAAAGGCTCCCCAATTACGTCGGTTTAATAACTATAAAAAGTGTAAATTCAGGAACCGGCTGAATTATAATATTCCAATGATTAATAAAGATTATAGATGCATACGGGTCAATGCTACCATGGTGTATAATGTGTGACAAATAACAGTGGTTTACAAGCCTCGTGGATGGTCGTAATTTAGGAAATAAAAATCATGCATAAATGAAAGCGTTTCGGTGGACTGACTTTCGAAATGCCTAAAAGCGTTATGTTCGTGGGACAAAAGAAGAAATCCATTAGTTGTAATTTAGGAAACCTACCGTTTTGTTGCGTTTTGTGGTCCCCTAGCTAACAACTTAAAAGAAGGAAAATTCAATGGGAAAACACCATGTCAACTCCTCTTAATATCGTTAGATTTAGACCAAAGATGATAAAAGTTAGAAGAGCGTTCCACAGCTGAGATACACAGAGGGAGAAATTTTGACGGGATTTCGGACGGCTATGCTGCATTTTTAGTTTCAGGGGATGACATCTTAGATTGTTTTTCCCATTAAATTCCGGTACTAGGTGGCAAAATTGGGTTGGCTACTTCAGGATACGGTAAGCATTACGATTTCAGCGAGTAAACACCGATGTAGACTGCTGTTCCATCCTACTGACTTTTCTCTAAGCTGGTAAGGCAGAATAAGGGGGATTTAACGTATTTTTCTCTCCTTTTGGATGTCTCTAGAACATGGGACACCAAACTATGGACAAAGGCCATGATCTGACCCGCCAACTGTAACTGAATTAGCATGGTAACTCGTAGGGAAACCGAACGGCTGTGATGGAATTTAGATTTGACAATGCAAGTCACATCGTCAGTGAATGTACGCTGATGGTCAGTAGTATTAGCTATTTCCTCGTTACTACATGTGAGAGCGTAATTGCATACAATAAGTGACGCACATCGTTGCTACCCTACCTTGAGTGATCAAGCATGACAACCATTCATCAGTATAATCTACCGTGTTCCTGTTCGCCGCACAACTTTGTACGACAATATTGAGATTGGTTCGATCCCTTCCCGGGCACTTCATATGAACCGCAATAGTTTATGCATGTGTAAGTTTGGAGCCACAATTGGACTCGATGGCAGGTTGATCATAAGGAATTGCGCTGGAAGCGAAAATCGCTGATTTCTATACATTTCGGTAATACTAATAGTACATTGTAAAATGGTTCCTGCTTTACATTTCCGACGTTTCAATTGAATGTTTATTGTGTTTGTAATTCAACATTTTGTTCAAGTCCAATTATTTCAGACTTAACTTAGGCTACGGATGATGGAAAAGCACATTCCCGGTGTCACGTTTCCGTAGTTCTTTTTCTCGGAATTATCCTTCTCTCTCCTGACCATCGTGCAGATAGATTACGTGGCCCACGCCAATCGTTTCCTTAGTTATCCAGCACGCGTTAGTCATGTTCCCAGTCATCCGGCCGGCGCCCCTCAATTTCCTAGTTATCCGACTCGCCGTGAAAAATTGCGACGAGATCCGTTACTGCCAAGGCTGCTACGCTTGCATGCCGTGTTTCACGTGCGGTCGCACGTAGGAACACTGAGAGTCAAACCGACCAAACACACTAATAAGATGGTCCAATTGTTGAGGGTCAGATCTTAACGACTTCGTCGCTTGTTCCGAGCAACCGAAGTCGTTCCGTACCAGCACACGTAGATCACGCTACTGACAGGCCTCTGAGGATTGAACTTCAAGCCCACAGGCCGATGATCCTGGTAGATCACCTTGCACTTGACCGTGTGTAATTAGAGTAGGTTTCTCGTAGACCATTTATAAATACAATCCAAGTCAATTTGGATTAAATGCTGAACATTCTTGTTCTTATCGCCCTCGATATTGCAACATCATCTGTGAAAAAACGAAAACGGAGGAGATACGTTTCGCCATGTCTTTGCTAAACACCAGGAATAAGCAAAGTCTCAGCAAGCATTTTGGGGAACACCACTTTTCATATCAATCGGGTTAAAGAGTGATGTTGTGACACGTGGCTTGATCCACTGTTAGTGTGAAAGTTTACAGTCCAATGAATAACGGAATCTGATTCCGCAGCTCTGTAGCCTGTAAAACGGATACGGTGATTCATGCGGTCGAAATCCTAGATGAAGTCCAGGTAGGTGACGTTGACTTCTACCCCGCCATCAGCCACTTCCTTCGAACCGTTTTGTACAATCAGCAGGTCGATTGTGCATGACCTGTGTTGATGGAGGCCATACTGCTCGGGTGCCAAGAAGTTGCTTTTCCCAAGTGGTGTATAATAGCTTCGGCGACGACCGCTTCCATCACCTTCACGGGCATAGGGAAGGGAGTCACAAGGCGGTAATTTGCAGGGTCTGAATGGCTATTGCCTTTGAAAATTGAAGTAAAATATTCCTGCTTCCAGGAAGTGGAGACACATGGTTCATCGAATCATATCTGAACGAACTGAAACAGTGGCACCGCTAGCGTAGTGTCCGCAGTTTTCGGTGATTTACGACGATGTTGTTGACTCGATGATTTCGATCGATGATTTCTGATCGATGATTTCTGATCGATGATTTCTCGATCGTGCAATGACGGCAACATTCTTGGCAGAATTATGAGGTTAAAAATTAAATGTATAAACTCTAGTGTCGGTAAAGTTGATGAAGATATGAGACAAAGACAAATCCGTTAGTGGTTTGCGGTAAAATACAGGTATCCGTTGGATCATAACACGAATTTGTGTTGTAATTTGGTGGTCCAACCATGATGATCATGTAATTTTTTCGGTAATTTTCCCAGAGAAGCAACGTAGCTGCGTTTGAATATGGCTCTGTGGCACTTATGACTTTGTGGAGAAGACCTATTCGTGCCTATGGTTTTCATGGTTGCCAAAACAGGAGTTGTTAAGTGAACAAGATGATGAATTCGAAATCCGCTGAAAGTTGCAAGGGCACGAGTAAAGTTCTGCCCCAGCTTTAAAGAAGAAAAATAAGGACGCGTGTTGCTCATAAACCCATATTAGATCAGCCATTTGTCCTTGGTGCATTGAGTATTCGTAATGTAAGAGCTCAGTTGCAAAATCTGATAGTCTGGCTTCTATAGGTCACATGACTGTATGGATAATTAAGAGCGTTGCTTTAAGTGGGCTTCGAATTTTGGTTTGTTTACGACTCCTACTTAAGTTTTGTTGCTGTTTAAAGGTAATTTCTCAATTTGGCAAGTTAACTTAATCTGTCTTGTTATGTTGCTAGTAATTTCAAACAGGTATGTGTCGTCAGCATACTAGAAGATATTTCCTTGTTTCCTGCAGTCACTAGGACGTTACAGATGACTAGGCGGGTAACGAAGTCTGCCGGAAGGTTGGAATGTTTAGTTTTCAGTAATATAACATTGGAAGATAGCGTTACAAGTTTACTCCGAAGGCAAAGATAAACCTTGAAGTCCTATTGCAATCAAAACTTAAACGTTTGGACGCATATCAGTCTTAAGATAAGTCCAAATACACAGTAGGTTAGCTGAAAGGTCCGACCTATGATTGGCGTCTAGTAACATTAGGGCAGGTGGCTTTATTAACTGAGTAGGCATACCTTACGTTAATTTAATCTGAAAAGGAGTTTGATCAAGTTTGACCGAGCATCAAAATGCCATTCACGTTTTTCAAAGATGACAACAGTTCCAGACCGATTTATCATATCCTGAATTTCTGGCGTAAGCGATGAAACAATCGATAGTGCCTCTTGCAATTGGTTTGTATTACATTTACCAGCACACGGATTATATATGATATTGATATCAATTTCTAAAGCACCTAAATGTTTCATTAATAAATAAATTCAGTACAACTGTCTTAATTCAAGCCTGTAGAATTCCATGCCAAACGCAGGCGTACCTTTTGGAAACAGAGCAGTATATTTTATTTTCATGACGCTCGGTAGCCTGATCCTGCCTCCTAGTTGTGATCCATTGTAACCAAATTTACAGTTTGAATTAGGAAGATATAAAGGTTTGTCAACAACCACCGTTGCAGCACTCGGTTTACGGATATCAACCCCATTCATTTTGCTATTGTAGTTCAAGTCGTATAAATAGTTGCTAGGCCTCTTAAAAGTGTACATCGGGTTGCACAACCTATCCATCATAGTGTAACTAGCGTTACTCGGCAAAATGCGAGAAGTAAATGCGATGACTTCAAGTTATGAATAAAATAAAATGTGAAATGTTGGACGACGAATTACTAGAGTGGCTACATTATACAAGCGACAAAATACAATTACTTAAATCCTGATTCGGAGGAGAGCAAATTAGAAAACACAAGGGCTAAATTTCGCTGCTTTAAGGTTTGATCCGTTCTAGTTCAACACCTAAAGAATCTTTCTAACTTGCATGTATGTAACATAGCTGGCAGTAAAGTGGCACGTTTTTGCTTTGATGTAGATTAGTGCCAAATAGTGTAAAGTCACATTGGGCAAGCTCAGACATTTCACATCGCTTAAAGTCCAAAAGCATTGAGACCTGCGAGGAGCTTAG
>OX104068.1:101915377-101971327 GCA_944474145.2 Dicrocoelium dendriticum | reverse complement strand
AGAGGCAGTTGCGAAGAGAGCCAACCAGCACGTCGGCTTGCTGTGGGGTGCATTCGGAACATTTGAGACATCCATCTTCCCCATGATGCACAATTCATACGTTTGTCCTCATGTTGCATACGCCACTCAAACCTGCCAACCTTGGTTGAAGCGTGACTTAGAAGTGAAACCGCAACGCATGGCCACAAAGAACGTCAGTAGCCTACGGAATCTGTCCTACCATCGAAAACTGAAATCACTGCGAGTTCTCAGTGACCGCTACCGAAGATTGCGCGACGATCTCATCTTAGTGCACCAAATACTGAGTAACCCTAATCACGCATTTCGCCACTTGCTGAGACCAAGCCATAACACTGATCTCATAGGTCAACTTCCGAAGGTGTGTGCACAGTATAACCGCCTGGAATGCCGGCGGAATTATTTTTCTCTTCGGGTTTACCAACCCTGGAACCCTCTCACAAACTTCGTTGTTTCCTCCCCTACTTTGGATATTTTCGTAAAACGATTGGATCTTGCCCACGGTCCCCATCCCTTCGTTGTCTAAACTGCGCAACTTTGGAATATATTAAATATCCCTGCAAACCAGATTAACATTTACATAAACGTGAAGAGTCGGAACAGATGTGAGTATCCTCGTGTTTACTTTTCTCACGGAGTACAACAACCATAACTGCCCTTAATTTTGGATCGTCGTTCGCATTCGATTCCCGCTTACACTACTATCATTCAGTAGTGAACCTACCAGATAAACGCTGAAACAGACAACTGCCCATTTCTGATTTTTATGGTCTTATCCCCACAATCCTGTGAGACTTTTCAAACAACTACTTTTCACCCAGTAGTAGTCATTTTTTATCGTCCCTTTTTTGATGTGACGCGACCCATTTTATAATATCTTGCAAGTTACGCACATTCCGTTGGTCATTGTTGGACTCAAGAATTACAACTTCGAATAACACCAGATATGTGCAACATGATGGAGGTTTTCGGCCTTGCGTTCTACCAGAATGAGAGAGTAAAACTAAACATTCCACTTCTGATACAGTCCAGTTTTCGGAATGGCACAGGCTACATTCAAACTCAATGGTGGTCACAAATGAGACTGTGTGTCGCAATCCAAGTTATACGGCAATCACTCGAGACCCATCAAACAATGTACGACCTAGTGTTCTAGAGACTTTGTTGGTGTTAGCTGTCCAGCTATCCGATTCCGATGGAACCAGTAGGCTGCACATTACTGAATAGTCCCAAATTGTCAGGACAGTTTTGTGGTGCATCCTTTGTTGTGTAAGGAACTATCCAACTTAGAAGCTACTATGATGAATTCTTAAAAGGTCTACGTGAAAAGTGCTTCATGGTTGACGGTGTGAGAATAACGCCAAAAAGCTAGGTACCTGGAGCTGTCGGATGTCATCTCGAAAGATCATAATATGTTTCTTTGCACCAGCAACTCATTCACACAGACGGACATTTCGTTGCACAGCAATTCAATTCTGTTTGGTTATGGAACATTTGCTGAATCAGATCCGGTACATGAATATGCATGGTATGTAGTTAAAATTTGCTCCTTCTATAAGACTATTTCCACTACTCGACGCAGCCCAGTAATATCACATTAGAAACAGGCGCTCCGTATGAAGCTGCTTGAATATGGGTTCTTTGTTTATAACAAAGTTTGCATAATGTATCAATCATATTCTTTAAAATTTCGTGTGATGTGCGCAATCAGAAAGCTGTAAAAGATCGGTGGGCCTGAAGCAAGTGTGTGCCGTGGGCGACTAACCGCCAATTTTGCCAAATAAATTGTGCTCACTCTCAGCAAGAAATAGTTTCGGGTGTGGTTTTCGTGATTTTTAAGTGTGGTCTAATGAAAGGCTTAGTAAATCATTATGATTTTGAAATGAGACTGAGCTGAAGTGTTGGTGCATTTACATACCACTATCCAAAAATGCATTCGAAAAACGTTTTAAGGTTAAAAGGAAAGGTTTAAAAGAAAATCCTCTATCGCGCATGTTAATTCGAGGTGTGCGGTCCCAGTAATCCAATAGAGTAAGATTTCACGATAACTCATAATGATCTCGAATGTAATCAAATGTCTAAATGTGTACATACGACGAATGCACCAAAGCCCCCATCAGAAATGGAAATGCCCACGCCAACTGTCCCTGGTAGATTAGCCCAGAATTTGTTAGTAGCCTTAATTGTTAAAACGTCGTCCTTCGTATGATAAATTGGAAAAATGAAAAAATAGTATAATAAAGGTAGAGTGTTACGTTTTGAAAAGTCCCGCAGATTGGTGTATGGAGAGCAAACTAAACCGTGCAATATTGGAACTCACCTAATGACGTACATTACGCACCTGCAAATCCGTCTACCGCAGTTTCGTCTTGGTTGGTGAGCAAGAGATATGTTTTCATTTTGTCAGGATGTGATGAGCGGAGGTCATGTTTCGGGTGAAACAAGCGTTGCGATGCATCATGAAGTATTTGTTTTTAAACTGGATACTTTGGGTGCAAAAATGACAAAAGTCTGAGGAGCGTTAGATGGCTGACAAATTCCGAAAGGAAAGTATTCCGTTGACATACCAGGCGGAGCTATTGGGTGGTCAGTTTCCACTTATGGCTTTTCAGTTTTGTGTCCCCGCTACCTTTCACCGAAAGGCAGTAAATATTGGTGCTTAAGAAGAAGGTCAACGGGCAGCTAGCTACAGCTTGCGCCCTCACTTCTAGGGCTTTCTATCACAGTTGATAAAGCAGAGGGGAAGAACATTAAGCGATGGGATTGCTTTTCGCTGCAAGATCTCTTGTGCAGAAAGATTGCGCATTTGTCATGTTTGCAATGGGGCCTCACATACTTACTGAGTATTTGCTAGAGGATGGGAGTATTGAACTGATAGAATGCCTACCGTAAGAGGTCAACATTTCGGTTCCCAGTTTTTGACACCACACCCTGGTCGCTTTCCATTGAAGCAGTGTTCAATAAGTGGTTATAATCTAAATGATTTAGTGTCCTTGTGGCGTACATGTACAAGTTTACATAGAACGGCTACCACCCTTAAAAATCGGGGTAATGACACACGGATTCCACATGGTAGGAAAACGGCAGTCATGCAAGTACCTTTGGAATAGTCGCGATAATGGCTCAGCTGTGCTCGCAGCTGCCCCCTGCAGTGTTTCAAGTGAATGTTAACTACTTTGGAGGAACTATGGGTGAGAAGCCATAGCAGCTTATTTGAATTAATAGTAAGGTAGGTAAAAACTACCAGTCTTCAAAATGCTGTGTGGATTCACGGCACTGACAAGCGAAGTCCTGACCCGGGCAGTCAACTACTGTAGTTTGCATGAGCAGTGATTTGCATGGCGGTGGAGTATGAGTCCAGCTATTTTGCAGTTATGTTTACTTCGGTGATGGTCGGCTATCGTCCTCCGTGGTATAGTACCATAACCTACTGGCTAATTGTGCAATCCACTGTCGTTGATGGATCGATCCCAAGAAGGGTAATTGCGAAATGCGCACCAACGGCGATTTCCTGCAGGGAGCAATGGTTGTCTGGTGCTTTGAAAGTTTGGTAGCACACATCTGCGGCTTGTAATCTAAGTGTCCTAAACAAAATGAAAACTGGAGAAGTTGGAAAGTTAGGTGGTATGTGATGGAAGCGCGTCGAATTACTAGAGTAGTTTGTAACCAAAAGATTGTCCGCGTCCTAAGCACTTTGATCTCGTCCATTTTATGAGATGAGTGGGGGAACACCACGCTTCACCTCTAAGAGCCTCTTTGTATATTTGTGTACAGTAGCTGGTTATTAGTACGAAACCTCCCCATTAACCACTGCTGGTATTATTTTTATCCTTTCGGTGCAGTGATACTGTGGTACGCTTTTGACAAGGACCACGGTTAATACATTAACCCCATCACACAACGCTATTTTCTGGTCATACGTATTTGCGTTTTGTTTTGAATAAAATGATGCTGTCCACCCAGAATGAAGAGGCCTGGTTTTTGACGCAGATCTAAGCAACTCACTAAAATTGATAACAAGCTCCATCCAATTAGTTTTATGTCCCAAATATTCCAAACTGACTTTTCCAACGAGTTCTGTTAGTATGCCCTGATGTGTGATTGCAAGAAGCAAGTCAATGCATTCCATTGGGTACACCACGTAACACATATAACTAGAGATTTTGACGATTTCATTACTTAAGTATGCAGGACTCTCTATCGATGACATATCGGTCATGAGGCCATCATTCGTTAGCACTAAGTAAACCACGTACGTTTCAAGTTATGAAAATAGTAGGCGCGTTGAGATTGATTAAGAGTGGACTGCCTGCAAAATCACGAAGATCGAACTTGGGGCGCCGGAATTTCAGATAATTAATATTGAAGCCACCTGAGGCACCAGCATGTATCTATCACAGTTTCATGACCTTACCATGCGCCAGTTCACATCCGGCGTGAAAATTAGCCCACAATAGGAAAGACTGTCAGATGTCACGTGTCGTCGCGTTTTAGCATCTTTTGGCGTCAGAGTAAGTCAATTATCTATGTTTCCTGTTCAACGACCGAATCACAATGCATATTACTGCCGTACTAAGAATGAACCCCACCGTCCTTGCTGGAGCGATCGTTTCGAAGAAAGGACATGCAATGTAACTCGAATTCGGCGTCGATAACTAGGCAGTGCAAAATGTTTCGGTTATAAAGAGGAGGTGCAAGACAAGTACTGCTTGCGCAGCTACAATTCACAAAGCTTGTTCAGGAGAATTTGTGCCAGAACATCTCTCTGATCACGAAAAACGAGTTGGGAGCTGGTGGTTTGGGTGTCATGTTAATCTAGCCGTTGAACGTTCAATCTCCACTTGATTTTTCTGGTGGAACAGTGACGAACTAACTAGTGTTAAGTCCGCAATTTCTATCAGGACACCTTGGTAATCCGTAGTGATAAATAAACAGTGAGCAATGGGTTTATACGGATTAGAAAGCATTGTTTTAGAAGCCACGTTGTGTGGCCTAGTGTGTTATCGTGACCGTTAATAAAAATATGCAGTTATTAGTTCTAATGCCCAAAGAGTAGAGTTATCGAATGTAATGCAGTAACGTAGCACTCGAAGGCTTCCCGGAGCTCCAAAGGACAAAAAATGTAAGCCAAGGTATTTCCTGTGAGTAGGATGGAGAATAAAGTCAGGTAACACAATGTAAGTTGTGAAGTGCATCGTCCCACTGACTTTGAAATATGGCTAGCGTGGGCGAAGAAACGACGGATTCAGGGAGAGCTTATTTTGGTTGACACATTCGAATGGAAAAGAAATTTCTACGACATGCCAGACAACTGTACTGTTCTGTAACTTTTAAGCAGTGGCCTCTAAGTTTGGTGTTACTATTGTGTTGTAGTAAAGAGCGGCACACATGATTTGTGTTGTGTAAACCAAGTACGCCATAATCACGTGGATTTGTGTCGGCGATACCGCCCGCTGAATAAATCTAAACGTCTCAGCCTTTGATCGGAGAGTAGCTGGTGCATTCCAATGGCGTATTTAGAAGTACGACGTTCGGATTGATCCAATGCAGTAAGCTCGTGCTTCAACCATGGATTGCGTATTCGACTTGGGGTCGAAAATACGCACTAAGCATCTGTCTGAAAATAGCGATATCTGTTTGTCCGAACGCCCGTCGTAGCAACTCGATGTGATGGTTACCAGTTTTCGATACTTTTGCGGATTGGTTCAAGCAACCCAATTTATCGCGAACAAGCACGCGGAAGTCGCATTCGACGGATGGTTGCTGCATTATTTGCGTTCCTACTGGGTATGAATAGGTACTCTGGTGTCGTATGGTGAGTACCTTACAGTTGTTCACGTTGAAGTGTAAACAAATTCGGGTTGACCATTCAAGTACCATATGCAGGTCATACTGAAGTAAATTCTGATCAGCATCCGCCGGAAACCGGCGCCACACCTTGATATCTTCATAAACAGCAGGAAATTTGAAGCGATTTTCCGTGTAGAGTCATAAATGAATACCAAAGGCAACCGTGGACCTATCAATGAGCCCTTGGTCCACCAGTGTCGATTGCTATCGGTTCAGATAAGGGAATGCGTACTCTAACCACCAGTTATCGCTGTAGGAGAAAGTCGGCGATCCAGCTCAAGATTGGGTCACGAATGCCATACTATTGTGGCATGAAAAGTAGAATCCGATTATATAAAACATAGAATGTCTTCGATAAATCTAAGTAGATCACAGCAACCTTTTCTCCAGTGTCAGCTGACACGGCCAAAATACTACGTGCGATTAACTAACTCGTTGCACACGAACGCTGTCGACGAAAGCCGTGTTGCTCGTGGGCATTGATACTATTTTTTCGATAACCCACCAAGGCATCGACAACGGTGGATTCCACGACTTTGGTAATACAGTGAGAATAAACACTGGGCCATATTTTGTGGGCTCAATATTGCTTCCACCTTTGTGAATCGGAGTTATTATTCCAATTTTCCACATTGCAGGAATCTGGTTCAGATATAAACAGTGTCGAAAGAACAGGGTCAAAAGTTTTGCCAGTTGTCTTGCTGCTACTCCTAGTCGTTTTTCGCAAACTGTGTGGGCTCCCGGAGAGCAGTGCTTGCGCAGAAACGTTATCTTCCGCAAAACAACTTCGGCAGTAACAAAGATGTCAGTTAGTCTTAGAGGCGAAAATACAAATGTTGCAATGTGGTCTAATATTAAGACCCTCCACAATGTGGGAACACATTGCGTCCGCAACGCTTTTTCTGTTTCTATAGCTGTTTTAGTTAAACCGTTAGTCGTCCGGATCGGGGTACTTACTTGCTTCCACTTAAGTCGACCATTGACATACTTGTAAAGCAGTTTGTGTTTGGAGCTGAAGGTTTTTGCCATATTCTGTTGATATGCGATTTTGTCATTTTTGAGCAGTTGAATACAGTGATTGAGATGGGTTACGTAGTTGTCACAATTACCTGCCATTGATGAGGATCTGTACTCTCGCTATGCTGCATTGCGTACAGCCATCCATCTTTTAGTTCTGCTCGTACGAAAGAAATGGTTGTAGGTCCATTGAAAACCAAGTCTCTGAGGCATCCGTAACCAGTTGATGGAATTCGCTAAAGAATTCAAGCCAAACGACTTCCGGGTGGTCTGCAAGGAAGAACCACCAGCTTGTGACACTGACAAGCTGGACAAAGCGGTCATAACGCGCAATGGTGCGCACCACTCAGATTTCTGGTCGCGATATTCCGCATAGCAGACGAAATGGAAACTGCTGATTGTATGACCACTGCAACTCAAAGGGTATAACACAATAATTCATGTTACCCTTTGCAAAACAAGAGATCCAGCAAAGATAATTTATTACATAGTTTGAAACCAGTGAGGACAATGACGTGATTGAAAACTGGAATACTGGTTACGAACTATTGCAAATCTGCTTTCAGTGGTTCTCCGATTGTAGCATGGGTTTCTAAATAGTTTACATTGAAATCCCACATGATAACGAACTGCTTGTGTTTTCGATTTAGACGAAAGTTTATAGCTGTCGCAAAGTGGCAGTTCATTTCCGGTGTGGAGTTTAGGGGGTAGTACACCAAAGATTTAAAGGATCTGTGTCTGCCACGTAATTGCATGTGGCACCAAAAAGAATCAGCGAACCGTAAATTTGGATCATTAATGGCCTTACAGTGTAGTTCGCTACGGTTATACTGCAATAATCCTTCCCCTTCCCTAAGCCTGTATGTTCGGGAGAGCCTATGGTGCGCTGAGGCTGGTGGTGGCTAGATCCTGACAGATGGTCTACCCACTGTTGCTATTGTTGCGCCATCGTCTCATGTTCTGGGCGCCTCCACTTGGCGACCGCTGGGTGGGAGTTGGGTTTCGCCGTTCTTCCTGCTAAGATCCATGACAACAATCCGCATGAGTCGGTTAACTGACCATGTGCTAGACCCGCTGCCTTTCGGGTGTTCATTTAATCGAAGGCTTTGGCTGAGGACCCGAGTCGTTCTCCTGTCAGGTGTGGGCGCCCTGGCAGTATCTTAGTCCATTCTCTTCGGAGGTTAGGAATTGGTCGATGGCCCACTTCCCGTAAAACATAGCCATGGGAGACAACAGGTCTACGAGTTATAAGGTCACTGCTCGATTGGCGTAGAGCACGAGCGCCACGCATTGTCTCTGACGGTGGGAAGGCACCTCCGGGTGTTCAATGGTTTGCTACTGCCCGCCTCAAGCCAGGCAGCCCCTGGTCAAATTGGTACAAACCCGCCAAAAACCCACCTGCTTCTGGCCGTGGTCGCAGGTGCGTACCCTACTACGGTCGCAAAACATATGATAATTGTTCCAGAACCTCAAAGGCTGCGTGTGACGGCCGTCAAGCAGATCCCAATCTGTCTCTGCAATCACATTCCCGAGCTGGATCTGCTCCCTACTGCCTTGTGGGTCAGGCTATTGAGCCAAACGCTCCGGTTGGAGTCCCTCAAGCAAACCTCCAAATCACCCACTGCCTTGTGGGTCAGGCTATTGAGCCAAAGGCTCCGGGTGGAGTCCCTCAAGCAAACCTACGAAGCACAACGACCACCTCGCGTGCGATTGCCCACCAATGCAATCGTATGCCTGCGCGCAAAGCACTCAGTATCGGGTGCTGGAACGTGCGCACACTACTGGACCGGAACTCCAGCGAGCGCCCGGAGCGACGCACTGCACTGGTCGCGATGGGGCTGGCGCGCTACCACATCGATATTGCGGCGCTCAGTGAAACTCGGCTCGCTGAGCAAGGTACGTTGCATGAAGCAGATGCTGGCTACACATTCTACTGGGTGGGCAACGCCACCTCAGCACCACGTGGACATGGGGCCGGATTTGCAATATCCGATCGCCTCCATGGCCAGCTGCTGGGTGAACCAACGGACATCAGCGCGCGACTGATGACTGTTCGCCTACGACTCGGAATAGGTAAGTTTGCTACTTTTATAAGCACGTACGGTCCGACCATGTGTTATCCTGATGACACGCGTGATCAGTTCTACACTGAGCTATCCTCCGTGATACGGTCTGTGCCGAGGAGCGACCGACTATTTCTGCTGGGTGATTTCAACGCGCGCGTTGGGCGTGATGCATCAGCGTGGACAGATGTTATCGGTGCGCATGGCATTGGTTCAGCGAATGCGAACGGTGACAGGCTGCTCTCACTGTGTGCCACTCACGGCCTGACGATCACGAATACTCGGTTTGCACTGAGTGCGAGTGATTTAGCAACCTGGACGCACCCACGGAGTGGCCACGCTCAGCTGCTCGACTATGTCATCGTACGTCAGCGTGATATGCGTGAAGTGCGCATGACACGTGTACTGCGTGGAGCTGAGTGTGGCACTGATCACAAATTGGTTCGGACCAAACTGTACATATATTTTCGTAAATCGATGTATTGCACTCTCGCCAAGTATCGGCGTAAATTTAACATTCTCTCCCTCGGTACTGTGGCGAAACGTACTGAGCTGGAGAAGGCGATGGCTGCACGCCTGTGTGATGTGGAATGCATAGCCCCAGTGGACGACCTGTGGCACCACATTCGCGATCAGGTGACAGCTGCTGCCGAGGAGACCATCGGGCGCGCAAACTGCAAACGGCCTGATTGGTTTGATGACAACAGTGCGACGATCGGCGCATTGGTGTCGGAGAAAAATGCAGCATTCGCTGCACACGTTGCAGATCCCAGTGACCTGGGGAAGAGGACTCAGTTTCGCAAACTACGACGGCGACTGACCCGAGAGCTCAGTCGCATTGAAAATGCATGGTGGACGGAGAAGGTGAAGCAGACGGAATGCTACGCCGAACGCCGTCAACACAAGGAATTCTTTGACTCCTTGAAGGCGGTGTATGTACCGAGATTGGAGCCGCTGAGGACACTGATCGATGGTACTTCAGGCGCTACCTGCACCCAGACTGCAGACATAATGCAGGTCTGGCGGAAACACTTTGACTGTCTCTTGAACAACCGTTCAGAGATCGACTGGCCTACATTGAACGGCCTCAAGCAGCACGATGTGAAGTCGAATCTGGCGGACACGCCGACACTGGATGAGACGCAGAGAACACTTGCTCAGCTGCGAAACGGCAAATGTGCGGGAGGTGACGGGATCCCACCTGAAGTATTGAAACACGGCTGACAGGCGTTGGTGACTGCGCTGCACCACTTGGTGCAACGTGTATGGATTGAGGTGGGGGTGCCTCCTGAGTTGAAGGATGCCCTTGTGCTACCACTGTACAAGGGCAAAGGTAGCAAGCAGTGTTGCACGAATTATCGTGGCATCAACTTGCTGAGTTGTGTGGGCAAGGTGCTTGCCCGAATCCTGCTCAACCGCCTCGTCAGTCAGGTTGTGGAACCTAACGTGGCGGAAGAGCAGTGTGGATTCCGTTCGGGTCGCAGCACTATAGATATGGTGTTTGCGGCTCGTCAGTTGCAAGAGAAATGCAGAGAACGACACCAGCCATTGTACTCGCTTTTTGTTGATTTCACCAAAGCATTTGATACGGTGAACCGCGAGGCATTGTGGCTGGTGTTGGGTAAGTTTGGTTGCCCGCGTAAGTTTGTAAGGTTAATTGACTGTCTGCACAGTGGTATGCGAGCGAGGTTGCAGCTGAGTGGAGAGACCTCGGATGACTTTACAGTTGTCTCTGGTGTTAAGCAAGGCTGTGTCTTAGCTCCTGCCCTATTTAATATATATCTTCATGCAATGTTATCTTGTGGTTTTGATGCTGCTTGTGCTTACGGTGTTCATGTGGAGCACCGTATTGATGGTGGGTTGCTGAACATCCGTCGTTTCGGTGCGAGAACTCTAGTCTGTGAGACAACTATCCGTATGTTGCTGTTTGCTGACGACTGTGCGTTGTTTTCACACAGCGCGGATGAGTTGCAGCACATGACTAGTGCTCTGGCTTCGACAGCGGCCAAATTCGGGCTCACCATCAACACAAACAAAACTGTCCGTCCCTTTCAGCCTTCACCGGAGGTGCAATCTTTAATATTGCTGCGAATCAGCATTGGTGCTGAAGTATTGGAAATCAATTCCCGCTTCAGTTACCTTGGGAGTGTGATGTCGACTGATCAGCAGCTACACGTTGAGTTGCGTATTCGCGTGTCGTAGGCGGCAGCGACATTCGGGAAGCTTGAGTACCGAGTGTGGAACAACCATCAGCTTAGCATTGGCACGAAGCTGATGGTGTACAAATTCATGGTACTGTGCATTCTTCTATACGGCAGTGAAACGTGGACGATGTACCGTCGGGATGTGCGATACCTTGAGCGGTTCCGTCAGCAGTGTCTGCGACGAATTTTGCGCATCGGCTGGGGCGGCAGAGTTGCAGACACGGAAGTTTTGCGCCGAAGTGGGATGTATGCAGTGGACTGCATACTTTTACTGAGACACCTGAGATGGCTCGGTCATGTGTGGCGTATGGATTCGACTCGAATACCGAAACAACTCTTATGTGGTCAATTGAGTATTGGGAAGCGACACGTGGAGAAACTAATGTTACGTTACCAGGACATGATCAAAGTGAGTCTCATACGTTCTAATCTTGATTGCAGATCATGGGAAGCGAAGGCCGTTGATCGGCGCGATCTCATCACGAAGGCAGTTGCTGAAGTGCGGGAGAAAGGCGTCATGCATGCAGAGAAGAAGCGGCAAGTTTGGAAGCGGCAAGCACCGATGGATTGTAGTTCATCGACATCGATTGCATGGTGCTGTAACACATGCGGTCGCAAGTGCCTGAGTCAGGCAGGCCTAGTTAGTCATGAGCGAGGCCACTCGGGACTACTATCGAAGCGCCGACGGGTTCTGCATAGAACGTAGGCAGAACCGACGCAGCGTTTGTAGGCACGCTGCATTCGATTTACTAACCGCATGCTTGCATGCTAAGTCTCTTTATTTCAGGTGGCGGATACTTTTCAATTTTGCCCTAATGCTTTTCCTTCCCGTATAAATGCCTAGTTATACTCTCTTCTATACTCTTGCACACGTCGCTTAAGCCACTTGTAGTTATTTCGATAATATTTGCGTGTTTGTAGCATTTCCTTAGATTAAACCTCTTAACCTCGTGAACTTACCTCGTATACTTTTGTAAGCGTATTCTTTTGTAAACAACTTATTTCATTTGCTCACTAGTTTAAGATTTATGTCACCGTTTGCTTGCGTGCTAAGTCTGTTTATTTCAGGTGGTGGGTTTTCAATGTTGTCCCAATGCTTTGCTTTCTCATATAAATGTCAACCCGTACTTTCTTCTATAAACTTGCACACGTCACTTAAGCCAATTCTAGTCCTTTCCGAAAACATTTTTGTGTCCGTGGCATTTCCGTAAAATTTGCCTTCTGACCTCGTGAACTTATCTCGCATTCTTCTGTAAACAACTTACTTCAGATGCGCATTACTTTAAGATATATGTCACCCTTTCCTAGTGAGCCATGAGCGAGGCCACTCGGGACCACTACAGAAGCGACGACGGGTCGTGTAAAGAAGGTAGACAGCACCGGCGCAGTGTTTGTAGGCACGCTGCATTCGATTTACTAATCGCATGCTTGCATGCTAAGTCTCTTTATTTCAGGTGGTTAGTTTACAATTTTGCCTAAATGCTTCTCTTTCTCATGTAAATGTCTACCTGTACTCTCTTCTATTAACTTGCACACTTCGCTTAAGCCAATTGTAGTTGATTTCCATAGCATTTTTGTGTTCGAGATATTCCGTAAAGTATACTTTCTGACCTCGCGAACTTATCTAGGATTCGTTTGTAAACAACTTATTTCATATGCTCATTAACTTAAGGTTTATGTCATCGTTTCCTTATGCATTAATCGAGTTATTTTCTTTGTCTCTCTCTCTCTTAAATGATTGGCTGTTGTTTGATATCCCCGGTGTGGCTGCGCTTGATGTGCATGTTGACAAGGTGCCTACCTGTCTATTACCCACTGCCTCGTCCATGCTGGCTCCAGGAGACAGTTGGTCGTTGCTGGAGGGGACGGGGTGCACGGTCCTTGTGACCGTGTTAGGCTCGAAGAGTGGTTCCATGTTCCCAGTATGGAGCGGACTACTGTCCAGCCTCCGCCTTGTGTGAGGTTGATTCCCCAAATACAGGGTGCGTGTGTTTGCTGTGAAGCAGTGTGGGTCGGCTCCGTTGATGAAACGTGGCTCCCATCCGCATCCCTCCCGGTCTGATTCCTTCGGGTTTACATTGGATATGGGGTGTGTGGTTGGAGCTGTGGGTGGTGCAGCGCAAGCCACCCTTGGTCCCTCTGTAGGCGCAGGCGTCCTGTGGCTTGCCACATTGACAGGCAAATCCGAAACCGGATGCCGCCAACCATGTTCGGATGAGTAACATGACCGGCAGCGTGACTTCAGCGTCTGTCATTCCAGTGTGCAACCATATCTCCGGGTAACCGATGAGATCGCATGGCCTTAAAATTTGGCGATCTTTCATTTCTGCTAACTTATTGAAAAGGCAGGGTATAGAAGCAAATGTTGACAGCTCAGATTGTTCAGTTGGTGGTCTGAGAATTCAACTAGCTCGGCAGTTTGACTGCAAACATTTCATTTCCACCCGCGGTGACACTGTATTGCGTTTATGTAGCGGAGCGGCGCGGTTCGAAGCGTCAGTGAGTGTGTGATCGATCTTCTAATCGTCAGAGTTTGGATCGTTTGACAGGCACATGACGATCGAAATCGGCTCTGAATCTTGCTTCATAGCGTACTCGTACTGACGGAGTCACCTAGAGTGAAGATGAAACGTTCTCAGCCAAAATGCCGAGCTCAGCGAACATTCAGGCCACCAGAGGCAGGATAATTTTTCGGTCTGCAGGAGCCCATAATCAGCCAAAAGGTCAAGTGTACTGGTATGTCGGCCGTTATTTGCTTTTAGCTCTAATATAATGACGATGATGTTATGTTGTTTCACATTAATTTGGCTAATTTACTTCCGTTTTCTCGTTGGAAGATGCTGCAAAATTGCGTGACCGAACGAGAAAATGATGCGCCTGCGTAATCGCTGGTAAGATCGCCTTTTCAGGTAAGGTCATGTTTGGTCCTTGCAAGGCTTCAGCAGCTTTTAACTGAAGTAAGGATGGAAGACTTTTACGATGTCTCTGCCAGGGGTCTAACACGTTCGTTGATCTTTGCTCTGATTGAACCAGGGGTTTTAGGCTTGTTTGTCTGCTTCATCCTTTAGTTGGTGAGAGGGGTAGCTTTTTGAACGACCACGCCACTACGTTGTCCAAGAAAACTGTTTCACGAATGAATCGCCACTGTTCCTAATCGCGAGTATCATACAAGGCCTGTGTTGTAGCGCGCTTGAGGAGAGTAAATGTTTTGATACATCCATGGCCGATTCCATTGTTAGACTTATAACTTTTGGTTCAACATAGTGTGCTGAGTTCGGCTGATGAGTTACTCTCATTAAGTTTATCGGCTGAGCTACTACGCTCCTCAACATGCACAGTGAGTTCCACTGGTCGTGGTCGTCAGACAGCATACCCCGCAATGTGATGGCAGTAGATGCGGTGACATTAGTGCACACGACATTGAAGTAGTTAGTATGGAGCCCATCTTTTGTTGAGCTGCAAGGAAGAGTGATCGTCGGGCCTGGCTTAATGCCAAGTGATAATGGTCTTCTGTTTGTTGCTCTGTTGGCGTTAGTGTTTGCAACAGATGAGACAATAGAGCTAGCAACCCGAGGGACTTGTACAGCAATCTCTGCATATATGACCGGAGTCTCGGGGGATTTGAACTCAACCAAAGATCCTTGGTTTTCGGATGCACCAGAATCGGGTTTGGCTGCCCCATCCTTGTAATTGTTACATGTTGTCAGGAGCGGCTTCATTTCTTCGATCACACATTTCGAGTAGTGCTTGGTTTTGGTGTTCCAGAGTATCGTTTGTCTTTCATAGCTAAAATCTGTTTAAGCCTGGCGCCTTTCAAAAATTGTAGAATATAACGGCAATGAAGATGTTGTCATTGGTGGTTCGAGCGAAGCAAATATGCATTATTGCTTCTCTTTGAAGCCACTCTGTTATCCTGGTGCACACTCGCTTCCTCTGATATAATCTTTGCGTTCGTCTTTTGTTCAAGTTCTTCTGCTAACCGGTCGAACACTTGGCTTAGGAGAATAAGTATTTGACTAGTGGGATTGTCGAACACGAATTACAAAACAAATGGTAGTCTTGGTAACTGTTTCGATCCATCGTGCGTGGTTGGGAAAGCATTGCGATTTTTGATGTTAAAATTTGAAACAGGTTTAGCAAGGTAAAACAAGTTTTACTTATCTGTTAACTTTTGCCTACCCAGATTGGATTCGCATCTGCTTGATTCCTGCTACTCGTCAATGCATTGTTACCTTACACAGTAACCTAGTCGACGTTGCGTACTTTGCCGACTGGCAGGTTGCGCACTCTAGTCAGACGGATGGATGAGTCCACTTCGCTTCTTAGTCACGCCCAGCTCTGTAGAGTGAGAAGGGATGCAATAAAACCAACTTACAGAACTTGAAATGGAGGTACAGCATGCTGGTTTCACGGTCAGATGACTGCCGGTGTGAATTTTAATCCTGTTTACTGGCAAAAGAGCTGCTCGCGACAGGACAACTCGGTTGACACAACAGCAGGGTAGATCGATCGGCTAACTGAAAAATCACTTCCAGAGCCGGTAAGGCGATTTGTGGGATAAGGCGACGGAATAATGCCTACGCTTGGCGATCCACTGGATAGAGCTAATAATTCCGTGTTATATTAGTGGTACTTGGGCTATATGGGATGAAATCCGTAGTGGAAACCGCACTACAGGGCTGATCAAAGGATGACTGAAAAAGATTTAGATAGTTCTGATAAGAACTGATAGATATCCTTCCAATATTTTTCCGATGACTGAAAGAGCACACAAAAATGAATGAATGGTATATGATAATACAAATTCCTTTAAGATTACACGTAGATAATGCACAATAGTTGCAGTAAATTGCAGACTTACGGGCGTGATCCTCATAAATTTCTCATGCATTGCTACATTGCGCTGAATTCGGCAATTTTAGGTAATCGTCGATTAGCATCTTCCACATTTCGCCGTTTATCCGATAGTTGTAAGACTTATTTGTACCTTATCTTTTTCACAACTGACACTTAATTTTACCCATTTCTCTTGTCAAGGTCCGGTCTTTCATTCATCCTGATCACAAGCAATATTTTGACCCGTATGTTTATGTTACCGGAGGAAGTAAGGACTTGTTTGTATCAGCACCTAGTTGGAATTATTTTTCAGTACCAAATTTATGCGAAGTGCTTATCTGCTGTCTCTAGCCTGTCTGCTTTTGTATGTATGGCTCCGAGTTTATTGTTCATTATTTGCCTTATTTTCACTATTCTCAAATGTATCTACACAACACTCACACATTTATACTTTTTATTAATTAAACTCCATAATTTCCTTCTTTTAGTAATTTGTGCGCCTGTAACAGGGATTGCTTTTTGTTGTTAACATACATTGATCAACATCACTTCATTTACATTTATTCGGCCCAGGCTGTATATCCACTTTTGTCTCCCCGTCAACCACGTCCTACATAGATTTCCCACAGTAATTTCTCAACACACCCACCTCTGCTGCTATCTCCGCCCTAACTACTGCCAACTTAAATTCAACCCTGCATATTTGCATACTTTGTCGTGCTTTATATTGTTATGGTTTCGGCTGACCTACCGATGACCTGCTGCTAGCGTGCACTCTGATCAGCCCGACTTCCCAAAGCAGGAGACCGGCGTACGGCTGGCAAGTATATTTCTCTTAACGTCCAAACTAACGGTACATTCAATTTATGGCCAAATCAATAGCCCTCAGCGTAAAACGCTCTCATTGGCTGGTTCCGTCCCATTAACACCTTCCCCCGCAAAAGTTGACATAAGACTTCATTTTTGAATCCAACTGCATTCTTACGACAGGTCTCCGTAGTCGATCAGTACAGCGCCGGGTCTAGACCTTCGGTTCCTCTGAGACTTCTGTGCGGGATGCATCCGAATTGCTTTGGGGATTAGATGGCATGTCGAAACTCTCTAGTAGAATATCTAACGGTAGTAACCGAGCGCTTGTGCCCGCAGGGATGCTAGTTGGTCGCAGCTGATTGGAATGCCTGGTCCAAATCAAATTACCCACATTAACCTCATAAAGCACCTGTCCAATATTTCTCCGTATCGATCCTACCACCCATTGCGGGTTTCCCGCGCGATAGTCTCTTACTAAGACACGCTGTCCGGGGTAAAAGCGGCGTGCTTGGGTTCTGTGTCGCTCGTTGTAGTACTGCTCCATCCGAACGTTCCTTTCTTGCTCATTAGTACACCTCGGAGTTAGCAGGGAATTCACAGTACGGAGTTTTCTTCCCATTAGTGCTTCTGCCGGCGACAACTGGTTTGGTACTTGGGGATTTGAAGTTGATCTGTACACGAGCAAAAATGTATCCAGTATCTCCTGTGTGGTTTCTTCCCCCCGCATCTTTAGTAGCGATCGCTTAAACGTGTCGACGAAGCGCTCTGCTTGTCCATTTGACTGAGGGTGAAATGGTGGCGACTGTAGATGCGTGATACCATGCTGTGCGCAGTATTCGGCAAATTGGGAAGAAGTGAACTGAGAACCATTGTCAGTGACCAAGGTTTCTGGTATTCCGTGTTGACTGCAAAGTCTCCTCAAAATGTTAATTGTTGCAGCACTTGTCGCACGCTCCATACAGAAGACCTCAGGCCATTTACTATAGGAATCAACAACTATTAGGTACTGCTGACCGTTTAGGGGACCAAAGAAATCAGCGTGCACTCGTTCCCACGGTTTTGTTGCCAACGGTCAGGAAGCTAAGTCAGCTTTTCTCGGTGCCTTACTAGCAAGCGCGCATCTGGGACATGACTTTACTAGTTGCTCGAGTTCCGAATCAATGTTTGGCCAGTAGACAAAACTCCGAGCAATGCTTTTCATTCTGTTAAGTCCAGGATGTGCCCGATGAAATTGCTGAAGGACTCTTTGGCGAAGTTCTTTGGGTATGACAATTCTCTCGGCCAAAAGTAAACACCCATTTACGATCGAAAGTTCGTCCTTTCTCCGAGAGAGAATTTCTAGCTCTCCGGATAGAGTATCACTTGGCCACTGCGTAGTGTGAAATTTGATTACCTGGCGCAAGAGGGGATCTCGCACAGTTGCGTCACGTACCATGTCGAACGTCACGGGAAGCTTCCTAAAATTCTCCATCAAGACCTGGTTGACCTCTGATTCAAGGGAGATTGCTGCAATTATAGATTCTTCCTGCTGATGCTGTTGTAGCTCCAATAACCGGGAAAGTGCGTCTGCTTGACCTATGTCCTTTGTAGCCGTGTACTTCACCGCAAAATCATAGGCGAGTAAGGCCGTGGCCCAACGCTGCGGTCTGTTCGCGGTATAAACGGGTATACCGCACTTTGATCCAAATATGGCTAGGAGTGGTTTATGGTGGGTAAGCAGGGTAAACCTCCTGCCATACAACATTTTGTGAAATTTCTTTATTGCAAAGACTATCGCTATTGCCTCTGTCTCTATCTGCCCGTAATTCTTTTCGGCTGGCGACAGTGATCGAGCTGCGTGTGCGATCGCTTTTTCCGATCCGTCAGCAAACTTATGAGAGATAACGGCACCCATGCCATACTTCGAAGCGTCTGCCGCCACCACGATTTCAAGTGTAGGGTCGTAATGTGTCAGCATAAGGTCAGAACACAGCATTCGCTTCACCTCCTCAAAGGACTTCTGACAATCTTCGGACCAGTGCCAACGTTTGTCCTTGGTGAGTAACTCATTGAGTGGTCCACGCACGCTGTGCATATGTGGCAGAAATTGACTGTAATGACTGACGAGTCCTAAGAAGGACCTCAGAGTAGGCACATCTTTGGGAGGTGGCATCTTTTTATAGCATCAATGTTTGACGGATCTGGACGTCTACCGTTCTTGTCAATTATGAAGCCAAGAAAATTAATGGAGTCCATGAAAAACGTGCACTTTTCTGGGCGAAGTCTAAATCCGTACTCTTGTATGCGATCAAGTACTAAGTGCAGCTTTCTGAAAAGGTCATCTGGGTTAGTTCCGACGACAATGATATCGTCCAAATATGCGGCAGCACCATCTACATCTGTTAGCATAGTATCCATGATTTGCTGAAAAATTGCTGGCGCGGACTTAACTCCGAATGGAAGTCGATGATACTGATACAAACCTCGGTGCGTATTTATCGTCAGTAATTCTCTAGAAGCTTCATCAACTTCTATTTGTAAGTACGCATCCGATAGATCTAGCTTGGCAAAATACTGACCCCCATTTAGTTTCGAGAACTAATCATCTGGGACTGGCAGAGGATACTGATGCGTGCTTAACGCTTCATTCAGCCCAGTAGAAAAGTCGGCACATATTCGGATCTGGCCGTTCGGCTTCTTGACAACCACAATTGGAGCCGCCCAAGAAGAGTAGTTCACTGCATAGATAACCCCAAGTTTCTCCAAACGATCAAGTTCCTGGTCAACAATTGGGACTGCTGCGTAAGGTACTGGTCGCTTTGCACGGAAAACAGGAACAGCATCGGGTTTTAAGGACAATGAGGCTTGCAACTTTGTACACTTACCAAGTCCTTCACGGAAAACAGGTGCATATTTCTCTCGAATTTTTTCGATTGCCATTGCCTTGGGGACTTTTGGTTTGTGTAAGTGTACACTTGCACAGATTTGATTAATGGGAACATCTAAGAGGTTGAATCGCTCAATCCAGTCTAATCCAAGGAGGTTCAAATTCTTGTGTGTTGTGACGAAAATAGTTCCCCAAGCGGTGAAGTTGGCAAAACGACACTCACATTCAATCTGACCGATCAAGTTTAGACTCGTACCTGATGCGCTCTTCGCTTTATGGTTAGTTGGTTTAATGTCAGGTGAACCGATAGCTTTCCATAAGTTTTCCGTAATGACTTTAATATCGGAAGCCGTATCAATCTGCAGACGCGCTACTCTTCCGTTGATGGTAATAGTGACGAACTTTCTTCTATCTTTAACATCGTCCGTATAGTTAGCGTTTACTGTTGTCGCGAACCTTCGGTAACCTGCTTTTCGAGTATCACATGACGATCTAAATGATGTTTTGAATCTGCAGTGGGTCTCCTTGTGCCCCCGTCTGAAGCAACTTTGACAAACATGTTTGCTGAAAGGACACCATCTCACAAAATGCCATCCTCCGCATTGCCAGCAAGGTGATGGGGGTTTGGATTGTGGATATCTGCTAGGTTGAGCGGTCGGTGGGTTGTTTCCTGAAATTTGCTGGACAGATATATCTGCGGAATGTGCTCTCGAATCTTCCACCATAGCTGTATCGTGCTTTAAATTCATGATTCTTTGGGCTTCAGCAATGGCGTTTTGTAATGTAACATCTGTGTCGCGTTCCAACATACCAAGTATTCTCGTTCGTATCTCGGCGTCTTTTGGGGACTGTAGACTGCATACTAGTATCAAACACTCGAACTGGTCTTCCGTGAGCGACTTCAGTTTGAATTTCTGGCATTCACGTTTGCCTATCGCCGCGTGAGCAATAAGACTGTCATTGTCCTTTTTGCATAGCTTTAGACAATTGTATCGGTTATTGAAAAGAGACGACTGGTCTCCAAACAACGCTGTGAGTCGAGCAACTGTATCATCAAAGCTGAAATCATGCGCGTTGTTTGGCAAAATGTAGTTAATGTATCTGTCATGTTCAACCGTTCCGAGTTTTGGTAACAAAAGGCGAACTTTAGATACATCATCGAGACCTGACAACTCTGCCCTGAAAACATCTTCATAGCGCCTGAACCACGCATCGAATATTAATCCTGAGTCAGGATCGAATATGAACTCATTAACACTACTGATCATCGCATCCGCCGAAGGCTTCCCATTGTTCTGAACGACCGTAAGCTGCACAGATAACATGTGGATAAGGGTTTCAATCATACGCAGCTGTGCTGTTTCAAATTGCTGCTGTTGCTGCAACAAAATGATTTTCAGGTCTTCCGCTGAAATTGACATATTGATCCACTACCTTCCGTCGCCAAAAATATATGTAATGGTTTCGGCTGACCTACCGATGACCTGCTGCTAGCGTGCACTCTGATCAGCCCGACTTCCCAAAGCAGGAGACCGGCGTACGGCTGGCACGTATATTTGCTTAACGTCCAACTAACGGTACAATCAATTTATGGCCAAATCAATAGCCCTCAGCGTAAAACGCTCTCATTGGCTGGTTCCGTCCCATTAACATATATACCTCTGCAGGTGAATTTACGCGCCAATTAGGAAACTACACAAGACATCCACCTGTCCACCGGCACCAAACGCTTGCCCTCTATGCGACATATCTTCCAAGTCAGGGAGAGCGCTGACAATTCACCACTGACGGACATACAATGTAAACTACCACGCCGTTCATGACATCGAGATGGGCCATTCGCAGTATATGCTATTCGTCGGAAGAAAATGTCGCGTTAATGCGGTTAGGCAAAGAGCTGCAGCGCATGGAACGAACTCTGAAACATCTGTTGTTCTGCCTTCACCGTCATTTTCCAACGAGATTTCCGGCGCAAATTTGAAGATTGTAGCATCTCAAGTGGAGCAAACCGCCACGGTCAAACATGGTGGACGCCTGGAGGATTCCCCGCAGAAGAGCCAGTATTTCACCATCAATGACAGAGGACTCTTCCCCATCACGTGCAATTTCGGCTGTGAAATCGCCAGATTGCAGGTACGCACTCTTCACATGGTCCGAGGTTCTCGTTGTTCTGGGACACTGAGCTGGCGAGTAGAAATCCATCCACTTGAGCTCCCATCAGAACCGACTCATCGGCAGCGGATTGGGGCCTATGAACGGCTCGCGGTTCACGTATCAGTCTGTCTCCCTGCGCCCCCAGTTCTGAAACGCCCGGGCAGCAGGCCTGCTAACCCTTTTACAACACTCATGAACGGCTCGGTCTCTGCAGATTTCCATTCCAGCCATCGAAATGACTTACCTACCACGCATCACACACCAGTTCATCGACTTCACAGTTCCCTTGTTTCTTCAGATACCCCAATGGTATCATCTAAGCAGCCAAACACTCACGCGGATACCGAGATAGCAACATCAACGGCTGCATCGCCTCAGCAGCCGTCCACGTCATCTGAGCCAATGCAGTAGTACAATATACCAGACTTAACAGCCGAGGCCATACTCATATATTACTGATATTTATCCCCGCGTTCGTGTTCCACAAACAAGAGCATAGGTCAACGTCTAGCTCACCACTGCCGTAACGTAACGATATATTTGGCTGATACTGTCGTCGTCGTCAACTGGACGGGGCTCAATTACTCAACATATGGCAAAACTTGCAAAAGTCAGCGTGGTTTCCTCAGCACCGCTCTCAGGCCAATCCGGTTGCTTACAATGCACTGGGTTTGGCGTGGCTATTCAAGCACCAGTGCAACTGGTCTGCGTTAGAGGATGAGACAATTCTGGCATACGCCACTGACATTTCACGGTCCGCCCCCAATACTCCACAGTCACTCAGTCAGCTCCGAATCCGATTTCCCTGCCGATCAATGACTGAATTAAGAAACGGTTGCATGAGTTCATTTGGAACACCACCGAAGCAAGGGAACCTACCTATAACTGCTCAGCTATTTCAGTAACGCACGCCTCATCCCCATCCCTCCTACTCATTCATCGCCAAGTTCGCTTTACTATCCTCCGGTCGAAGAGGTTCACCCATCACTCCATTTGAACCCAAAAGTTTTGATTTCACCCCTATCGTGGCGCGGTGCTCATCTGAGTTATCATCAGGACGGCTCGAAAATCCGGCCGAATATCAGCACACGCAGCATAGGTTATCCTGACGCAGGCTGTCGACAACTCGCAGCTTTATTGCCCGGTCTATATTTATCATTATCCGCACCATACGGAATCAGCCCAAGGTCTATTTGGATGAACCATACGCCGAAAACGACCTGAAGCCCGCTGCAGATATCTGACGCCTAGCTACAGTAACCACAGGTGACCAGGCTGCTTTTCAAATTTCTGTGGCGAAAGCGAGAGGAAAATAAGCTCAACATACCTCACAAGCTGAACACCGTGCCATTACATTGAGAAAAGTTGTTAAAGATCTGCAAATAGGCACTCTAGGACGGCATTTATTAACGCCATGGAAAGAGTGTTCTTAAACCCTATTCTCTCACAGCTGCTCAATAAGGGCAGAAAATGGACACTTACATTATCCAATCTTCATCAGCGGCGACACCTTCAATAAGGACACCAAAAATGCGTCTACCACCTGCGAAGAAAAGACGCCAACGCGATGCTACTCGATGGAGGTTGGAAGACTGCATACATTTTGTATGAAGAGGTGGTTTCGGTCATCAATAACTGCTGGTAGGATCTGCTATCGCAACCACGAATACCTGATAACTGGGTACCACACTATTGTGCCAACATTAACTTGAGTCTCGTAAATCTCATACGCCTTGAGGAAACGACTTCAGCACATCCAGCAGTGGATTGATCTGCACCTAGTGTAGACCTTTTCACACGAAAAACCTCAGGCGGAGGAATCTAAAATTCATTAGCTTCTTCGTAAATTGCTTACCACTGGTTCCCCTTATCCTACTCACACGATTATGGCCAGTGTGAGGTATGTTCCAAAAACTCCTAACCATTCCCACACAAAAAACATTCGCGCAATTACCGTAACTACGGTCTGCATTTGTATTCTTCACTGAATTTTTCTCTCTCTGGATTACTGCATTTCCAAATGAGCGTCTTCAGTTCGGTTTCCTTCGGAAAGATGGCTACTTCAAAGTCCCACAACATTACACTTCGCCCAAAGATCTACACCCTTGAACTGCATCTCTTTAACGATTGCTTCTCTTGAGATTTCAAAGGCATTTGATTCCATCTCACTGGTCCTGCTGCTTTGTGTAGCCTCCTCTTACGGTGCCCCTTATTTTTGCCACATTACCTAAAATCTTATTATGCATCCGGAATCTCAATCACCAGCGGCCTGATGAGTCACCCAAGGCGTGAAGCCCTTTAGTGAGATCCACTTTCTCCAATGCTCTTCATCATGATCCTCGAGGAAGCGTTACACACACTGTCTGACACATAGTGGATTTCCCAGCATGTCCAACCGATCATATCGAATACATAGATCCTGCGGTAGTATTTACTCTCGACAGAGAATTCTTAATCGGACACCTAGGTCGATATATGGTGGATATATATAGCATCTTTTTTTGTCAACAAATCCAATGAAACTAATGGTATTGAATTTCACTGTCGACATCAAAAGAAAACATGTGCCTATTTTGAACACTGTGCAGTTCCCAAGTGGCAACCTTTAGATGCCCTCGATCCATCCACCCGAAGATTCCTGGCTACTTGCATTGTCATTCGACTGGAAGGGCAAACGCCCGTCGAACTGGTTGGAGTAACTCAGAGCACAACTACTGGAAACACCTCAAGCATTCTTTAAGCCCTGCCAGCGCATGGACAACTCGCGAACCTATTCGTTGACGCATCATGCGCATTACCTTCGATTGGCTGTGGTGCACCGACAGACCCCCAACTCGATGGATAGACTGGTCCGAGCAAGTAGAAGAAAATGACTACGACTCCCCAAAGATAACAGCATTGCTGTCTTCTCCAACGGGGAATTTATGGACATGAGGAAACAATTTCTCACATTTGGCCGTCTTGTGCAGCAACTCACGATACTCGCTATAAAAGGCACAACTATTTCATGAAACAGCCAAACAACACCCTACGTCGCAAAGGAGCCCAAATCATCCCGGAGCCCCGCATCTCAGCTGCATCAACGTACCTCAAGCTGTATTTACTCGCAATTAGGAACTCCACAACACACTTAATGGACGTGACAATATGCGACAACTACTGGATGACCCATACCAACGAACTAACAATTGACACTTACAGTGTGGGTGCTCAAGCGGAAGACGTAGCCCACTTTATGTGCTTGGGACTCCCTACGGTCTTAAATATCATGCATCGCCCAAAAATAATCAACAACGGGATAATTTATTTCCAGTCTCCGCAAAGCAGCATACGCCACTGGGGCTCATCAAACCTGACATATGCTACTTGTGTGGCTACGATGAGAGGATCCCTTAAAGTGTGTGACATCTATATGCGGAGCGCTATATCACAAAGCATACTACACTGTCAAGGTTTACTCACAGATGCGAGAGTGACTCCTACCATTCCTCTACGGATTTTTTATTAGTTTCAATATTGTGCCAGGACTTTTGGCCAATCTCGTCGAATTCATGTAATACCCCGTTCTTGAACCATACACGGATTGTTCGAAAATATCTGTCCATGAACTGCGATTCCAACTGGAGTAAACGTTGGACAATTCAATCAGTAGGTCCATATTTGATGAAGCCGATGGGGTGCGACCCTGTCGTCCCTTGAGACTCTATAAGCCTTCGCCTATTATTGTAGATGTGTCAAGATGCCTATGCAGCTGCACGACTAATAAAACAGTGTAAGCCATCAAGACTACCCAACCCACTATAGCCCAACTGGCGTGTCGCAGCAGTGGGTAATTTTGCAAGCCCTGCCCTTGATCATATGTGTTTCGTTCGCAACAGTCAAAGTCACTGGCCTATTTGCCCCTGTCCGTCTATGTGCCTTCATGTACTTTGTGTAAGTTTGTGGGCGAAGCTATGCAGCGCAATTGCTGGAACAGTGTGTGCTATCCACCAAACAGGGTTTAGTTTTTAATGGATGATGCATCCGGGAATATGATAGATATTTTGTTGGGAACTTTAGCATAATAGCAGGTAAACATGTGTAAATTGATGTTTAGTCGCGCGAGTAAGATTATGTACTGTTTCGATGTGAAATTCGCCATGGTTTATCCGCGATATTGATCCCACTGCGGTTTCCTTGAATTGTATTTTGGACTACTGAAACGTTTGTACTCGACTAATCCACTAGGTTAGTGTAACTTACCAGCAGACGGTATTACGGTGAATTAATTCAAATCATGCGCTGATGTACATCAAGGTGAACATCGTTTTCAAAGTGAAAATGGAATTATCTCCTTGTATCAGCGTAAGGAAGAGCATGAATCGCTGAGAAAAGGAATAATAAAACAGATGTGTGCTTAAGATAGTATGTAACGTTACAAGATCTCACGAATTCTTTGTATGCACTGGGATTCCAAGATGGTTGGCTCGGTTCTTGCATTCACTGGATGATCTACTGAGATCAACTCTGCCTACCAGCGCACGCAGCTCTCCTTGGGTCTAAGATAATCACAAAAAGGCGCTCTCTGTACCAGCTTTGGGGTTGACTGAAGCTTTGACTTAATTCGCATACCAGTGTTGCGCGACACATGGCTTGATGTGAAAAAATAGGGTAATATTTTCAAATAAAACAAGAAAAGAAATTGCTCCGGTGCAGCTATGTATCACCTTATGATCCTGTTGTAACGCTGTACCCGCTATCGCCTGGTTAATTCACACCTGCGGCGAAATCTGCGCCCTTACGCCTGCTCTGTTTGACACCTTGGCAAACCCGACCGGAACGGAGACAGAAGACTACTCAGCAGACCAGTTGTATTAGGGTAGAGAACGCTGATATTTATATGTCGATGTTACCAGGCCGATTTGGCTCTAAGCCCACGCTCCACACATACTTGTCCGCTGCATCTGTCCAGTTCACCGCGTTGCTCGGGCACTCGCCTACCCGGTGCATGGCAAAGCACGTGATGTCAGACGCGCGATTTCATCAGCTTCCGGTCAGGCCTTGGCAACACGCCTGGTGTCTGACGCGCGATCTCATCAGCTTTTTCCTGGGCCCTGGTAACGCTCGTAGGGCCCTTCCCAAACACGATTGGTGGTGAGTGCGCGAGCGTTGGCTCCGAACTTTCTCGCCCATCTGTCAGATCCTTCTCCTGTTGGTTTTAACGGCTATGAAGATCACTTTAGCTGATGTCTATGCCTTATTTTATAGGTTTGGTTGTATCACCCAAAAACAACGTGGCTCCAGTACAAATAGATTCGTCTCCGATCTACAGATAGCCCATTTTGGTGTAGCCGTTGATGAGGCATATATCGATTTTCTGAAAGCAATCGCTAGCTCGATCAATTATTACCTCGTTTTCATGCTTCAAGCATAAGACAAGACGAAACCCTCTGAAGTCAGCTCAGAAAGTCAAACCAGCGTACTCGTCTATAGGCAAGGTACACGGATCCATGATAATCATCTTAAACTTCATTGCGGTGTAAAACCAAGTTTGTTATTCTAATCAAGTTTGTACATATTGTTTATTCCCGAACTGTTTAATTTATCAATTGATTACGAATAATATTCTTTTCGATAATTTACTTCAAGCACTTACAATCATAAAGTATGCTCGTGAAAGCGGAAGCAGAACAGTAGGAAGCTAATTAACATTGAGAGTATAACAGATCAATCAACGGTTTGTTCAATTGGACTAGTCCACATAAGAAAACACACGTAATCTTGGTTGGGTAAGTACAGTTGAAAAGAGTTTAAGTAATTTAAAAAGGGGTTGGAAGCTAGGGCAAAGTCAAGCTTTGTACCAGCATTCGCTATTTGCACAGTTCTGATTTCAGAACCCTGATTGCATTGGTTTCGGCGGTTACCAATAAGTGTTTCTTTTAAATTCTTTGGGTCGCGTTTGATATGGAATAGGCGGCTTTAAAAGCTTCATTCATTTGCATATGATATCCAGTCTCCACTAGATGTTGCTGAATGGAAAAGTTGATGCGTTTCACTGTGCCTTTTTGCAGTGAACTCGGAACAATTCTCAGCTAACCGTTTGAATAAGCACCTGGTCATATGACCAAGATACCTTGCACTACAGTTTCAGGTGTATTGGTATAGATGAACGATTCGGACCGGGCAGGTAGTTTGTCCTTTAGTTTTTGAGGAGTAAGTGGTTTTGTTTCTGCAAGTAGACCTAAGTTGTCAGCTGGAAACATTCTGGCAATTGCGATGGAAGGTTTTTATCTCAACAGCTAAAAGTCGATATCAACTTTAAAAGGAACTGTACGGAAATCATTCTTTTTTGCTACAATGAACTAAATTTCTCCTATATCTTAAAGCTACGAAACTGATAAAGTGGATGTATGGGCCTACCACGTCACCTTACGCAAAATGCTCTTTTCGATCGTTCCATCTTTGCATCGGTGCAACAGAACATCTAGGAAGGACAAACGGTCATCTTTTGCAACTTCACTGGTAACTTTCAATGCTGGAAATACTCGGTTAAAATGATCTTGTAGACTGACGCAGTTGATAAATTATTTGTAGACAAGGAATGTATCATCCATGTAACGGTGATTTGAATTGAGTGAAGCAATAAGGTGACTCATGGGTCCACGTTATTTTTGTAAGGAAGGTATCAACCAAGGATGAGCCTAAAGGTGAACCCATTGTGATTCCATCAAGCTGTCTGACATTTAAAAAACGCTAAATCCCATACTACATCCATTTAGGAACACCAAAAGGTATAGATTTGTCAGTACCATAAACCACCATGTGAACGCCAAAACCAAACAAATTATGCAAAGCAAAAAAGAAATTTCTGGTAATTTTTTGTATCTTGATTGTAAATCCCCAGCAGCTCACTTAGTGAGACTGCTGCATATTACTTTTACTCGTTGTGTGCCACTGCTTATTAAGCATTGACCATCGTGTTACCTACTGGAAAACCTTAGTGAGAGATATAGCCAGGTATTAATTACCGAATATATCATCCTGTAGTTACACACACATGGCTGTAGTAAAGAGAATGGGATCCACTTCCAGTGATAATACCTCTGACGTAGATAAATTCGCAGTCTCCGGTCGCACGATATCTGTCACACACTTAGCTTGAAATTGCCATCCAAAAAGTCAATTAATGTCCGGTTCATGATCGGGAATTATCAGCAACGCGTCACCATTAGAAGCATTCAGGATGTGCACAATTTTGACGAGTCCGAATTTGAAGCGGCGCATGCCTATCGGTTTTCTAAATACTAATAGTTTCATAACTAATCCAGTAAGACATCACCCTAACTGTGTGTGGATTGACTATATTATCATCTCAGGATGTGATTGCCGAAAGTCTTTGCTGAGATATCCGTTCGTTGTAAAATTTGCAATGTATGCATGTGCATCAATTTTTCACACAGTAATCCAAGTTTAAGGCTTTTGTTCAGAAAAATTAGACCAGCTGTTAAAGTTGAAAGGCTATTACTATTACTATTATTACTGCTATTATTACTACTGCCATTACTATTACTATTACCGCTTCCTTTATAATCTCCCAAGCTACGCAATTTATTCATCATGGGTGAAGGTGAATCAAAGCTATTCATTTCATATTCACAAGCGCAGCTTTCGTTACATATGCAACTAGCCGCTCGGTGCTAGACCTATTCACTGGCACATGGGTCGATCAGCCACAAATAATTGTAGTTACATTTGAGATGACTACGGACCGTGTAAAGAATGTCTTCACCAACATTTGGAGACTGCGTGTCAACCTTGACCGATGTCAGTTTGTGCACACCGCTTCAAATCAGTCACACGGTCATTGCCAATGATATTCCGAATGCCTGTTGTGATTTCAGAGCCAGGTACATCCTGTTGACCAGCGCAAAATGAATGCACATTCGCTCAGTTAGTCCGTAGTAGAAAGTAAAAAAGGATGACTCTACAAGGACTTGTTAATCTACATAACTAGTCTACTCTATAGATGGAAATATGTTTACTTTTCACGGACCACAAAAAATAATAATTTTCCATAAAAGCAGGCAAGGGAATACGAACGGAGTCTAGGGTTCATTAGATCCGGTACTTGAGTCGCCACTATCATCTCTTATGCGAGTTAGTTGTCGTAAAATAATGCATCTGAGAGAGTGCTTGATCAGCCAACACCATTTCTTTCCATGCAAGTAATTTTTACGCCATTGATGTACCTTATAAGGTCAATATCCCATCAGATTTTGAAATTTTCTGGTCCATATTTTTGTAAGTTTCTACACAATTATGCAAATAGCTGCTCAGGCCGATACAGGCTTGTCTGGTTTCGTCGATAAAAGTTTGCTAATAACAGAAATATTGCAGAGTAAAGGGACTGGTATTATTACATCGTGAAAACAGTAGATTATATAAAATTCTGAATGTTTTGTATGAGTTTTGTATGGTTTTGTATGAGTTACACAATCAATACAACCAAGAAGTAATTCATCACCAAGTGCATATGTAGCTGTCCTCTAGTTGAGTACACTTGTGAAAAGCTTAATGGAATAAGATAAAAACTAATCGTGGAAATCCAGTTTAAGCAGTTTCATGCACTAGTGTAATTGCCGGGAATAAGTACATTAGGTGCGAATATAACAGCAATTCATACCGAGCTAATTGTTTCACAATTTGACTCTGAAACGACTGGGAGATGCTGTGCAATGAAAAGTACGCTGTTGTCTACTGTTGGACATGCACTCTGCATAAATAAATGAGTCAGTACGTACTCGGACAAACAGTATGTTTCTTTACTATGGTCAAAATGCTTTGTTCCGTCTGTGTTTCGTTATTTGGCATCTATTTATATCGGACGAATCAGGTAACTGAGTGATATATCGAAGCGAATGGTTTAATGTGTTTTATTAAAGGTCCTATGCATCGCAGACTGCATGTCCACTATAAGATCTATGTCTCATCGCCATCCAATTTGTCTGGGCTAGTTTGGGATTTAATCGCAGTCAAGTGATGTGTGCTCCGGATGACAGTGTTTTCATACACCAAGTGAACTGAGCCAGCTACCTAACGTTAGCAATTGGAGTCAGTAACTGTTCGCCCAAAATAACCCGGTTCCGTTGTTCAAGTACTGAAGGAAAATTTTATGTACTTGGAAGATAAGAATAAAACAAGAAAGTAATAATTAATCGATGTAAACTTAGAACAAATATTAAAGAATTCAGTGGAAGAGTTAGATGTGGTTGCGAATGTATATTCGTTGGTACAATGTGTATGGTGAAGTAGAGCAAACTACTGCAATTGCTCGGACCCGTATTCGCAACCCTTATCATTAGATGCGGAAATACACAAACATTGACGGCAAGGTTGTATAATTCAGTGTAATGTTGCATGGGAAATGCCTAATTATTGTCTATTCCGAGATGAAACGTAAGTAGTATGTTTGAAGCGAATACATGCTTTCGATTTATCCGTCTTCAGGCAAACTACAGGGATATACGTTGGGAAATGTATAGTTCATTAAAAGGTACAGAGCTTATATATTGATTGGACAAAATTCTAGTTTTCTCGTAACCCTCATGAGGTAATCAGTTGATTAGAGGTAGTGGTGCGGTTGGGCGTGGTCCGAACGCTCTCGGTTGCATACTGGCCAAATTAGTTGGACTGCGTTGACGAGCTTCCGCTAAATGTCTCACTTCAATTTTGTCAATCTGTTGCTTACCGCTTAAGCGGTAGCTTGCAGCTGTGTCCCTAACCGTTGATTTTGCTTCGGCGGTACTCAGTACAAGAGTTTGAAATCATTACATGTGTCTAGTAGAAAGTCAGTGCAGACCAAATGATAAGTTACTGTACACCAAGTACATATATGCCGCTGATTCATCATCGAATTCGGCTAATAATCGTTGCTTCGCTCTTATTTTTGTGAGTATCACAGATGCGCGGTGTAGTTGATGAACCACCCTTGTGGTGAATATATGTTGTGACTTGCTAGTAGAATATTGTGCATCAAAACTTATTTACCCCTAGTTCCATTGAGAACCTCGTCGACTTAGCGAATCTTATCTATTCCACCTCAAACCAAGGCAAGGGCATGATCAATCTCAGCACTAAACCAACCCATTATTATTCACAAAATTCTCAGTTCCGTTTTGCTGAAGTTCAATCACAATCCCAAAGTTACTCTCTAGAATTAAGATGATTTTTTAATTTATAATGCTTGATAACTTAACTTTTCTCATTCCCGCTAGCCACTGCCTGTCCATAACACTTTCTTTACACAATAAGAGTTGCTTGGAATTGAGCTGAACTTACCTAGAAACCAGTGAAGTCAATTAAGCCAGGCCGGTGCATAAATAACTGCTACTATAAATGCTTATTGCATGTCAAGTGTATCCAACATAACATGTCACGCATGAGGTATTCCATGTGTTGAAAAGTTCTCTCCAGCTTCGGGAATCAAGATAAAAGTTGTGGAAGGCCAATGGCAATTGGACACAGATATCTTAAGAATCAAATGCTAATACTTCACTTGTCCAAACGAAACGTCGGCTACGCTTTCCAAAAAGAAAACCAAACAAGGAACGAGAAATAACAATAAAAATATATATCAAATTTTTGTCCATCCGAATCATTCACACATAGTTTGATGCAGTTTGCAAGGCTCTCGCCTTCGGAGTTCTCAGTAAAATTGGTAGAGGCTGACGCTGATTACATTATTGATATGGGCCACTTGGATTATATGCAGTGGTGTGATGCGCTCAGCACGCTACTGAGAAGAAACATTTGACACGCCAATTTGAATGCAAGAGTAACAACTTCTATGAGAGAATTCCAGGTATGTTAAGTGCGCAGCGTGATTACATTCCAATCAGATGTATTGGTATGCAAGCTTGACACGGCCACTTCTCAAGTTGTTGCTGTGATTGAACAGGTGCGATTTGGGTTGTTTAGAATCTGGTACACCATCATAAGGCCATCATACAAACGCCGACAACATCTAATGGCGTTGCATGTCCTTCTCAGTACTTGTTGGTAAGGCAAATGGAAATGGAATCATCAATACACTTAAGTTATACTTCAACTGTAGCTGCCTGACGTGAACAGTAATGTGCAATTGAGGGCGTAAGTTTACAGATAGCAGCGAGTAAATATCCATGAGTAGATTTGAAGGAGATCTTTCTGTACACTCCCTACGTTCTGGCTGTTCCTATTAAACAAACACATTTGAGTAACCAAACAGCCAAGTTCTTCTTGGATCAGCAGCTCAAGATCATTTGTGCTGGAATAATGCCGGAGGTACTAGAGACCTAACTAATATGCGTAAACTACTTGGTGTCACAAAGCTAGTAACCAACATTTATTTTTGCATTATTTCAGCCGACTGCTGGCTGTTCTTCCATAAATACTTTATGTAGCGGTCATTTGATGCTTTGATCGGTTGCTAAATCTTGATGCATTTAGCTTAAGGTAAGCAATTTGAAGTGAATAGGAAGACAGCTTCATCTGATGACGCATCATGTGAAAACATAACTTACGTGACGACACATACAGTGCAGACCTTGGTTCTGTGGAACCTTAGTTTGTTGAAAACAAACTTCTCGCCGATTGATTACTTTGCGTGGCGACCCGCGTGGCGCTATTTTTACCGGAGTTATATAACCTGCAGACAGTAAGCGAGGTTTCCAATGCGCTGGACCACGAGTGCCAAACCAGTATCCGTTCTGCCACGCTTTTCACCCCAAATAGTTTAACACATGTTTGGACATTGGTTCATTTTTGCATAACGAACTGCTTGTTATTTTACAGTGCGTTATAGTTTCATCATCGGTAGCGCAATTACTCGAAGATGTAAGTAAATCTAGACGTATGCACAAGCTAAGTTAGCACAGGCAACTGGCGCACGTGAATTTTCGTGCGGTGCGTTGCGGCTGGTTGTTGTCATTCTCTAATCTGACTGTTAAGTTGAGTGCAAATTCATTCTCAGTGTGCAGTAATATATGGAGAAAGCAACATGAAACCAACTTCTTTAAGGCCCTTTGTATTGCAACGTCCAAGCATTTTTTTACCTACATATGACTAAATCCTTTAGTTATCTGTGATCATCTCTTCGTATTACGGCCAATTCAGCGTATTCGACTGCGCATCATGATATCAACTGACTTATAGTTAACCATCTAACAGAATCATTTTGTTCGTCGTTTCATAAGGTGATTTCCTAAACTCTGTTCTGTCCGGAGTTTACCAACGACTTGTACGACAATTAAATATGGAAAAACCCATTGGACACAGCTAAAACATTAAAAGCAGCTTCATCCCCCTGGCAAGAACGCCGACATTCGTCAAACTGAGAAACACCAGCCGCAGTAGTATGATTGATTTGTACTTTCTAGTAACCCGGATCCCTACACGTAATGGACGGTCAACCAAAGTACATGGTTGTATGACCTAAAACTCCTTGTTAGTAAAAGTAGTAGACTCACACAAGTGCCTTGCGTACATAGCGTTGTTTGTTATTATTATTGCCGTAGTCTGCCATCATTTAGCTGAAATTACGTACTGGTGAGAGGAAACAAATCTTCGTATCGTAAATTTTCGCGTGATTTCTAGCTGTTTGCGAATCAGGATAAACTGGCTGCTCACACTTCAAGCACGCCTGGCGGCTCCTGCTACCGTCTGCGAGAAGCTTTCACAAACAATTGCAGTGTTATGAACAATCGAGATGAGCTTTGTTGTTTCCTTGCATCTGAGCGGTCAGACGTGGTGGGACTCGCAGAGACATAGCTGCATTCAAAGTTATTCATCCAAGAGCTTGAACTCAACGGTTACTCATACTTCCGATGCGATAGACTAAAGAATGCTCACAGTGGTGTCTTAGTTTGCATCCGGTCTTCCCTGCGTGGAAGACTTGTGAGCACTTACCGAAGTGACGATGGTTTGTGTGAGCAACTGTGGTGCTCCATCCGCCTCAGGCGCGGAGAACTGTTTGTGGGTGAAGTTTATCCCAGTCCCCTGAGTCGTTGTTCTGATTGACTGCCCCATCTTCGGACCCACATGAGTCGTCCACACTTTATACTTTTGGGAGATTTTAACTGTCCTCGAATACGATGGCCTGATGTGCCTTTGATGCATGGACATAGTGAGGTTGAAGCGAAGTTCGTGGATTTGGTACTTGAAACTGGTGCATCGCAACACATCTGCCAGCCATGGTTGGCGGCATCCGGTTTCGGATTTGCCTGTCACAGTGGTAAGCCACAGGACGCCTGCGCCTACAGAGGGACCATGGGTGGCTTGCGCTGCACCACCCACAGCCCCAACCACATACCCCATATCCAGTGTAAACCCGAAGGAATAAGACCGGGAGGCATGCGGATGTGAACCACGTTTCATCAACGGAGCCGTCCCACACTCCTTCACAGGCAAACACAAGCACACTGTATTTGGGAATCAACCGCACACAAGGCGGTGGCTGGACAGTAGTCCGCTCCATACTGGGAACATGGAACCACTCTTCGAGCCTAACACGGCCACAAGGACCGTGCACCCTGTCCCCTCCAGGAACGACCAACTGTCTCCTGGAGCCAGTATGGACGAGGTAGTGGGTAATAGACAGGTAGGCACCTTGTCAACATGCACATCAAGCGCATCCACACCGGGGATATCAAACAACAGCCAAACACTTGAGAGAGAGAAAGAAAAAGAGAAAATCTCGATTAATGCATAAGGAAACGGTGAAATAAACCGTAATTAAATGGCATATGTAATAAATTGTTTACAAACAAAGCCTAGCTAAGTGCACAAGGTCAGGAAGTATAGTTCACGGAATGCCACGAACACAAAAAGCTTATGGAAATCGAATAAAATTGGCTGAAGCGATGTGTGCAAGTGAATATAATAGAGTACAGGGAGATATTTATATGAGAAAGAAAAGCATTAAGGTAAAAACTGTAAACCCACCACCTGAAATAAAGAGACTTAGCATGCAAGCACGCGGTTAGTAAATCGAATGCAGCGTGCCTACAAACGCTGCGCCGGTGCTGCCTACGTTCACTGCGAGACCCGTCGTCGCTTCGGCAGTGGTCCCGAGTGACCTCTCTCATGGCTCCCTAGGCCTGCCTGACTAAGGCACTCGCGACCGCATGTTACACAGCACCATGCGCTCCATGTCGATGGAGTACAATTCATCGGTGCTTGCCGCTTCCGCAACTGCCGCTTCTTCTCTGCATGCATGACGACTTTCTCCCGCACTTCAGCAACTGCCTTCGTGATGAGATCGCGCCATACGCGCCGATCAACTGCTTTCGATTCCCATGACCTGCAATCAAGATTAGAACGTTTGAGGCTCACTTTAATCATGTCCTGGTAACGTAACTTTGGTTGCTCCACGTGCCGCTTCCCAATATTCAGTTGACCATATAAGAGTTGTTTCGGTATTCGAGTCGAATCCATACGCCACACTTGACCGAGCCATCTCAGGTGTTTCAGTAAAAGTATGCAGTCCACTGCATACATCCCACTTCGGCGCAAAACTTCTGTGTCTACAACTCTGGCGCCCCAGCCGATCCGCAAAATTCGTCGCAGACACTGCTGATGGAACCGCTCGAGATATCGCACATCCCGACAGTACATCGTCCACGTTTCACTGCCGTATAGAAGAACGGACAGTACCATGGATTTGTACACCATCAGCTTCGTGCCAATGCTAAGCTGGTGGTTGTTCCACACTCGGTACTCAAGCTTCCCGAATGCCGTTGCCGCCTTCGACAGGCGAATACGCAACTCAACGTGTAACTGCTGATCAGTCGACATCACACTCCCAAGGTAGCAGAAGCAGGAGGTGGTTTCCAATTCTTCAGCACCAATACTGATTTGCGGCAATATTGAAGATTGCACCTCCGGTGAAGGCTGAAAGGGACGGACAGTTTTGTTTGTGTTGACGGTGAGCCCGAATTTGGCCGCTGCCAGCCAACACGTATAACATCATGCTCAACCCAGTCTTGTCTCGACCTGGTGTTAACGAGCTACGAACAACGAGTGCGTGACGTTAGGATTCTGGAGCCTCTGATTACAAGCAACCATTCAGTGCTCATAGCTAATATGGAATTATCTTGGCCGTATTCAAGTCCGCTGGAACCAGCTCACAACTAATGGAAAGCGGAGTTTGATGGTCTAGCTCGAGCCGCGATCCAACTGGATTGATCTCTATTACAAGCTGTATCTGTGGAAGACCGTTGGATATTTATAAAAGGGAGATTAACATCATTGTTTTCCCAATTTGTGCTCTTTAAATGTCGGAAGGTTGGACCGATTAAGCCTCATTGGTTTGACAAGGAGTATGGAAACCTGGCTCGAAGGCCGCGCAGACTCTGCCAATGATTACGAAGGGCATAAAAGTCAGCGGAACCTCTGCAGCAGTGCAAAAAAGAGTAAGCGCCGACATTTCGAAGAGCAGCTCGCAATAGCCGCGGAGACCGCCCCAAAGAGAATCTTCGCTTACGTGAAGCGACGCCTGAAATCGGTAGGTGATGTGCCAGTGCTGGATGGTCCTGATGGACAGCCCCTAACCTCCAGCACTGAGCGTGCGTCCACGTTGGCTGCGCACTTCGATTCTGTATTTGCAAATGACCAGGTGTCTGTTCTGAGTTCGACGTGTACCGCTTTTATCGAACTCGACAGTCTGCATTGCGGCGTTGAAGATGTATATCAACTACTCGCCAACCTTGACGGCCCCAAACCTGCCGGACCTGATGGGCTTCACCAATTGGTTCTCAAGTCACTTTCGATCATCATCTCTCCTGTAGTGACTGACCATTTCAACAGGTCACTGTCCGACTGTTCGTTGCCGGTTGACTGGAAATGTTCGGTGGTGAAGCCTATTCCGAATGGTGGTGACCATAGCAAAGTAGACAACTACAGGCCAATTTGTCTTACAACTAACTAATTTTGGCAAAGGTTGCTGAGAAAATCGTGAAGGAGAGACTGCTGCAGTTGCTACAGTCAAACGAGATCCTGACGCCAGCACAGCAAGGTTTTATGTAAGTCCGCTCATGCATTACGAACATGCTTGTGATGAGGCATGAGTGGTTGTAGGCAATAAGCAAGGGGAAGTCTGTCGATGTGATAATCATTGATTTCAATAAAGCGTTCGACAAGGTCAGCCATGAGGTTCTCCTTCACAAACTCAGGATGTGTGGTGTCGGTGGCTCACTGCACCGGTGGATCCGCGACTTTATTGCTTGACGAAAGTGGAGGATACAGGTCGACAACCATCTAACTGACTGGTACCCCACTACAATTCATAGGCATCAAGACAATTTGCTGGGGCCCACTCTGTTCCTGACGCACATCAAGGATCTACCACAGCTTCCCCGGTCGCGGTGTGCCTTGTTTGGGGACGACATGAACATTTCGAGAGAAATTGACGCTCCCGATGACTGTGGTCTATTTCAGCAAAATCTCAACTGCCTATCCACGTTGCCTACAGAAGTTCATCTTCCGGTCAACCCAGCCAAGTCCGTATTTATGCGCCTGGTGATGAGTTCTGACGGCCGAACCTACAGTCTTGAGGGCTAACCGCTATTTCCCACACCCTCCATGAAGGACCTAGGTGTACCGTTGCGCTACGATTTGAATACCGTGGACAACACAAACAGGCTATATCGTAACGGACTGCGCATGCTTTGGGCGCTCAAACGTAGCTTCCGCACATGACCTGAATGGGTTGCCACTCGCCTTTTCTCTTCCATCATTAGACCAAAGCTAGAGTACGGTTCGCCCGCCTACTTTCCGATTACCTGAGGCGAGGCACAAAAGATCGAACGGGTCCAACACGTTGCTGCCAAGCTCATCCCGAGTTTACGTGGCTTGGGGTATTAAGACCGGTGCGAGAAACTAGTACTCTACACCTTGTCCTACCGTCGGATGCGAGTCCACCTCATTATGACCTACTGTATTCTACACCTCGGTGACTTCCCAACGCTGAGCCCAATGCTGCACTTACCCGGACCATGCAGCAGACGCGGTCACATATAAACTAGTCGTGCCGGATGTGAAACGTATTCCCCACCCACTGTGCTTTGAACGGAGAGTGGTAAATATTTGGAACCGTTTACATGAACATGTGATGGAGGCAACATCTGAGCAGCAGATCAAACCATTGTTAGATTTATATTTTACCACTATTCGATTCAGAGGTTGATTGCACACCTTTGATAATATGTCACATTTATGAGTCCTGCAATATCGTGAGTCAGATATTTTAAATTTTACAGGAGAACGACAAGGATATTCAAGGCTGGCAACTTTTTAACGTCTTTCACCATATTTCGAAAGAGTTGTACAGAATTCATTTCTAATTGCTCTATACTTCAGTAAACAGTTTTCACTATTCAGCACCTCGCGAAACAACCGCTATACCAACGACGATGAAGGCAATTTCGGCACGGTCGATGGCTGTGGCATTACTCAGCCAATGTCCTACAGACCCTAAATGGGAAGACTAACATACTCCTGTTCAGAGTATTCTGTTGCTTTTTAGTAAATATTGGTCTCTGTGATACAGAAACTATTCGCCTCATGGTTATTGGTGTAGTAAACGCCTGGTTATAAGCGTATAAATGCAGAAAATTATGCAAACCTATTCATTATTTATCAAGCTGAGTTCCTAAGGGGATCCACTTTATTATGAATAGTCAGCACGCTATTTCGTTTGCGGAATAGGCTACTAGGCAAATTGCTTCTGTGGACAATCCACTTGGCTTCCAAAACTTACAAAAGTACATCGGCTGATAGATTCGACGACTACTGGATTGCCTGTAGAGCTGACAGGAATGGTGGTCGAGGCAGCTGCTGGTCAATTTCCCTTAATCACTGTTGCCACTGTAGTTTTAAAGTACATACATTTTAGGCAATCTAGGAGAGAACTGGAATGCCATTCATCTGCTATGTTATTTTTACAGCTGTCATCTCCTCAGCTTTTATATGACTCGGTGGTATAGTGTATCTATCGTTACTAAAGATTTGCACACTATCGCTAACTACCGGTTGCTTTCTGCCACATCAAGTAAAGTCTATCATAGTGTCAAACCACAAAACGTCGGTGGAATGAAAAGTCAAGCTACCGCCCGATAAATTACTCCTCGACTGCTTTTAAATCCCTCACAAAGATGGTCAAGAACAGTGCCGTCTTATTTCTTAAACAACTGGACCTAATCTTTCACATGGCTTTCTCCCAAGGCGTTCCAGCTTTGCCTGCCAGTGGCAAACCGGCCATAATATTAGGACTATGAGTTAGAGAGCAGTAACTGTCATCATAATTCTCTTAAGCATGCAGAAAGCGTTCGACCTTATGCCCAACAAATCAATGTTTTATGTATCAGAAACATACTGTGGGAAACTCGCTTTCAAGCTAGTTCAAATCATTCCTGAACGAACTTACCCAAAGCAGTAAAGTAAAACGGTAACTTGGTCCTCCAAAGGACTTGACCAAAGTAATCCACACACAGAAATGGTCGGCAGACAGCGTTCTGGATCTATAAGATTTATTTGAACAATTAGCAATGAGAAAGGAAGCGGTTACCTTAGAGGTGATCAACATCGTACATTTTGCTGTAGAATGGGCTAGCTGTATTTTCCGCCAAAATGAATAAGCAGCAGTGTTCTCCATTGAAATATGACTTGAGCGCTATATCTTCTACTCTACGTGAACGTAGAACTTAATCCTGTTCGCAGAAGAACTCAGACCACTAGACTGATTTCAACCACACCAATTACAGCTGTACTGGGGAGCATTCGTGAAGGCTTATCTGCAATAAATGAGTCTAGCCAACGCTTTTCATTGAAATTATGTACTAAAATGCAGTGCCACGTCTCGGAAGACTCTGTCACTGATGCCGTCACAGTGATTCAAACTAATGATTTCAGATCCTGAAGTGAGGGATTGAGACTTCCAAACTAATCAGTATACACATACCATACAAATAGTCACTAAAATCCTGGAGCGTAATAGATTGCCAGGCTCGAAAGGTCTGATTGCTAGAACCAGCTAGATGGCTTAATTGACTCAAGATTTTACAGATAAGAAAAAGCATGAGTATGATTTTGAGGAATGACGTGCTGCGTGCGCTTAAGTTAGTGGAAAACGGTCAGATGGGTATGGGATTGGTAGTGAAACATTTCAATAAAACCCTGTATGGAAGCATATCACCTAGGGCCGGTTCTATGGATGACAGTAATATTATACTTCAACATTTTGTTACAACTACTGTTGTAACCCTGCCCTCGTCTCTGCCCTCTGCGCTGTCAACCTAGCCGGGAAAGAAACAAAAAGTTAAGCCTGTCATACCAAGTGTATTAGACAATGAACACGGTTCATTTTATAGGTCACATTTTATCATCTCCGGTTGTACGTTGTTGAGCTGACTAACGTCACTTGCTGGACAGGTTCCCTACCTGATAGCGATCAGTTGTAGTCACGCTCTCTCACGCTTTTCGAGTAACAACCTGTACATTTTGACGGACTGATCTCATCAGATTCCCGCGTGACTTAGCCGTGCTACTAACGGCCGGGTAGCAACCCGTGTCATGACGGACTTCCCGAAACCGTGTCGCGTTCGTCGGTTTCGGCGTCCGATTATTTGCATTCATCAATCCTTTGACTTCTCCTTCCTTCTAATACGTTCAGCGTGTCAGTTGACCCAAACAATTGATTTTGAAAAGCATGGCTAGTTATAACAACAATATCTGATGCGATGAGGTTGTACAGACTGAGCAAAACACTCAGCTAGTCCGTACCTTGCACTATCAAACAAAATACCGTTTAGGGTAACGTTTCCTTTGTGGCACATGAACACAAAACGCTCCCCAATTAAGTCAGTTTAATAATTATAAAAAGTGTAAATTCAGGAACCGGCTGAACGATAATATTCCAATGAATAATAAAGAATATTGATGCAAATGGGTCAATGAAACCATGGTGAATAATGTGTTACAAATACCAGTGGTTTACAAGACTCATAGATGGTCATTATTTGGGAAATAAAAATCAGCGGTAAACGAAAAGCGTTTCGGTGGACTGAATTTCGAAATGTCTAGAATCGTTGAGATGTCCATGTGATAAAAGAAGAAATCCATTAGTTGTAATTTATGAAACCTACCGTTGTGTTGCGTTTTGTATTCCCCTAGCTAACAAGTTAAAAAAGGAAATTTCAATGGGAAAACACTACGTCAACTCGTTCTTTTAATATCGTTAGATTTAGAGCAAAGATGATAAAAGTTGGATGAGCGTTCTAAAGCTGAGAAACACGGAGGGAGAAATCTTGACGGGATTTCGGAGGGCTGTACTGCATTTTTGGTTTCAGGGGATGACATCTTAAACTGTTGTTCCCACTAAATTCCAGCACTCGGTGGCAAAAGTGCGTTGGCTACATCAGGATCCGGTAAGCATTAAGATGTCAGTGAGTAAACACCGACGTAGACTGCTGTTCCATCCTACTGACTTTACTCTAATCTAGTTTGGCAGATTAAAGAGGGATTTAACTTATTTTTGCTCTCCGTTGGGAGTTCTCTGGATCATGGGCCACCAAACTAAGGCCAACAGCCAGGATTTGGCCGGCCAACTGAATTAGCATGATAAATCATAGGGAATACGAGCGGCTGTGATGGAATGTAGATTTGACAATGCAAGCCACATCGTCAGTGAATTTACGCTGTTGGTCAGTAGCATGATCTATCTCGGGGTTACTACACATGAGAGAAATTTCATGCAATAATTGACCACACATACTTGCTACCTTACCTTGAGTGATCAAGCATGACAACCATTCATCAGTATAATGTACCGTGTTCCTGTTCGCCGCACAACTTTGTACTACAATATTTAGATTGGTTCGATCCCTTCACGCGCGCTTCATATAAATGTCACTAGTTGAGGCATGTCTCAGTTTAGAGCCAAACTTTGACTCAATTACAGGTTAATGGTACGGAATTGCACTGGAAGCGAAAATTCTTGAGGGCTATACATTTCGGTGATGCTACTAGTAGGTTCCAAAACCGCCCGTTTTACACTTTCCGAAGTTCCAATTAAATGTTTATTGTGTTTGTAATTCGACATTTTGTTCAACTCTATTTCAGGCTTAACTTAGGCTACGGATGAAAGAAAAGCACATTCCCGGTGTTACGTTTCCTTAGTTCTTTTTCTCGGAATCATCCTTCTCTCTCCCGACTATTGTGCAGATAGATTACGTGGCCCAAGCTAATCGTTTCCTTAGTTATCCAGCACGCGTTAGTCATGTTCCCAGTCATCCGGCCCGCGCCCTTCAATTTCCTAGTTATCCGACTCGCCGTGAAAAAATGCAACGAGATCTGGTTCTGCCACGGCCGCTACGCATGGATGGCGTGTTCCACGTGCGGTCGCACGCAGGCGTTAGGTATTTTTAGGAAGACTGACAGTCAAACCGACCAAGCACACGACGATGACGGCGAAGTTGTTGAGGGTCAGTTCTTGAGGACTTCGTCGCTGGCTTCGAGCAACCGAAGTCGTTCCGTACCAGCACACGTAGATCAAGCTACTGAAAAGCCTCCGAGGATTGATCTTCAAGCTCACAGGCCGGTGTTGCAGGTAGATCAACTTGCACTTGACCGTGTGTAATTAGAGTAGGTTTCTCGTAGACAATTTATAGATACAGTCTAAGTCAATTTGGATTAAACGCTGAACATTCTTGTTCTTATCGCCCTCGATATTGCAACATCATCGGTGAAAAAGACGAAAACGGAGGTGATAAGTTTTGTCATGTCTTTGCTAAACACCAGGAATAAGCAAAGTCCCAGCAAGCATTTTGGGGAACACCACTTTTCATGTCGATCGGGTTAGAAAGTGATGCTGTGACATGTGGCATGATCCACTGTTAGTGAGAAACTGCAATCCAACGAAGAACGGAATCTGATTCAGTAGCTCTGTATCCTGTAAAATGGATTCGGTGATTCATGCGGTCGAAATCCTGGGTGAAGTCCAGATGGAGGACTTTGACTGCTACCCCGTCGTCAGCCAGTTCCTTCAAACCGTTTTGTACCATCAGCAGGTCGTGTGTGCATGACCGGTGTTGATGGAGGCCGTACTGCTCGGGTGCCAAGAGGTTGCTTTCTCCCAAGTGGTGTATCATAGCTTCTACGATGACTGCTTCCATCACCTTCATGGGCACAGGGAAGAGAGTCACAAGGCGCTAATTTGCAGGGTCTAAATGGCTACCGCCGTTGAAAATTGAGGTAATATGTTCCTGTTTCCAGGAAGTGGAGACACGTAGCTCCTCGAAGCATATTTGAACGAACTGTAACGATGGCACTGCTAGCGTCGTGTCCGTAATTTTCGGTGATTTGCTGCGATGTTCTTGACTCCCGGTGATTCCGGATCGTGAAGTGACGGAAACATTCTTAGTATAATCATAAGGATAAAAGTTACATGTATAAACTCTAGCGTCACTAAAGCTGACGAAGATATGAGACAAACCCTTTAGATGTTTGCAGTAAAATACAGATACCTGTTGGATCAGAACCTGAATTTGTTTTGTAAATTGGTGGTGCATCCATGATGGTCATCTTTTCTTGCGGTTATGTTGCCAAAGAAACAAGGTGGATGCGTTTGAATATTGCTCTGTGGCACTTAAGACTTTGTGGAGAAGACCTATTCGTGCCTATGGTGCTCATGGTTGCCAAAAGAGGAGCCGGTAAGTGAAAAAGTTAATGAATTCGAAATCCACTAAAAGTTGCAAGGTCAGGATTAAAGCTCTGCCCCAGCTTTAAAGAAGAAAATTAAGGATACGATGTTAGATCAGCCATTTGTCCCTGGTGCATTGAGTATTCGTCATGTAAGAGCTCAGTTGCAAGGACCTGCTAGTCTGGCTTCTGTAAGTCACATGACTGTATGGGTAATTTAGAGCGTTGCTTTAAAATGGGGCTTCGAATTTTGGTTTGTTTACGACTCCTACTTAAGTTTTGTTGCTGTTTAAAGGTAATTTCTCAATTTGGCAAGTTAACTTAATCTGTCTTGTTATGTTGCTAGTAATTTCAAACAGGTATGTGTCGTCAGCATACTAGAAGATATTTCCTTGTTTCCTGCAGTCACTAGGACGTTACAGACGGCAAGGCGGATAACGTCGTCTGCTGAAAGTTTGGAATGTTTGGTTTTCAGTACTACAACATTGGAAGATAGCGTTGCAAGTTTGCTCCAAGGCAAACATTAACCTGGAAGCCATAGTGCAATCAGAACTGAAAAGTTTGCATGCATACCACTCTTGGGATAAGTCCAAATACACATTAGGTTGGATTAAGGTTCCACCTATGGTTAACGTCTAATAACATTAGGACAGGTGGATTTATAAACTGAGTGCGCATTCCTTACGTTTATTTCCCCTGAAGAGGCATTTGATCAAGTTTGACCAAGCATTAAGTAATGCCATTCACATTTTCCAAAGATGACAACAGTTCCAGACCGATTTATCATATCCTGAATTTCTGGCGTAAGCGACGAAACTATCGATAGTGCCCCTTGCAATTGATTTGTAATACATTTACCAACACACGGATTATATATGATACTAATGTCAATTTCTAAAGCACCTAAATGATTTCATTAGTATTAGGTTCAATACAGCTGTCCTTATCAAAGCTTGGAAAATTTCATGCCAAACGCAGGTGTACGTTTTGGAAACAGAGCGGTACTTTTCATTTTCATGACTCTCGTAAGCCGGAGCCTGCTTTTAGTTATGATCCCATGTAACCAAATTTACACCTTGCATTAGGAGGATAGAAAGGGTTTCCAATAACCATCTTTGCAGCACTCGGCTTACGGATATCAACCGGATTCATTTTACTAATGTAGTTCAAGTGATATAAACAGTTGCTATGGCTCTTACAATTAAACGTCGGGTTACACAACCTATCTATCATAGCGTAACTATCATAACTTGGCAAAATGCGAGAATTAAATGCTATTGTTACAAGTTTTGAATGAAATAAAATGTGGAAAATTAAACGAAGAATTACTAGAGTGACTACATTATACAAGCGACATAATTCAATTATTTAGATCCTGATTCGATAGAGAGAAAAATAGAAAACACAAGCGCTAAATTTCGCTGCTTTAAGCTTTGCTCCGTTCTGGTTCTACGTCAAAAAAATCTTTCTACCCTACATGTATTTTACATAGCTTGCAATAAAGTGGCACGTTTTTGCTTTGGTGTAGATTAGTGCCAAATAGCGTAAAATTTATCCTTAATCGTCTTAGCCATATTGGGCAAGCTCAGACAGTTCACATCGCTTACAGTTCAACAACATTGAGACCTGCGAGGAGCTTAGTGACCACAGGCTGAAAATTATTCCAATAGCGGTGGGGTCACTGATTCCTAAATTTTGCATGCTATTGTTCAGAATACAAACGAATGTACGCAATATTGACTTGTTACTATCGACTGCTACGCTTATCTTGATAAAAACCAATGGAGGTCCTGTTAACTTTAGCTTGACTTCTATTTGATCTCACTAACATCCGAATTCCTGACGTGCTCCGTGTTGCGGATACTGGTTGATTTTGTGAGAGATGAAACATCAAGAGTTGGGCTGGCTTCGGTCTCCATATGTGATGGAGTGTCACCATACTTTAAATTGTCTTGTTATGGATTGCTGTGCGGAAAATACTTGTTTTTTCCTATGATTCCGCTAGATGACTTCACTGTAATGACAACAAGTAAGAATCCGTATGCAGATCCGCTGAAATGATCTGCAAACATAATTTTACTAGCTGCTTCAAATTGAAAAATATAAGCTACCCAACAGAATCATTGTGCTGACCTAGCACGTGATAATATATAGTGGTGGCAACACTATCTATATGTGAAATACTCTTTAAACCTCAAATTCTTTCACAATCTCGTTAACCAAAGCTGTGAAATGCAGCACTGGTTTCTTGCCTTACACAAGTCAAGTGGACTAGTAAAAACTGCACACGAGGTGATCAAAGAAGAAAGTCGACAATTCTCTGCAAGGTTCTAGAGCAAGATCCACGCTCATATGCTTTCACACAATTAATCTCATGACCAATGCGAATTAGCCATATCTGCTAAAGTGTCAAGTAATGCTGCCTTTTAAGTTTCCAAAATATGTGGGCAGAAATAACACGCTGTGAAGTCGATCCACCGATAGGACACTCAGATTTAGAAAGAATTCCATCTGGATTGCGGTCGTTTGTAATGTGTGACCAATTTAAAGTGATAACAATTCAAGTGAATGTTTTGACTAAATTTTACAAATATATGTCAAGTGTGGTTTTGAGTTGCATGTTTGGATGCTTTATTGTGAGATTACCCGTAGATGCCAATAACGGTCGCAGCATACCAAGTGATGTTGGCCAGAGATGTTAGGGAAGTTGAAGGTAACCGGAACAATTATTTGTTGACCTGCACTGTACAGTCTCAGGGGGGTATTAGAGCTCGTTTTGACAAAGCTTCATGTGAGGGCGTTAGTTTCGTATCAAGCAATTTTAGGAAAACTGTAGGGTCTCGCACCCGAACGTCATTCGCAAAAGTCAAGAGCGGTGAGTTGCCTTATTCGTGGTTCTTACAGTCTGTATCAGACAGCGAACTTCATTTTGCATGAGCACATTAGGCTCTGTCAAAGGAAGGGGGCTGCGGAATTTGTGATCCATATCAGCACTACTATGTATGTTGATTTCAGATAATCAGCATTTTTCATTTGGGCTCGTTAAAATGTAGCGTCTGCTTGGTTGACCACATCCAAACTCTACCCAGTTAACTTGCAGTACTCTGAGGTCTTCCATCTTTTGCTGGTGTTATTAAACCTCCTTAAGAGAGTGGCATGAAAAAGCATATTGCTAATAGTACGAATTACGATATAAGCAGCTATATACTTTTGATGCTTGTGAAATAGAATGCAATTCTCCGGGTGGACAGATACCCTCCAGTTAACTGCTGAATTTTTAACTGACCGCCTACAAATGTTTTTATTGAAAATTGTCGATCTTCCAAACAACTTACATCGCAGAGAATTTACCAACAGAAGTATAACCATGTTACAGGAACGATGGTTACATTCCACATTGACGATGGATCCATTAAATACCACTTTTTCGCCAATTTAAATCTAACCACCCCGAAAAGCTCATGCAACGCAAAGGAGGTGTGGTCACCTAGCTAGGTACAGACTGGTGTAAATCGGTTTGATAACTGTCTATTTACTCAGCGGTTTCTTTAAGATACAACCGATTGGAACGTAAAAGAAAGTTTCTTAGTGCTTTTCTACCTATCGCAATTATGACTATTAATTTAGTGCATGATACAACGCAGCTAGCGATGCGAAAGCTTGTTTATCGCCTTGTCGCGGAGTTGCGGTGGAAACGAGGATGTTCTAACCGTATGATTCCTGGTAACTACGATATGAGTGACATTGTCTTAATTAACACGCTGGGTCTTGTCAAGTTGTTGAAATGGTTGCACGGTTGGATACCGTTATACCACAATGTACAACCCGTTTTAGAATATTGAATACCATGCGTCAGTTTCAAGCACCTATTGAGCAAATTAGTGATGCAAATAGCACAAATCTGTGTCACGTGATCACATGCGCAATAACAAGATATACAAAACACGTGAGGGGAGAAAAGTATGTTAAATTTGGTCAGAACAGAAAATAAAGACCTAAAACAGCAGGCGCTTGAACCCAGGCACTGGTGATAAACTCCAGGGGAGATTTACGGCCATTTCCATTTGCTTCTCTACACAAAGATTAGGACGGCGCCGATTTAAGGTCGCGGCCTACACACCTCAGCCATCTGACGTCTTTGTTTTGGTAGACAATGGTGAACATCGACCGGGTCAGTGTCAACTTGATGACCTCTACCGATTAATCGTTTGGCGATGGATGGCGTCAGCATTTTGACTACTGCTCTTTGTTCCGTCGCTTTTTTGGTTCCTCATCTTAGCAATCCGTTCGAGAACAAGCTCTCCACGCAAAGATATTCCCAATTTGAAAGTTGTGACCGCATCATCCTGAAGATATGTTTCGTATACTTTGCGTTGAATAAAGACCATTCAGAACCGCCAAAGCTGAAACTACAATAAAACCATTACAACACTAAATCGACACTATTCAACGGATTTCTTTGATTTCACAGTTGAACACTTGTCAGATTAATGCTAGGGCCTTACAGATTATAGTAAATACTGATGAGCAGTAGTGAGTACATGGCATACTTCAGCTAACTCCTCCTTGTCACTCTAAATCAGCAGGTTTAGGCTAGTCTGGAAAAGCACCACACACCGGCGTTTCTACCTCTTGGGTCTCGTCACTGGTGCGCCTCCCAGCGGACTCCTGCCGGGTTCCGTCCCTATGAGTTCGGGATGTCAGCAGCTAGTACCAGTTCGCCATGGGTGACAGCCGCGGACCTGCGTGATTAATAGTTGACTATGATATAGCCCGGATCACCTTCCACTGCCATGCCAATTACGAACAGTGCGGAAGACAATGGCTAACCTCACGAGCTAGGACTTTCAGCATAATGCCTATGTACCACATAGAACGTAGAAGCTCAACGGATATATTTTAGAATGCTGATGATGATTATCAGTACTATAAAATACGTCCGTATAGCTTCCAAGTCCTATGTGGTACATAGGCACCATGCGGAAAGTCCTAGCTCGTGAGGTTAGCCATTGTCTTCCGCACTGTTCGTAATTGGCATGGCAGTGGAAGGTGAGCCGGGCTATATCATAGTCAACTATTAATCATGCAGGTCCGCGGCTGTCACCCATGGCGAACTGGTACTAGCTGCTGACATCCCGAACTCATAGGGACGGAACCCGGCAGGGGTCCGCTGGGAGGCGCACCAGTGACGAGACCCAAGAGGTAGAAACGCCGGTGTGTGGTGCTTTTCCAGACTAGCCTAAACCTGCTGATTTAGAGTGACAAGGAGGAGTTAGCTGAAGTATGCCATGTACTCACTACTGCTCATCAGTATTTACTATAATCTGTAAGGCCCTAGCATTAATCTGACAAGTGTTCAACTGTGAAATCAAAGAAATCCGTTGAATAGTGTCGATTTAGTGTTGTAATGGTTTTATTGTAGTTTCAGCTTTGGCGGTTCTGAATGGTCTTTATTCAACGCAAAGTATACGAAACATATCTTCAGGATGATGCGGTCACAACTTTCAAATTGGGAATATCTTTGCGTGGAGAGCTTGTTCTCGAACGGATTGCTAAGATGAGGAACCAAAAAAGCGACGGAACAAAGAGCAGTAGTCAAAATGCTGACGCCATCCATCGCCAAACGATTAATCGGTAGAGGTCATCAAGTTGACACTGACCCGGTCGATGTTCACCATTGTCTACCAAAACAAAGACGTCAGATGGCTGAGGTGTGTAGGCCGCGACCTTAAATCGGCGCCGTCCTAATCTTTGTGTAGAGAAGCAAATGGAAATGGCCGTAAATCTCCCCTGGAGTTTATCACCAGTGCCTGGGTTCAAGCGCCTGCTGTTTTAGGTCTTTATTTTCTGTTCTGACCAAATTTAACATACTTTTCTCCCCTCACGTGTTTTGTATATATTGTTATTGCGCATGTGATCACGTGACACAGATTTGTGCTATTTGCATCACTAATTTGCTCAATAGGTGCTTGAAACTGACGCATGGTATTCAATATTCTAAAACGGGTTGTACATTGTGGTATAACGGTATCCAACCGTGCAACCATTTCAACAACTTGACAAGACCCAGCGTGTTAATTAAGACAATGTCACTCATATCGTAGTTACCAGGAATCATGCGGTTAGAACATCCTCGTTTCCACCGCAACTCCGCGACAAGGCGATAAACAAGCTTTCGCATCGCTAGCTGCGTTGTATCATGCACTAAATTAATATTCATAATTGCGATAGGTAGAAAAGCACTAAGAAACTTTCTTTTACGTTCCAATCGGTTGTATCTTAAAGAAACCGCTGAGTAAGTAGACAGTTATCAAACCGATTTACACCAGTCTGTACCTAGCTAGGTGACCACACCTCCTTTGCGTTGCATGAGCTTTTCGGGGTGGTTAGATTTAAATTGGCGAAAAAGTGGTATTTAATGGATCCATCGTCAATGTGGAATGTAACCATCGTTCCTGTAACATGGTTATACTTCTGTTGGTAAATTCTCTGCGATGTAAGTTGTTTGGAAGATCGACAATTTTCAATACAAACATTTGAAGGCGGTCAGTGAAAAGTTCAGCAGTTAAGCGAAGAGTATCTGTCCACCCGGAGAATGGCATTCTATTTCACAAACATCAAAAGTGTCTAACTGCTCATATCGTAATGCGTTGGATTAGCAATATGCTTTTTTAAGCTCCTCTCTTAAGGAGGTTTAGTAACACCAGCAACAATATGGAAGACCTCACAGTACTGTAAGTTAACTGGGTAGAGTTTGGATGTGGTCAACCCAGCAGATGCTACAGTTTAACGCGCCCAAATGAAAAATGCTGATTATCTGCTATCAACGTACATATTAGTGCTGATATGCATCACAAATTCTGGAACCCTCTTCCCTTGACAGAGCTTAATGTGCTCGTGCAAAATAAAGTTCGCTGTCTGAGGCAGAGTACAACAACCACGAATAGGCAACTTACCGTTCTTGACTTTTGCGAAGGACGTTCGCGTGGGAGACCCTACAGTTTTCCATAAATTGCTTGATACGGAATTAACGCCTTCACGTGATTCTTTGTCAAAACGAGCTCTAATACCCCCCTGAGACTGCACAGTGCAGGGCAACAAATAATTGTTCCAGTTTCCTTCAATTCCCCTTACATCTTAGGCTAACATCACTTGGTATGCTGCGACCGTTATTGGCATCTACGGGTAAACTTGTAATAAAGCATGCAAACATGCAACCCACAACCACACTTGACATACATTCATAAAACTTAAAGCATCCCTTGAATTGTTATCAGTTTGAGTTGGTCGCACATTACAAACAACCACAATGCAGATGGATTTCTTTTTCAATCTGAGTGTCCCATCGGTGGATCGACCTCACAGCGTGTTATTTTGGCCCACATATTTTTAAAACTCAAAAGGCAGCTTTACTTGTCCCTGATAAATTACCATTCCCTGACATACACTGTATCCAATTTCTTGAATTGGATTGTGTAGTTAAAGTCATAGCAATCTTACTCCTGAACTTTCCTCCATTTCCATAGATAAGCTTCCGTATTTGTTCTCTACATCACATTAATAGTAAACATTGAGCATTGTTAATTCGCACCATTTGCATATCTATGACTTCTGGAATTCAAGACATTTCACTTTTAATAAACGGGCCCTTAGCGAACTGCAACGCGGTACGATTTCCGCACGCGGTAGCGGTTGCTCGTCAAGGCTAGAGGAGACGACATAAAAATGCTGACAAAACTGTTTGACTCGGTAGGTTGTACTCGACTGGTTGGTTAGGATTGCAGAGACTCAGATTTTGACAGCTTGTAAAACCTAAAATTTATGGATCAAGACCGAAATGTATCTCTGCGTGCTGTAGTGCTTCTCTTTTCCTGGTATAATAAAATAAACTCAAAAACGCTCAAAAACTATGGCATGGCAAACCGGACAAAAAGGCCATTTGTTTTGTTTCTCTTCTTACTCATGTTTCCTATTCCACCACAACTCCGATTGCATGAGACCTGTACCACATATTGTGATACATGGGTATATATAGACTAATTTTCGTATCTTTGCTATGCTTAACGGGCTTTTGAAGTGACGTGAACGCGAAACTTTTTACATATGAACAGAGGAACCTACGCTGTGAATCGCCAATGAAAACTATCAACACGTGTGCTGTTTTATTGACATTCGTTTCCATTATATTTTGCATCCTATCCATTTAATTTATCACCACTCATAATCTATTTTTTCTTTGGTGAACTTTAGGTCACAAATGCACATGGTGCTGTTGATGTCTCCGTTGAAATTACAATCTACGCTGAGTGAGAATTGGGTCTCGAACCAACATCCCGTGTAACTGATGCATGAAAGTCCACAACGAAGGGTTTATAATCACAGCGATGCTAAATATATCCTCAAAGTAAACACTTTTTAGAGAATACCAGTTCGCGATACGTGTGCATTTTGCAAACCGAAGTAAAGAAGACATAATTTTATGTAATACTCAAAGCCATGCAACTTAAAAAAGTTCTTTGAAGGTTTGTTACTTCAAAAAGATGATTTCGGAGTGACGGCGCTTTGTTTTCGCCAACCCTGTCTAATTTGTGTGTGGCTCTGACCGTTTAAACTGCCAGTTCAACTTGGTGATTAACGCCAACGAACATCGAGGCAAGACATCCACTTTATTGATAAGCAATTAGCTGTTCTAAAGTTTAAGACATAAATCACTACGATATTGGTCGAAGATGGAAATTGCTTGTTGCGCGCACGAAAGTTCCGCACTGCAGGACGATTTCACTCTTGTTTATCTCATCAGATAGATAGCAGGTATGAATCACAGGCACATAGGAATATTAGTTTTGACCGCTACCCCTAAGTCACCGGGTCACCACGGGTAACACTTGGCATACCAACTATTGACTGATTGGATGGCCATTTTGACCAAAATTCACTTCAGTTGGAACTATGGTGCACATAGAGGTTGCGCGTCGCAATCTGTTCCTATGAGGCCTACTTCAAAATGACTCTGTATTACACCGTTCGTTTTCAACTAGCAAACCACTTGACGTAACTCCGGAGACTGGATATTTCTGGTTTGTTTATAGATCAATCTAGACCATCTGAAAGTGTACAAATAATGGAAACTTTTGATTAAGACAGAAATAGGTTTTGTAATCAGACCAAATATTAGTTTGTTCCATCGCTTACATTGTGTCTGGACCGAGGACTTGTGCTTCAGCTTAGTGATATTTACCACCCTATGGAAACAATTATTCAGTAGGGAAGTAATTACGTTATGTTGCCACAATTCATTTGGTCGAAATTGATGCCGCCATATCTCTCGAACTGCTAATCTACATCAAGGTCCTGGAAGAAGATGGCCCCGCAAATTCGAGCGGATTTCCTGGTCTTTGTTATGCATACAAGTGACCAGTCCGTCAAAAAAACTGCTATGGAAATAGACGTTATGTTATCCGTTGGTCCTTTGCTTGAGTGTGAGCGCACTTCTTCCTCTTGGTAACTAATCTTAATACCCTGTCATTTGTCCACAGAAACAAGGCTATCGATGTAAGGCAGTTACCATCTTTGAGAAAGTTATTCACATTGGACACGTAATGCACCACTCGCAACTAATGACTATGATGCCAAAATTCTGCCAATATGCTATGGGCTACAACTTTCTTCTATTGCTGAAATTAATATTCATTGGCTAACGAATAATTATTGAGTTCACTTAGCAATCCAAGCGCGTGCTTCACATGGAAACTGGTCAACTGTTTGGAGTAAATCAAGCCATTTGGAATCTTCGACAAATGCTTGTTACTGAACACAGGTTGAAATGTTTTCTCCCTATGCGTGTATAGTTTAATACGCGACACTTAAAACACTACATATTTACCGCAATTTTTTGGTAAAAGGTACCTGTGTGCCAGCTAACTGTGATGAGTTGAAAGGGTATTTTTTAATTTACATTTGTTTCTGATCTGCGTGGAATATTTGGCCAAACTATCCAGGTTCAATATATGCAAGTACTCCGATGACTTCATTCTGCAGAGCGTTATATATATATATATATATATATATATATATATATATATATATGTGTTTGACGGCATCCGGTTTCGGATTTGCTTGTCACTGTGGCAAGCCACAGTACGCCTGCGCCTACAGAGAGGACCATGGATGTCTTGCGCTGCACCACACACAGCTCCAACCACACACCCCATATCCAGTGTAAACCCGAAGGAATAAGACCGGGAGGCATGCAGATGGGAACCACGTTTCATCAACGGAGCCGGCCCACACTCCTTCACAGGCAAACACAAGCACACTGTATTTGGGAATCAAGCGCACACAAGGCGGTGGCTGGACCGTAGTCCGCTCCACACTGAGTGCATGGAACCACTCTTCGAGCCTAACACGGCCACAAGGACCGTGCACCCCGTCCCCTCCAGCAACGACCAACTGTCTCCTGGAGCCAGTATGGACGAGGTAGTGGGTAGTAGACAGGTAGGCACGTTGTCAACATGCACATCAAGCGCATCCACACCCGGGATATCAAACAACAGCCAAACACTTGAAAGAGAGAAAGAAAAAGAGAAAAACTCGATTAATACATAATGAAACGGTGATATAAACCTTAATTAAATAGCATATGTAATAAGTTGATTACAAACAAATCCTAGCTAAGTGCACAAGGTCAGGAAGTATAGTTCACGGAATGCCACGAACGCAAAAATGTCATGGAAATCGAATACAATTGGCTTAGGCGATGTGTGCAAGTTAATGAAATAGAGTACAGGGAGATATTTATATGAGAAAGAAAAGCATTAAGGTAAAAACTGTAAACCCACTACCTGAAATAAAGAGACTTAGCATGCAAGCACGCGGTTAGTAAATCGAATTCAGCGTGCCTACAAACGCTGCGCCAGCTCGCCGTAATTCTCTGTAGGACCCGTCGTCGCTTCTGTAGTGGTCCCTAATTGCATAGCTCATGGCCCACTAGACATTTATATGAGAAAGAAAGGCATTAGGAGAAAACCGAAAACTCACCACCTGAAATAAAGTCTTAGCATGCAAGCATGCGGTTAGTAACTGGAATTCAGCGTGCCTACATATATATATATATATATATATACATATATACATATATACATCTATATATATGTATGTTCAGATTCCAATCAAACCCTCTTACTAAACATAACGTGATTTTTAAACGTACATTTCAAGGTGACTTTTGGATGCTGTAGCAACGTGTTATAGAATTCATGTGCATAAAACTTCGTAATTCTTGTGGTTATTTATAAGCTTTGACACATTTCTGTTCGCTGACCGAAGGAAATAATTCCACATATACATTGCAAAAGTTTGTTAGAAAAGTCGCTTCTTATCAGTAGGCGTGGTATAGATTAATCAGGACCAATGAGTTGCACGA